>VXBW01000072.1:105326-213647 GCA_013400375.1 Thinocorus orbignyianus
GGGGGGACGGGGGTTGGGGAACAAAAGAGGGAGAGTGGAATAGTAAATTCCACAGAATAGCAGAGTGGAAAAGATAGCAACTTAATCTTTACCCAAACATTAAATTAACTTAGAAAAGTGGGAACTACAGTATTCCCCATTTAGAATCATCATATGTGACCTGGAGTTAAAACCACACAGTTTGCTTCCCCTCCTAGAAATTGCCTGCAGCTAAATCTCGCAATACTTCACATACCAAGTATCTAGGATGTATCATCTCATGCTGAGAACTTGCTATATCTTCTCACTCACCCCAGCAGAGTAAAATTGGGATGAGGAACTACTTAGTAGCACATGTTTCTCAGCACTTGCCAACGAGCAGTTATAATTTCCAGGCACGATCTTACTTGCAGTCTGTTGTAAAGATTAGCATATGGCTCATTTTCCTGTGCTGGCTGCAGCTGCAGGTACTGGAGGATGTCAGGGGAAACACAGGACTCCGAGGATGGTCAGCTGTATTTCTGTAGTCTGTATTGATTTAATGCGTAATTGAAAAGCTCCTTCATCCTTGTTCTCCTTGGAAATTAGGCCCTGTATTGAACTTGGGAACCCTGTATTGCATGCAGATAGGTGCCTCGTGTCAGCATTTTGCTGCTTGGTGTATTGTGTATTCTCTCCCCTGCTATCTGGCTTTACTTGGTGTTTGTCACAAGGGGCAGAGGGCTGAGCTGACCTCCTCTTTTTCCTTCTGGTCATGGGGGTAATTTGTACTGGTTCTGCTGCTGGCTGAGTGGCAGCGGTGCGGGTTCTGGGAGCTGGAGCAGGGCCGGCGCTGGCTGCCGGGGCCGGGGCAGGCGGTGGCGCTGGAGGTGCGGGGGTGCGGGAGCAGGGTCACTTTTCCCGCAGGCTGACGAGTGACCGGTGCCGGGACGGGCTGAGGCGCGGCTTGTGCCGGGACCGGAGCCGGAGCTGTGGCTTTCACCGGTGCCGGCGGAGGGGTGGGCTCTGCCGGTGCCGGAGCCGGTGCGGGGGCGGGCGGTGCCGCCGGCTGGGCTGGGGCCGGGAGCTGGGCCGGTTCCGTTCGTGTTTGACCTGAGGCACTCGGGGGCCGGAGCTGGCCCTGTGCGTGTCTCTGCTGTGGCTTTTGCCGAGGCCGTTGTCTGAGTTTCTGCTCTGATTTCACCCCTGCCTGAGTAGCCAGGTCGCATCTCACATCGTTCTCACTCTGGTTCTCCCCACATCTAATAATAAGTAGCCCCTGCAGCACATTCAGTAACATTGACACTGAAGTTGTAATGATACGATAATCATCATAGTCATTCCCTGTACAGTACAAAGGTTTTTTTATTCCCTAATTCCATTGGTATCGCTATGAAATAATCAAGAAAGGGCAAAGTAAACTTTGCCCAGGTAAAATCAAAAGTGCAATTAGCAGCAGAATGCCCGGGATGTACAGTTATCCTAGTAATCCAATTTCTCATATTATACAACTGAAAGCTAGTCCACACCAACAAAGCACGCCTGGGCCACCATATCCAAATACAGAACAAAAATAAACTAATCTGAAAACAAAAACCCTACATACTCAACCAGTTAAACACCACTGCATCAATTAACTTCATAAAAAGCTCTCTAAAAATACCATATAAAATATTATGTAGGAACAACATGATGTGAGCTGTCTGTTTTAATCTCTAAACAAGCTAGAATTCAAACTATTCAGACAATCTATCAGAGCTCTACTTGTACTACCATCAAGCTGCATGTTGAGTGCCAATAAATCTCTCATGGTTTCAGCCAAATTTTACCAGAACCAGACTGACAGGTGGCCCTTCCTCTCCCCAGAAATAAAGAAGAGGAAGAGATAAGATTTACAAGTTTAGAATTAACTAAACTACTTTAATAAAGTATTAATACTAAAATTATAGTAAGAAGAAAATAATGGAATAGATACAATAGATATAACAATGATGATCACATCACCAGCAGGCATTGGGAAAAGTCCCAGACTAGACTCAGTGATGGACAGGAGCTGGATTCCAGATCTGGAGTCAGGAACACACGGATTGGGATCAAAGGCAGGTGAACAGGCAGTGTCCTCCTTGGACATGGACCATCAAGACAGTCAGTTGACCCTTTGATCCCTCAGCTTCTGTACTGAGCATGATGTGGATGGGATGGAATACCCCACTGGTCAGTTTTGGGTCCCCTCCCTGCACCTGTGACCCCTCGACACTTTTCTGATCCTCCAACGGGGCAAATAATGAAATTCCCTGCCCTTGGTTGTTATAGCAACAAGTGTAAGCAAGGGCCTCTCTATATACCATTCCTTGGGATAATCAGGTCGTATCACTGTGAGAGTGAACAGTTTTCTGAACAACGTGCTGTTAATTGCAGAGTTTAGTTATTTAGAAGAGGCCCAGCTAAAAAAGTAAAACTGTAAAACAGAAAATTGGTTCATTTTACCTCAAACCAGGACAGTGTACATTCCTGGTTGGTATTACTGTATTATGGGCAGCATTTTGTGAAAATAAGTACAATTTCATTTCAACCTTAATGTTCTTTATGTGATTAATACAATAACTTTGTATTTTATTGCCTAAGGGCTCAACCCAAGTGGTGGTGACATGTCAAGGCCCCAAAGAACAGACTACTGCATTTTTAGAAGAAGTGCATGTAATGGGCAACCCAGTCTTCGAGCTCAGAAGTACGGGAAAATCACTGCTGTTATGCAGACCAATACATATATAGACAGCTGCTTTACACAAGATGGGGAGAAATACAGAGAAACAATGTGAAATCTCTGAGAAGCAATTAGATGTAATGTAAGACAGATATACCAATGTAATACATTGGTTTGCATGATGAATGTTTCTAGTATTGGGTCAATTAACTCAGAATTAACTCAAATTTTTCTTCTGCTTCCTTTCACATCTGTCTGTTGAATTGATACCATTAAATTCTGCTCAGCAAATTATGATTTTAATGTCTCTATCCAAGTCGCATGACATATCGCTTGAAATTCTGGTGTTAGGGCTGTCTAATATTCATTGACATATGCACAAATATCCTCTAGGTTCATTCACTTCCCTTAGACCTACTGGTAAGAGTAGCAGTAAGTTCACACTTTCTGTTTTATCAGCACACGCTGGGAAAGAGGCTCTGATGTGATTCATCTGCTTGGGTGGTAATTAAATGGAAATTACATTGATGGAAGTGCAGCCATATGCCAATTGCTGTGCCTTGCACTAATTTGCACGCTGCTGCATTGACGCAATACAACCCTCTTCTGAATGGACAGCTCACAAGAGAATCAGAATGGATCCTCACTAGCTTTTCTGCCAGAATTGTCATTAAAGATGCTAATGAGATGGGGCGAAATTGTGCATGAGCCTGTCATGGAGCTTAGGCTGTGATTCCCAATATGTGCTATATCAACATTTCGGTTTCACGCGTTAGTTTCAAACTCCATTTTTACAACCCTCTCTGTTTTCTGGCTGTGCTAAGTCTTGTTGTTTGAAAACTATCATTCCCGCAGAAACTCTGATAAGAAGAGTGACAGCAGTGAATGAATCTCTCCTCTGCGATGCCATCTTGGTTCAGGGCTGCAAAGTCCAGTGGGTAATGCACAAACATGAAATACCTCGTTCTTCTACCAGTTGCCCTTCTCAAACCGTGTCTGCTTTGGCCTCCCACTGTGTCCTGAGATGCAATTCCTTTATTTACCCACACACAAGGGGGAAGGAAATACGGACTGGGCATGCAAGGTATACCAGGATAACAATGAGCCTGGAAACATCTGCATCTGTATGCTCGGAGTTAATGCCAGTGATTTGCAGAAGTTGGTTTAGAGGAAGTAGGTCAATTCTTACTAAATTTGCCGTCTCCCTGGAATGTTTAGTAAAAACATTTGCTAGTTAAAGACAACAGACCTGTGCTTTCTGAACACAGAACACTTTACATCAAACTAAGGAAATCCTTATTATGTCTTCTCCCAAAATCAGATGTTTTATCAGGATTTGTAGGCCTGTTTGTTCAGCTGCACTGCCGGGAGGGAGCCCTAGCTGAGAGGGAGGATTAATGCCAGCTAGGCTCCCAGAGAGCTGTCAGGGTGGCATGGACATCAGAATTGCCAGAGTTATGATGAAACCAATCCAAATACCTAAAAAAATCCCCTCTGTATGGTTTTGTGTCCTCTCAGTAGCTCCAGAGCCAGTTCCAGGGTAGAAACAGAGTCTGAACTTTATCTGACCTTAGAAACTCTGGGTTTGCAGCGATGGCTGCTTTCTTCCAACTAAGGTAACTGCTCAGCAGCCAGCTGTAATCTTAATAATGCCACATCATTTTCAGTTCTGAATTTTGGTTTTCTCAAATGATCTGTATGTTTTGGCAGCTATTTCTTGTGGTAATGCATCTTTTTCAATTTCATCAAAAATAGGGAAAACCACCTGTCATTGTCATATGTTTGTGCACTTTGTTATGAAACAATTATTTAGAAAATATTTATATTTTTACATTTAGAAGGTATTCATCTGGGGGTCTGTGCTTGCTCATGGGCTTGTTTTCCAGTATGGTGTTTGTTCCACTGTTGAATAGTTGTTTAAATAATGGGTGAACCATAACCTGCATAAAGGAAATTAAAGGAGGGGCCACTGTCCTGCCATTGTGCTGACATACAGAACTTTGGTAAAAAAGAAGTGTTGTGAATATTTTGTTAGACTACAGTTTCATTTAGATGAAGTATTATGAAAAACTTGTATCTCAGAATTGTGTGAAGAGATCATATCTCTGTTGGAGTTAAATTGCTGCAAGGCACCCTTTATCCAAAGTTGGTGATGCAGTTCAATTAATTGTACCATTTCCCCGTTAACTGTCTGTATCACTCAACGTACGAATTCCAGATATAGCTACAGATACTTAAACTGTGAGCAAAGACCATCAATAAGCCTAGAAATTTTCATTCGGATTCAAACGTAGTTATAGTCTCTGCCAGTAAGTTGAAAGATTAATCTAACACATAGATTCGTGGAATGAGAGACAGCCCTGCCTCATTCAATATATCAATAATTTGATATTCCCCTAAGAGAAGAGATGGCAACAGCATTCTCCATGTTTTCTTCTTAGCAAACATCTCATTTTATTAGCAAGTTGTTTTAAGTATAGTGTATGATAAAACTGGCTCCTCTACAATATTACTCAAATGATATTCAAGAAATGTTTCACTAGGTCAGATAATTACATCTATTCTGGCTTTAAATTTGCTTTTTTCCTGCAAGCCCTGTCTGGGCTGCAAGTCACTGCTGTAGTGGATAGAAAGCAAAATCTAACAGTTATTTAAAGTTCTCAAAACAGCACAGTGGGTGCAATTGTTTAATTTGCAATAAAATACAGTCACATCAATTATTCACTATAACTTGTAAGGTAAGAGTCAAAAGGCCTCTGGAGGCACATCGGCTCTACTGGGGGTTCTCAACAGTGGGGGTTTTGTGGAAGGAGACCCCACAGTCCTGTGCCCATCGCCTTCTACTCCCTGCCCTGGGGCCACTTGTGCCATCCTGATAGTTCCACGGGGTGAAAAACGTATAGCCCAGAGGAAAACTGAAGCTCGGGAATGGTGGCACAGCACTGCTCGGATGTGATTGGTGACAGAGACTCAAGTAAAGCTTTCTTGTGGTGTTGCACTAAGACAAAATAGCGTCTTCCAGGCACAGAGTTTTGAGTTGAGGGCGGGGTGCCAACAGTGGTCTCACAACACCATGTTGGGACACAGTGTCACCCGCCTTTTCTCACTTGGTAGCCTTTTCCATCCCCTTTGCCATCATATGACCCAAGAGCCCATC
Source organism: Thinocorus orbignyianus (assembly GCA_013400375.1). Classification (NCBI taxonomy): domain Eukaryota; kingdom Metazoa; phylum Chordata; class Aves; order Ciconiiformes; family Thinocoridae; genus Thinocorus; species Thinocorus orbignyianus. The sequence continues at coordinate 111,146 of VXBW01000072.1, forward strand.
CTCTGCTGAACATCTGTTGCTGAGCCCACAAGAACTTGGACTTGCAGCATTCAGTGATAGATTCTTTCTCCTAAAAGTCATCTTCATCCTTTGTACGTAGCTTATATGCTTGGTTGTGCTCGAATATCTGCCATTTAAGGCATCCAGATTGCTTTAGGATAGCATTTTTTCCCTCCAGAAAAATGCAGGCTAGAAACTTAAAGGTAAACTCAATTTCTCATGTAATTTGGCACCCAGGAGTTCACTGTGTCAGAAAAACATTCAGCTCCACTGTATTGATGATAAAATCAGAAGGACTGGCAGTGCTGCCCTTGAGATCAGTTGCTCCTCTTGCCAGGGAGCGAGGCTGCACACGTGGCGGCTGCATTCTGTGGGCGCGCTGGTGGTGGCTGCAGGGGGCAAGCAAGACATTCTGTACTTCTCAGGCATGACTGAGATTTTCAACATTCTCAATTGTGTTACACTCAGGGTGATACGGATGTCTCTGAGTCATTTGTCTAGGTAATTCTGAAAGAAATAAATTAGCCAAAAGAGAGATACATAACTTTACAGTTACTGATGTGGTATTTCAGGCTCAGAATTACTTTACTTCCTAGATAAGAGAGAGTGAAGAGAATAATTCAAATTTTTTCATTCCCTTTGGAATAATGCAATGCAGTAATGTTAAAACTCTATGTAATTGCTTTCTATATTTGTAAAGCCTGTGACAGCTATGAAACTTTAAAGTGAATCCTGGAAAGTCTGGCTAGTATAAAATGCTTCAGCTGCAATGTGTTAATGCATATATGATACAGTGGGGGTAAAAAGACTTTTAGCAGTGGGCAAGGGTAGGCTTCTTTCCACAGCCCACAACAGTGGATTTCCCTGGGACATGTGAAAGGATCTTCAAAAGCTGGAAAATCCATCAGAAATTTACAGCTTTTGGGTACATCTTCTGGGTTGCAGTTTCCTGTCGCCACGTGCTGCAGGAGAGGAAGGAGACCTGAGCCATCACTGGTATTGAGAATTTCACTCTTCTGCTTGTTTCAAAAGGACGTATCCTCATTTCTCAGGGAATTTTTGTCATTGACCCTTCCAAGAGTCCAAGAGCACTCCAAGGAGCAGTGGGTCAGTGCACAGTCTGGAACAGATCCAGAGGGTGGTCAGGGGGTGCTGCCAGCAGGTGGTGCGTTACCATGTTAACTGCTGGGAAATTGTACAGGGATTAAGTCATTCAGACATAATGATTCTCTACCATTTTTAGTTCAATTCCTTCAAGTCCTGTGAGTAGTTAAAGCAAAATATAAATACAGTAAATATCAGAAACCCAAAAGGAGAAATATTCCATGAGGTTAAGTTTTTGGCCAAACCAAAAAACAATGCTAAAAGAGGCTGTATTTGAACAGATAAGTATCTCTAGTTCTTATTCTGCATCTCTTACCTTATTTATATATATATGTGCGTTACATATATGTGTGCATGTATGTACATATATATATAAAATGTCATTCTGAGCCTAAAAGAAAAAATATATTCTTATTCTTCCTGTGTGACTTTGAAGGGTAATTTTTACCCTTCTATCCATGGCAATAGATATAAAGCACTGGCTAAACACAACAAACGGGTTCTGATTCAAATTCCTGTGTATGGTTGGAAAATAAATGATTGCTGCAGCTTACTGGGAGCTTGCCATTAAAAATTTCTGAAGCCACAGGGATGAATTTTATGTAACTCTTGGCTTTATTGTCACATAAGCAGATATTTTGTCACTATTTTTCCTGATTTGTCCGGAGTGTTACACTGCATATTCCCAGGAGGTATCCTGGGGCAGATTGGGGTAGTAGCAAATATGTACAAGCAATAGTCATTTTTTAAAATGTAAATATAGTGAGCCAGTCCATTTGTAGTGTGGGGTGTGTTTGTCTGTGTGTACACACACACCTCCTGTCTGCTCCAGCTTAGCACAGTAAACTGTGCAAAGCTTGTGAGATTACCTTCGAAGCTTTAGGGAGAAGGAAGGGGTTTCAATCAACCTCCATCTATTCTGCAGCCCCACAGCGACAGGTTCTAACAGGTTTTTTCAGTTCAGTCATTCTCCTAGAATGTGGAGTAATTATCTTTTACCATTTGACATAATTAATTTTGCTTCCATTTGCTGTGTTTTGGAATATTCAGTCACCTCTGGCTACAGTAGCTGGTAATTTTTTGACACCCGTGCAGTGAACAGCACAACAATCATCACAGCAGTTATATGTACCACCTTTCGTTCTGACCTACTGGAGTCATCTCGTTCCCTTCATGACTCTCCTATCTGGTCTGCCAGCCAGTACATTATTCATATGACTGTTTTTAAAGGCACAGATTAATTTGAGTTTCTTACAGAGAATTTGGTTTTTGCTTACCCAGGTGTTTAATACGGTTACATTCTTTCTGGAGTCAAATTTGGGCTGAAATTTCCATTGGAAATGCAATTACTTAAGCTTAGAAGCTCTGGAGTCCAAGAATACATTTCACTCAGTCATCTGCTCTTCTAAATATATGGTAATTGCTATTCTTTGTGTCTGAAATGAGAGAAAATAGAACAAATTAGAGAAATGTTACCTTCTGCAGATAGGTTGTTTCTGAGATAAGATTGTTTGAAAAGTATAACATCATTAACAGAACTGTTTTTTTAATCCTTGTTTGCATCTTGGCGCAGCCACAGGACATGTTTCTTATGTTTTGTACATTTACTCAAAACAGAATTAAAATTAATTTCTTCTCTTTTTGTACAGATTGCTGGCTTTGTAGGCTGTGTAAGTGTTTTTCAAATGCACATACCATGCTTACTTAAAAGTAATTGCATTTTGAGATAGCATATATATTATGCCCTTCCTATTGAGGTATAGTCATGCATTACAACCTGCGTTTCTGCAGATTTTCAGAGTGACATTTTATTGTTGTGCATCATTTTAGGAAACTTTCTGAAAAAGTAAAATGTCTCCTCATATAACTGCCTTTTCAGCCAGAAGCATAATAGAGTGCCTCAGGACAGTAAAAAGACTAAAAGGATTACCCATTAGGAAGGCTCTCATATCACTTCTGTCTTCAAATCCATCCTGACGGTTTTCCTGACAGTAATTCTGGGCAGCGTGACTTTGACCAGCTGGTGGCTGTGGTTCCTGCAGTGTCAGGGGTGACAGCAGGTAACACCTACTAACCTCACACCGTGGTTACAAACATTGACTGTCAGTCTTGCTTCTGCTAATTGTTTAGTTGTGATGCTGTTGCCTAGATCACATCAATAGCAGAAGCTGTTCCAGGGCAATCGTGTTTGGGTAGCTCAAAGGAAGAAGAAAAGCTATTCCTCATTCAATAGTGCTGAAAAGGTGGCTGCTGTAGAAACCTCTTCCATGTCTAGCAAATGTCAAGAGCCACGCTGTAGCCACTGCAGTGCCATAGATCAGACTGGAGATGCTTCTACACACTGGGAACCTGTCAGCCTAGTGTCCCTTTCTGGAGACAGGGAGATTTCCTGGCCATCTGCCCGGCCATCACCATCCCTTGTCCCTCATCCCACACGTATTTGCAGAGACCACTGCATCCGTCAGGACATAGTCCCTGGTGCTTTCCTCAAGGTCTCATGCCCACAGCTCACTTCAGCCTTCAGTATGGGAAAGCTGCCTCTGCTAACTCAGAGGGACGAAGCATGGAAATGTGTTTTAGCTTGGGCTGGCAGCAGAAGCCTGGGGCTGTATGGGGAGAGCAGGTAGCACTTGGAGGAGATCAGACCTATTCTTCCCTTGAGCATTCGATGAGGCACTGTTAAAGACCCAGCAGATCAGAGGGGTGCTTAGCTGGAACTCCATTGCAGGCTGATGGCAGCTAGGCTATTGCAAAGAGTGAAGGAGAGGAAGCATGGGATTTGATTGTAGCTTTATTATTTAATGAAGTTGAATTCGTTTGTACAGCAGAGGTGCCTTTTATTCCTTTTGATGAGGACCTCTTCAATGTTTGCTGCTTTGGAGTTCAGTCCACTTACAGTCCATCTAGTAGGGGTGGTGCAAACATGCTGAAATGAATCTCCCCAGAGCTGAGGTTTTGTTGTGTGGGTTTCATGAGTAACCTCACACTTCTTCTGTGGATTTCCCATTGGTGGAATGAGCTAAATTGTTTATCTTGTCCTGATCCGTTCTTTGTGAAGAGTTCCTGGGCTTCACAGGGACAGTTTGTAATAGTTTGTTCTGGTTTAGTTCATCTCAGGTTTCTGCATGTAAGGTATCCTGGGTGTTTCTTGGCTAGGTAATTTGTTTCAAAATATGCTGAGACTAACGTTTCTCCCTTCCCATTTGAGGGATGGAGCTCTATTGTTCTTAACGTTAATTCTGCAGAGCAATGTTTCTGATCCTTGGGGTAAACTTTGAGAGATATCCATGTTCTGAACAAAGACACAAGACTATTTCATTATTCAACTGTTATGAAGTCTCTCATGTTTTCAGCTGCTATAGACACTGTTGATCTGTTTTGATAAGTGTGTTAGAAGCCCAGAGCTTGGCAGGACATTTATTGATCTCACACAATCCATTCTGGGCCTTAGCATGGGAATATCATTCACACATCAATTTCTTTAAGCTTTAATTTAAATACCAGTGCCCTGTGAGGATCTTTCTGGGTCACTTCTATTCTCAAGCTGTACTTCAGCACTGAGTAAACTGAATAATAAATGCAGGCACCCAAATCAGCTGTGTGACAGCTGCTGCCAGTTGTAGCTATCTAGTCTGCTCAGTTTGCTGGCATACTTGTTTCTGTGAATAATAATATTCAGCTATGTCTAACTTCAAAACAGTTTTCAAATTTCAGCCCCTCAATCCCATCTGCTCTGTAAGGAGGCAAGTATTCCTCTGTTATTAAGGCACACTGCCTAGGAAGACTGTATAAGGTGAATTAGTGTCATTTAGCTAGTTGTTAGACTGTGTAGAAAAACTGTCTGCCACCCTTCTCCTCAGCATGAAATGGAGAAATTTAGGAAGGACTGGGGTGAAGTTAATGCCACAAAGTGCTGTGCAATCCATGAAAAGAATATGATGAGGCAATTAGAAATGAATGTAATATTTGATTTGGTAAGGATATGGGGGTATGGTTAAAGAGCAAAGAACAGAGCTAGAACGGTCACTTGGAGGCACTGCCAAACCGATGTTCCTTTGCCTTCAGCTACTGCTCATGGAAAACAGATACGTGGGAACTGGCTACGAGTTTATGGAGTGTCTGGAGAGGTTTCTTTGTGCACTCCTCATGCACACGCCCCTTACTGGTATCGTAGAGTTAAAATATCCTAGTGGTTTCTCGGAAATGATGGCCTAGCTTCCCAAATTATTTCCTTTTCTTTTTTCCTTTCATTTCTTTTCTCTCTATGTTTCAGATTATGCTTGGCCTTTGCCTAAACAGTTGTGCCCTATATGGATTTCCCTAGATGTGCTCTTTTCAACTGCATCTATTATGCATCTCTGTGCCATCTCTCTTGATCGGTATGTAGCAATACGCAATCCCATTGAGCACAGCCGCTTCAATTCCCGCACCAAGGCTATTATGAAAATTGCTGCAGTTTGGACCATATCCATAGGTAAGCAATGCGGCTCACAATCTTAACTGTGTCTTGATGAATAATAGTGTTGCTCCAATTTTCATTTTGGATTTTTAAGAGGATACTCAAATTAATTTACCTGGCCTGCATGCCTTAGTATAATAAATGAATACTGGGAAACAAAAGTCTTTCATTGCACGTGGTCAGTGGCCAAAATAAGTAGTCGTTTTTCAGAATCCCAGCACTTCCATTGCTGAAGCATTGCTGCTGCTGTGTAGGTATCAATATGCTGATGACAATGGTAACACAGACAAACGGTGCTATAAAGCTGCCGTGAGAACCAAGCAGGAAGCAGTGTCAGCCAAGGCTCTGGGAGCAGACCTCAGCCAGTAGCACTGGTGTGTGGACGCTGTGGTGGCTGCAGTGAAACTCCCTCAGATTAGCGGCTGAAGAGCAATAGTGCACAACTGAAGGCAGGCTAACAGCCGGCTGTTCAGTGCTCCTGCACAGGCTTTATTGCCTGTGTTATGCTCTGTCACAGCTGGATTACTGCTGGCATGGACCTCACAGGTTTGAAGCCATAGTAAATGGGGGGTAGATGCAAAAGAAAACACTTTTGTACCACTGTGATAAAAAGTGATAAATAAAGCATCAGTAAAATAAGGAAGAAAAGGGAAAATGGTAACAAGATGAGTCTGTAATATCAGGAATTATGTGAAGAAAATTATCTTTTGGGGAATTCTTTCAATATGCTTTATAAAAGGAACTTTTGGGACAGGACAAGAGGAATTGTATGACCACTTCTCTCTGCTGTATTGCCCTTTTTGCTTGAATAAAATGCAATCTTACAAAGATTTAACATTTAACTTTTCTTTTATAAAGTGGAAGTCACTTTCAGAGCTGTACTGCAAGGAAAAGAATCTTTCAGGTGCTTGAACTTTTCTTGGGTTTTGCCTGCTTAAGAAGTGGAATATGATTCTGGATGTCTGGGTGCTGCAGGGACCACTTTTGAAGAAGCTTGCCAAGGAAAAAGGCTATGGAAAAAAGGAAAAAAAAAATAAGGGAAACGTACCTTTTCTCCTTGTAAATATAGCAAGAATATCTGTTAGAAACAAATTTTCACGTGCCACAGGCCTGCTATGTTTACTCTGGACAGTGCAATCCACAGTGAAATTGGATTAGGTTTAATCAATTCACTTAAGGTGGTTTTGGTTTTTTTAATTCTTATTTTAAACTCTGTGTGCTCTCTGTTTGGCATAGGAAAGCAAGCTGCTGAATTCAGCACATAAGCAGCAAGGTGTGGGATGTTTGGGCTGGGTTTGCAGAGGCAGTTCCCAGTCTGCGCCTGTGCGGGGCAGAGGGAGCAGTGGGTGCCCCTGGCTGAGTACTGAGCCCCACCTTGCAAAACCTGTGCAATAAGACCGTCTGCAGCTGACAAAGATTTTTGCCTGTGCTGCCTTACATGTTGCAAGCATATCCTTAGAAATTTTGGCTACTGCTGGGTGCGACTGCCTGCACAAGCGCCTTAAGTGCTATGTTACGGTTTGGACTGTGGGTCCAAGGAAGCAATGAGTCCTTCTTGCATGCTTCACTGAGTAAGCAGACTTGTAAGCAAAGTTGGGGCCTAACCAAGTAGGTGTAAAGACAGCCATAGGCCGACATCTTCCTGGAGTTACTGGGTGGAGAATGGGCTCAGGACGATGGAAATAGCAACCTTATGGGTTCTGTTGTCCACCAAGAACTACAGTACCTGAGCGAGGAATAGGCAAGGTGACTTCGTGCTGCTGTGGAGCGCAAACACCTCACCCCTGTCCAGCTTTCTCAGGTGATATCTAACAAGTCTGCACTTGTAATAGGATGTGAAACAATGAGCACCAAAAAAATTAGCTTGGAAAGGAGGTAGAATGGCACTTTTCTTTTGCAGGCACTTGGCTCATCAGCCCTCAGTAAGGCAATGGGTGCTGCCTTTATTCTCCAGCTTCAGAAAGTCTTTCAGAAGAAGCTGTGAGCAGCTGCCCAGTGGGATGTGGGCGGCACACAATGCTTTTGGGGGCCAGCCCCAGGCAGTGGTGCCCTCCCCGGCTGGGGATGTGTGGCAGTGTCTCCACGTGTCTTCTTCTGCTGGCATCACAGCTGAGAGGGTGTGCAGCATGTCTGAGCTTTCTTCAGGTTCTGTGCATTCTCTTTGATATGGACATAGCCGTCCCAAGGGAGTCTTTGCTTGCATTCCTTTTTTTGAAGATACACACACAATCAGTATTCCCCAGAGAGTTTGTTCAGGGCATTGAAATGCTGTTGGATTTCCACACTTCCCAGTGCATGTGATAGGGCTTACCCATTTACTCGGGTTTTCTCCAGAATGTTGAATTAAATGGAGAAGGAAAAGTACTCTTGGTGTGTTTCCAATTTATTTTAGCCTAACTATTTTTAGTTCATAAATGAATTTAGAACAGACACGGGACTAAACTGAACATAGACTGAGAGAGAAGAACTCACCCAAAGTGTGTTGTTGCTGTCTTCAGCTCTTACCTACTCATCCCTTGGCAAGGCCTGATGAAATCCCAGGCTATTTTCAGGAGGGTGAAGTGGGTTAAGTAAACTCTCTCTCCCTTCAGTATTAAGAATCACAGAAGAATTTGTGCATATCTGTACATGATTAAGTATTGAATTCAAAGGAACCTTTAAGTGCAGGCTGGTCAGCTTGCATTTCCTAAATCCTGCTTCAATTGGACTGAAGAAACTTTCAAATACATCCCATGTAAATAATCCTGAATTCAGTTCCTGAACCAGAATTTAAAATAGAAAGTAAAAAGCATGTAATTTATCTTCATTTAGAAGCTTTTGCATTCCATTTTCCTGAAATGTTAATGCTGACAATGAAATAAATAATAGAGGTTCTTTGCTCATTGAGCTATGAATTTGGCAGGTTGTACAAGTCTAAATCTATGATGAGGTTTTTAATCAGGGGAACGTAACAGAGTCTTCCTCTCTGTGGACAGTTGCTTTGTGAATGGGTCTTTTCCAAAGCCTTCTTTCTTCCAGATTAAAGTACATCACAGCCAGTTGTCCTGTGTTTTAGCAAAAGTAACCCAAGCAAGACTTCTTGTGTGCAGTTAGAGAAAAATTGGATGCTGTGAAGTTTTGTGATAGCACTGTGCTGAGGCTGGAAACGGAAATATAGGCAGCAGAAACATCCGCACAATTGAAAATGAAAATAAACTCTGTATGTGACCTTGCTGGCAGAATCTTGATGTTGTTTCAAGACTTCAGATTTGCACAAATGCAAGTTCAGAGATCTTCACTAGTAACATGTGAACTTCACCATCTTGGGGACTCCCCCACTCTGAGGAAGTTGGCCTTGGGCCGCCCTGGCCAAGAGAGGGGATCTCCACGCAGCTCTCAGCAAGAGTGGTGAGGATCCAGTCACACTCTAAATGCACACCTTAACATACAGGAGAAAGTAATGGGTAATAGTAGTAAAAAATAAATACCACTTCAGAAATGTGAATGAAAGCTTCAGTGATCTGGAAGGGTGCACACACTTTACTTCTGATATGAAAACAGGTAAAACAGTTTAATTCTGAAGCTCCTCGAGGCCCAGCTACGCCTCCTGTCACAAAAGGTTTTCCTCAGCTTCCCAGAAAGTTCAAGGATTGGTCAAAATCACACATGCTGCAAATTTTCCAGCTCACAGTTTTACATCCTTAGTAGCAGTGTAAATTCAATTTACTTAATAAGTAGCTGAGGTAAGGCCATGCTTTACATTATGTTCTTTGTATCAGTGCCAGAAGCAGACCTCACATTTTTGTTTGTTTGAAAAAAGAATAAGTAACTAAAAAGGGAACATGCTGTTGAATTATGGAAATACCATGATATGTGTTGTGTTAACATTGGACTTTTTCTTTTCATTCTCTCTCTGACTCACTAATGATATTACAGTTTTGATTTCAGATAGATATCCGGGGTTTGTATATATAATAAACCATTCAACTTTAAGAAGGAGTTTTACATCTCCATTTAACTTTCATACTACTTCATTGTTTTATTGAGATCTATTTACAGAAGTATGAAAGATGTGTGCTGCAAGGTTCAGTAAATGCTTATCTCAAATTGAGTGATCTTACGTCTCACAGCTTTTTCTCCTGCCCCAAGTGTTCCTCTCTCATGCAGTCTGGGCAGCCCCATGCATGCCAGTTGTCCTTAAAGAACCCCCAGCTGTCAGTTAAGGCTCCCCTTCTCTCGTTTGAGATAATCACTGTGGGAAATGATACTCAGTTTGAGGAACGTACTTGGAGTGACACCACAAATGTTAAAAGGAATTGTACTCTACTAATAGGCTAAGAGCAGGGTGTGCGTGGAGGTAAAGGGGGACTGGAGTAATTCACATAGCCTCCTTCAGGTCATGATCTTAGAGCATGTTTAGGGTTTGGGGTTGCATTTTTGCCCATCTGATCTGGGATCAGTGACTTTCTCAGCAAGCCGTTTGTTCCCATGAGGCACATTTGGTCCTGAGCACCCTCTGCGCAGTGCTGGGCGGCAGTTGCTCCCAAGAGACTGTGCTTTCTGAGAGGAGCATGAACCCATCATTCTCTTTGTAGCCTTGTGCAAACCAACCTTTGCACATGCTTCATGGGGAAAAAATAGCAAAAACGCCGCTAATGTAGAAGGCAACAGATGGAAGGTCAAAATGCGTTACTGGGATTTTGCTCAAACCTTTCCCACTAATCAGGCTGATTCAGTTTGTAGCTCATCGCTTGGAGACAAGGAAGCAGTGTTAAGGCAACTGTTGCTGGCAAAGCAAAAATTAGATAGGCACCCTTTACCTCCTGGAAGAGGGTACAAATTCCTGTCTTGGAAAAAAAGTGTACCAAGTCCTGCTTGGGTAGGACAATGCTATTAAGTAGCAATGCTATTGATGAGAAAAATGGTTCTGTTTTAATAAAGCTTAGGCTGGCATTAGTTTCTCTCCAGATATGGGAGAAATTTGGATTCCTTTTTTTTGGGTTTTCTTTTTTGTTTGTTTGTTGTTTTTTTTTTTGTTTAATGTTTAATGCCTGATAGTGTCTGAATGTCTGAAATTCTTCCCTCAAGAGCACGAGGGTTGTAGTTTCTAATTTCTGTAGGTAGAGGTGCTGCGGTGGTGCTGATCCTGATAGATTTTGTTAGTTTTTTTGTTTAGTGAACACTAAGACATGGCACTAAGGTTTCATCTGCCTCTTCTTTCCCATTTGTTTTAACTGACTACGAGGTTATTTTCTCTAAAGACATTCTTTTGCTTGAGTATTTGAGTTGTTGAGAGTTTTGAGTCTTGATTCCCAAGAGGAACACTGATGTCCCTGGCACATCAGCAAAAGTGAGGAAGGGTGAGAAAGACCATAGCAGCTGATAACAAGCTGAATTCCTAGCAAGGGGACTACCTTGGGATTTCAACAGCAAGTGGTAATGGTCTGTGAAGTGCTTTGCACAGACAGTGGATTGACCATCGCAGCAGTCCATTCCTGAGGGCGAGGGAGCTGTTGGTGTCTCCAGTTTGAGGTTGTTGATCCTGAGCCCCGGCTCAGGCATCCCTGTGTGATTTCTCAGGGAAGGCCAGCCCCAGTAGCAGGCATGATGCCAGCAGGGGCAGGACGCTGTGTGATCGAATGCACCCTTGGAAACACGTGGCTGAGCAAGAGAAGTCATTTACCCAAATAGAAGGGCAGGTGGGAAAACAAGTTCTTCTCTCTTTTATTGGCGTGTGCTGGTTTTCCATCTGGGCTGGGGTTGTTCAGTGCTCTTGCAAGGTTTAAGTAAAGGTCAGCAGCTTGTTCGAGCTCAGTCAGTAATTACATTCCTCTGTTTGCAGTTGTGCTTTTTGCGGGCAGATCCTTCAAAGTTCAGCCCCCTTTTATCACTGACTTTAAAGCAATACAAGGCTAACACTGCTGTTTTATTAGAACAGTTAAATAAAACTAGACCTAATCCAGCCCTGGAGGTGCATTGTTGCTGTATTAGCACATGAAATACAATGCACTTAGTCTCCTGACATGTGGGGAATATATATGGAATTTTTGTGGTTTTGAATACTTCAAAAGCCTGCATTATTCAGCTTGACTCTGAAGAGCTTTGCTTCCTGAAACCAGTGCCTTTTCTTTCTCAATGCAAGTCAGGAGGCTACTGTCTGTTGGGGTTTAGTTCTTGGTGTCTGTTAGATATTATTAGAGAAATGTGCAGGCACTTTCAGAGACACTTCTGTTAAGAAACCAAACAGATAGGTTTTAGTTTCTTTTCCCTTTTCTGAGGAAGTTAGGGGAGCCAGTTCTTATTTCCATGAACAGACTTTAATGTTAATGCGTAGTTACAGAAGCTGCTAACATTCAGATTAATATCTCTTAAAGTTGTAACCCACATTTGTTTTGTATAATAATAAAAATGAGGTTAAAAATATGGATTTAAACATGCAGTGTTTAGCATGGACAACAGTGTTCTTGCAGCATGGACTGCTTTTGTGGCAGTGATAGGTTTTGCTTGGCATGCAGCTCTATCTCTCCGCTTTTTCTTTTTTTTTTATTGTTTGTAAATGCCAGGAGGGTGGTAGTGAGGTCCAAAGCCCACCTGCATGAGCAGAGCCCTTGCCATGGACTACAGTGAATTTTGAATCCAGCACTGACACCAGGAGAGGTGATCCCTGGCATTCCCTGCAGCAAAACATGACCCCTCGTGTGTTCAGCCTGGAGAATCCCACACATGGCAAAGACAGAGTAAACCTGTAGGCAGACCTCTGTTTTCTTTAGTGAGGTTGTTGTCTCTGGAGGAAATGAAAGAATGAAAATTACTTCCTTTCTTAGTAGGAACAACCATCAAAGTTTCCATCTTTCCAGTAATCTCTATCAGTCTCATGGGCTTCCACAGAAGAAAACAAGATATCAAACACAAAAATATGACTGTTTTCATTTAAGTTTCAACTCTGTGAATGTCAATTTGGACTTTTTAACCATTTTTTTCCTCTGGAGCAAGATAGTAAGTGTTTTACAAAGCTGTATTTATAGTCATTTGGATTTCACTTTATTCATTGAGAATCTGTGAACAACATCTGTTACTCTGTGTCCATGGCATCATCTCAGCCCCTTTTGGTGAACCATTCTGCTTGCTTAAAAACATCTTTAAAGCTGACAAGAAACAGTTAGGACAATGACAATAAATGAATTTGTGATCTTGAAGATCTCTGTCTTGCTTCCCACTCCTCGGTTGGACAGAAGCTAAAGGAGAATAGAAGAGGAAAAATCACATCAATCTTCTCCCTTGTGAACTGCTATGGTGAGAAGGGATCTCCTGCTCAAGCTACTGCCTGGCAGAAGGGTGCAGAGAGCTCCCAGAGTTGTCTGGGAGGACCACAGTTCATAGAATCATAGAATTACAGAATAGTTAGAGTTGAAAGGGACCCTGAAGATCATCTTTTTCCAACCTCCTGCCCTGGGCAGGGACACCTCCCATTAGACCAGGTTGCTCAAAGACCTGTCCAACTTGGCCTTGAACATCTTCAGGAATGGGGCAGCCACAGTTTCTCTGGATAACCTAGGCCAGGGTCTCACCGCCCTCATAGCAATGAATTTCTTCATAATATGCGATCTAAGTCTCCCCTCTTTCAGTTTAAAACTGTTACCCCTTATCAGATCGCTATACTCCCTGATCAGGAGTCCCTTCCCATTTCTCCTGTAGCCCCCTTTAGGTAGTGGAAGGCTGCTGTAAGGTCTCCCCAGAGCCTTCTCTTCTCCAGGATGAACACCCCCAACTCTCTCAGCCTGTCCTCACGGAAGAGGGGCTCCAGTCATTGCACCATCTCTGTGCCCTCCTCTGGCCCCGCTCTGGCCCAGCTATGACAGTCCTTCTGATGTTGGTGATCCCACAGCTGGAGGCAGCACTGCAGGAGGGTCTCCCTAGAGCGGAGTAGAGGGTCAAAATCCCCACCCTCACTGTGTTGGCCGTGCTGCTGGGGATGCAGCCCAGGGTGTGGGGGGCTTTCTGGGATGCCAGTGCATGTTGCTGGCTCATGTTGAGCTTCTCATCCACCAACACCCCCAAGTCCTTCTTCTCAGGGTTGCTCTCAATCTATTCTCCATGCAGACTGTATTTGTTCTTGGGATTGCTATGACCCAGCTGCAAGACCTTGTGCTTGGCCTTGTGGAACCTCATGAGATTCTCATGGGCCCACCTATCCAGCCTGTCCAGGTCCCTCTGGATGGCATCCCTTCCCTTCAGTGTGTTGACCACACAGCTTGGCATCATCAGCAAACTTCAGCTGAGGGTGCCTTCAATCCCACCGCCAATGTCATCAACAAAGATGTTAAACAGTACTGGTCCCAGAACTGGTCCCTATGGAACACTTCAACACCATCATTCATTCATGGCTTGATGGTTGGTGGTGACTTGTTCTCTCTTCTCACTGGGGCAAAACTAGTTGCCCTAGGCACTTGCTCAAACATCTAGGAAGAGGACCAATGCGCTCTGAAGAGCAAAGTGTGATATGCAATAAGCTTCCGATGTTTTTACCTTGCAAGTTTTTGGAACTTTGCTGCCACCTTAGTTAGAGAGGGTTATTTGACACAACTGGAAAATGCCTCTGAGGCTGGAGTCCTCAGCTTGCTAAATCAGTCTGACATTTGTTAATGAAGAGTTTGTCAGCACAGATACAAGGCAAAAGTTCATTAAATGCTCTGCAGTGGGGCTTGAAGAGCTGAAGAGCAGTTAGTCTGGACAGCAATAGGCTTTGGAGCCTCTTGCCTGCTTTGGCAGTCACTGTCCTTGCACTGGTGTAATAAACTTGGCTTCCTCTGACCAACTGACCTTAATTCTTACCTTATGAACAGTTACAACCACAGTGTTACTGCTGTGGGTTGCTTGAGTTAGATGGAGTTGAATGCCTTCTCCTTGCTTGCTCAAGCAGCTACACTCAGGGCAGGCATTGCTGTTCACCCATGCGCAGGTGCTCTGGGAATGCATGGTAGGCACATGGTAAGCACATACTGATCAGGGTAACCCTACTGAAATCAGGGCCAGGGTGTGAGCTGTGTCTGCAAGCAGGTATTTGTGCATATGAGATTGTGGCAGTAGCAATTTTGCAATAATTGCCCATCAAGAAAGCCCCTCTGGGGTATCTGATACCTTCGCTTCACTTCTCACTCTTGGGGTGGTGTAGAGTTAGTCCCTGCTGCCCAAGTTGTGTAACAGACTTAGTTCCCTTTATGGCTGGATTGTGACATGGATCAGTGATAAGTCTTATATTAAAGAATGTGTTACAAGGACAAGCGTGAGGCAGAAAGAAGCACTTGAGATGAGGTAAGCTGCCCATTCAGTGGTGTTGTAGACTGGCTGGCAGCTGAATGAAGGTGTGTTGGCACCTCCTTCAAGGGCACCTTCCTTCCTACGCCTCTTAGTGATGGGTTTTTCCTGGACTGGAGAAAAGACCTGCTGCTCTTGCTCTTCTGTGCTTTCTCAATTTGAAGTCCCACTTCATTATGAGAGGTAAGAGGCACTTTTGCATTCCAGCAGCTACCTCCTCATTCCCTGTCATCAGTGCTGAGCAATCTCATGCTCATGCAGAGTTTTAGATCGCCATCAGTGCTCTTGATTTGTATGTTCATCGTATCCCAGAACTGATTTATTCTTCCCAAATGTACTTTATATGTGTGACCATGAAGATATCCCAAAACTTCATCTCATTTCTCTTGGCTCAAGCAATAACACTAAATGCAATGAAGATGACTTCATAAATGAACCATTATTCATTTTTGAGTTTTGTTTCAAAGGGCGTATGTTACAGTGGGATCTAAAGTGTAAAATTATCCATGCAAATATAATCCCAGTGTAATGTCATTGATTCAGGTTTCTTCTTTGTGTAAAGACTGCTCTGTCCACCTCCCAGCTCTTCCCAAAAGTTTGTGGTTTGATGAAACCAAGGCATTAGAAAGATGTCTTTGATCATAAAAAGGCAATGGCTTGATGGAATGAAAGTTACATTGGTCACAGGGATTTGGCACAGACAAAGTGACAAGGAGACAGGGGTTAATGTATTAGAGAGGAGGCAACTGCCTTGGCAAGTATAAGCTGATAAACATGAGCATGTAGAGGGGAAGAAGACCAAATCCTGGAACTATCATTTGGGTTAAGGAAACATCTGTTATAATCACAGAAGGCATTTTTAATCATTGCTTTTCAGAAGAAATTTTTTCACTAGATTACTAGCGAATGGTAATTTTATGGTAATGACTAATTGCAGGTGTATTCTCCAGAATCGTAGAAAACACTTAGCTGGAATGGGGAAAATGCCCTGGTTAATCTCTTTAGCATGCCAGTCTCTCTGTTCAGAAACTCAGAGCCCCATAGGATTAGTTCTAGGACCTGTGCTCTTCACAGCAACCCCCAGAAAAGCAATCCAGACACAAGAGTGGCCTCAGCACTGGTTATTTCTCAGGTGAAGGAGCCAAGGAAGGGCATGGCCAGCCCTGCAGACAAGTTCCCGGAGTGCGTGCTCACAGGCAGGCAGGTGGCCAGTGGGTGGGAAGGAAACAACAGCAGACATTCTGCTCCACTGTAACTGTTGGGATGTGTGGGTGTTTTCCTTTCTTTAAAAGGACAGAGAGGAATTTGAAAAGAAATAGAGAAAGATAATCAAAGATATAAAATTAGTTTGGCGTGAAAAGAGAGTAAATATAATAGCATTCTTCAGTTCCAAAAGAGGTATCAGACAGTAGGGCTGATAAAGGTCTATAAAATCACTGAGAAGTGGAAAAAGTGACCAGAGAGTGATTATTGACTGTTTCTTATAGCAGAGGAACTGGGTGGAGTCAAAGGAAATTTAAAATGAACAAGAAATACTGTGTTCACATGAAAAACACATAGGTTGTGGAACTAACTAGATCTGGCCCACCATGGCTTTTCCATGTTCTCACATACACGTAAGTTGTGATATTACAAAATATGTTGTTGCTTTTGTTGGTTTTGGCTGTGTCCAGACAGATTTCTTCTGGAGATTTTGGGTCTGTCCTGGTGTAGGACTGAGCTCCACAGATGAAGGGAAAAATTTTGGATCCCAGGATGCATGAAAAATGTTCAAGTGAGATCCAGTACTCTGGTACTAGTCCTGTATTCCATCTTCTTTCTGTCCCCACAGAAAGTGCTGTGCCACCAGGATACAAGAGAAATTGCCTCATCAAGTGCAGTGATTCCTGAGGCTTATTAATCTGCTTAGTGCTGAGGAGTAGCTGGAAGCTGTGCTCTCGTTGTTATTATTATAATTGAATCATTTGAAGTTTCCTTCCTTTTAGCCTGGGGGTTTGTAGCTGGGGTTCTGATTTCAGACCATCATGTCAGTCTGATTGCCAGTTTAGTTACACCTTTTCTATTCTCACATGGTCTGCTTTTCCTATTTTTAGTCCCATATTGAAGATAGAAGGGTAGGAATCGGAGAGATGCTGCAGCCTGTTCACTTGACTATGTAGTTGCCTTTTTGAGGAATTCAAGCAGGACTGTCTCTGTGGTACTTCTGACCTTCTCACTGCTTGCAGATGAAGTGCCTGGGTAGGCAAAGTTTGCAAAAATTGTATTTTGATAATTTTCCTCTTTGAAGTTTGCTACTGTCTACCCTGTGTCAGTGATTTCAGGACCCTCCGGACTAGCAGGCATGGCATGGCCTGCTGGAACAGAGCAGGGTAATGACTGCCTTTGCTATACATACAAATTGCAATTACTGCTAGAAAAAGAACCCAATAAAGCAGTGACACTGTGTTAGTTGTGGAACACAGCAAAGCTGCAGTTGTTCCTGGGAGAGGGTGTTCATGCCCTGGATCTGTGCTCCCAGGAACGTTGTTAGGTGATGTTCTCCCTTCCATCTGGGAGCAGTAACTTCTCTTTCAAACAGCTTTAGGCAGCAGGCTGAGTGTGTACAGGACCTGCATCATCTCTGCTGCCTCTTTGGACCTCCATCTAGCAGGTAACCATCTCTTTTTTCGTCTTGTTCTTCTAGGGATATCTATGCCCATTCCAGTCATTGGTTTGCAGGATGACTCCAGGGTGTTTGTAAATGGGACCTGTGTCCTCAATGATGAGAACTTCGTCCTCATTGGATCCTTCATGGCATTCTTCATCCCTCTCATCATCATGGTGATCACATATTGCCTGACCATCCAGGTGCTGCAGAGACAGGCAACAGTGTTCATGTGTGGAGAGGTACCCAAGCAGAGGAGGAGCAGCGTAAACTGCCTCAAGAAGGAGAACAACACAGAGAACGTTTCAATGCTTCACAATCATGAGGGCGCATCTCACTTGAACTCTCCTGTAAATAAGGAGGCAGTGCTTTTTCGGAAAGGAACTATGCAGTCCATCAACAACGAGCGAAGAGCCTCTAAGGTCCTGGGCATCGTCTTCTTTTTGTTCCTCATCATGTGGTGCCCATTTTTCATCACTAATGTGATGTCTGTCCTTTGCAAGGAAGCCTGCGATAGAGACCTTTTGAGTGAACTCCTTGACGTGTTTGTCTGGGTGGGGTACGTTTGCTCTGGGGTCAATCCACTTGTATACACACTCTTCAATAAAACCTACCGCAGGGCTTTTTCCAATTACATCCGTTGCCAATACAAGACCAGTAAAAAGTCAGCACTGCGGCAGAATCAGTGTTTGAATGTTACTTCAACAGCTTTATACGGGAAAGATCTGACTTTAACTAGTTATCGGAATGGTAATGAATTCAATAGCATGGAACTAGATGAAGTTGAGGAGGGCCTTGAAATGCAACCAGGGACTTCAGAGCTCTCCATAAACAGCTGTAATGTTGTAAGTGAAAGAGTGAGCTGTGTGTAAAGGTGGCTCATGGAGCCTTTTGCTACAGCATATCTGTAGCCAAAATATATTGTGTAAAAATCTAAGTGTTGGTCAAAGGACAATGTAAATATTGCATTCTGAACAAAGTTTTTTTTTTTTAAAGAAAAAAAAGTTATCTTTCCAGTCCAGTACTTAAAATCATATATATTGATACACTGCAGTGAAGTTTAAGGTTCTATATTTACTGTTAATACTAGATCAGAATTATTAGTTACTTTGCATATGTCATGGACAAAATGTTTGAATTCTTCTTCCAGTGCATGAACAAAAATGCTGAATATTTATCTCAGGTGGCATTTGCTGGAGTCCAGAATGGCACGTTAATAGTTATATATCAAATACATGCTATTAGACTTGGTCAGTATAACTTTCTTTTTCAAGTTGACAGTAAATATATACTTTAAATCCTCCCCCCTATTTGTGCCGTGTAAAGACTGTGCAGAAGCCTGACAGAGAGGCGTGATGGAACTGTAGCGGTTCTGCAGACACCTGGCCAGATGTGGCCTGGCACAGGCAGTGGTTTGCTGCCGTACTGGGGCAATCTTGCACTTCAGGGGATGTCTGTTCAATTTTGGTTCCCTCTCCAATCCCACCGTTTTCTTTCCATTCCCCAGGAGGCTCCGGCTCCCCTGCAGAAGGTGGGGAATGCAGTTCTGGTGTGGCTTTGCCATCCTGGCTGGGATCACTTGCGCACTTGGAGAAGAAGTATGAGAAACAGAGTGCACCCCACTTACCTGCTTCAGGCAGTTTATAAATGGAGTGCCTCATTGATAAAAAACCCTCCTTTAGTCTTATAGGTGCATCAGCTCCTGGATGGAGCAAGCTGAGTTCTGTGTGGATGGCACTGCCTTCACAGATTGCTTGGATGATGAGGGTCTTTGGTTGACCCAGAGAGGAGTGCCCTGGCTTTGTATGAGCTCTTGTCTTCTCACTCCTCACCTCTGTTTATTCCCTAGCTTAGTTTATCCTTTGCTTTTATTTTTCAGCATCCTGGGACTTGCAGTGCTGATGATAAAACACTGCTTTGGATGTAGAGCAGGTGCTGCTGTGTGTGTGATGCTGGTTTGGCAGTGCGGTGCAGTATCCACTGCCCTGTGGGATGCTCAGGAAAGAGGCACAAACAAGGGTCCCAGCTCGTTTCTCCTGTCTTGGGTGGGAGCTGGACAGGGCATCTGACTGGAATCATTTGCTGGTGACATGGTTCAAAAACAGGCAGTGAACAGAGACAGAAAGGAAGCAGACCTAGAGCTAGTCTACACGAAAGATTAATCTCGATTAACTTTTAAATTTTATTTCCTTTCACTCTGAAAGTAAATTATAGTATATCTTATTATGACCACTTACAACTTAATGAAAGCATCCACATTGGGATTTGATGCAGTTTAAGTAGTCTGCTTTTAATTCACACCATGTATAATTTGAATTAATTTTCCGCTGTGTTCCTGTGTAAACAAACCCTTCAAGGCATTGTGTCTTTCTGGCACTGCACCTCTGGGGTGATGCCTCTCATGCAGTTTTTCTTGTGTAAAGTATTGTTTAATGCCACATATCATCCATAAGGTTTTTCCATCTTCATTAACTAATACACAAATGCTGCAGTGCCCATCTAGCATTGATGTATTTAGCATCACCGAGAGCCTCTGGCTATGAAAATCCTCAGAAGATAAAAGCTTACACTAGACATAGATAAATTGCATTTTACTCACATGAACTGCTTGTTCTTTAAGCTTGCTGTGTTCATCCCACCAGCATTAATTTGTAGAAGAACTGGAAAATTCTGCCAGTACTTTGACATACTGGTGTGCCATTGCATTGCTGTGTACAACACGACCTCGCTGAGGCCTCCGCTGAAACACAATGTGCAGGGTACGTCTGCTGCCAGGCTGCTCCCAACTTGAAGCCTTGAAGCTGGTGGCCCCGTCTTCTCCCTCACCCCTGGGAAAACCCCATAGTACTTCCACGCAGGCAGGCAAGGCATCCCCGTGCAGAGCCATGCCACAGGGATGCGCCATGTGCCAGCCCACAGATACTGCCATGGGCTTGGATGCTTGGAAATCCACTTGCCTCTCCAAAAAGTCTGGTAACCAACAGGAAAAGGACTGGCCAGAGAAATACACTTGTGCCTTCAGTGACTGCACTTTGCCCTGAGTGAAATTTCACTCTCTCAAACAGGACAGAAAAATAAAAAATCAATCACAATGCTTTTTAAGTTCTTTTTTTTTTTTTTTTTTTTTTTCCCCCAGGTGAATTTGTAGCATATCTTTTCCAAACATGAATGTGTATGTATGTATACATATGTGTGTGTGTACGTATTTATATACACACACATACATAAGTATTTAAAAGCAAGCCACAGACTTTGAAAGCATTTAGCAATAAGTTGAATTACAGTGGCTTCTAGCACGTGTGTGAATAGATCACGTGTGAATAGCTTATATTCCACAGAGTCCTCAAACTTGGGATTAGTCCACACACAGGCGTTGTCTTCGCACAGGAGCCTTCCTGACTTACCCTTGGCCGGTTCTGCTGTACGGGCAAAAAGGGAACCTGCTGCATTTGGATGTAAATAATGGGAATTGAGCAGGGAACTTACAGATTTTTTATACATGTTTTTAAAAATTTCAGCACTAGAACTGTAAATACACTGAGCATCGCAACTCAGCTGGACCCACACTGATGTTTAGATTAGGTAACCAGACAAGGGGACTGCCTGCGAGCGCCTGCGTTCTCTCCCGACCAGAGGGTCATTAAAGTGAGGGGTTAAATACTGTCACTTACCCAACTTCCTTTGGGTCATTCATATCAGGGTTTTGTGATGCTGCTATTAATTTATTAAAGAAAGTTTGTTGGTTTAATTACTCTTAATTTTTTTTTTTCATTGTCTATCAGTGAATAAATAAAGGAACATGCCCTCTCTTTCTTTCATCTGTCCCCAATTAAATTATCTCCTGAGTGAAAAATACGTCCTGACCAAAAAAGAAAACCCACAACAGAAAATGAGGATGCTGATAACTTTCATTTTTCCTCCCACACTTGAAGTATGGCCCACAGTTGCTTAATCACAGAAATTAGTGTCTGCAGATACCCTAACACTTCCAACCCCAAATCATGTTAAATATGAAGACAGTGACCCATTGTTCCCCCTCTTCTCTTTGCTCACCCCAGCAGTAATTCTTATAAATTACATTTTTTAAATTACCTCAATTTGAAGAATGGATTTATTTCTCTGCAAATTAACCGAAGTCAGGTTGTTCCCACAGCAGCTTTGCTTCTCCTTAGCTGTGGTCATTAACCACAGTTGTGCCTCCAGAAGCCCAGCCCAGGGGCTGCCTGCAGGGAGTACCTGCTGTGAGTGGTGTGTGAGTCCTCAGATGTTGCTCAGGTATGGTTGTCTTATGAGTAGTGTGTGTGGTGGACTTGGATTGAGTTCAGACTTTACAAGTGAAAATAGTTCCTTGAACGTGGACCTGTGGGCTAAAGTGTGCTGGTTTCTTTGTTTCCCAAACCAGATAGGAGATGGCAGGCTCCTGCCAGCATAAGCATCCATGTAAAGATTCCAACCAGAAAACAGACCGCCCCATTTGATGTGCATCGGGGAGTCTACTCATGGGATCAGCCCCTGAACCAGCACCTTTTTCAGCTCCAGAGTCTCGCAGCCTTCCCCACTAGAGGCCAGACACAAGGCTGACCATATTTGCTCAGGCACAAAGCCTTGTGGCTGAGCAACCTGGCTTCCAGACCTGAGCTGGCTCGTCAACATCTGTGACGTTGCCCACACAGCCAAGTCTGGACTCTAGCATCCATGGAGTCAGCCATGGTGACCAAGGCTGTCCTTTGAGGACAAGAGCCTAAATCCTTCAGTCCTGTGCTCACTGAATACAAGAGCGCCCACTCAGAGGCTGTGGCGTCTGGGAGGTGAGCGAGTTCAGAGCCAATGCCAAGGAGCCTCAAGGCATCCCACCTCTCCTTGTTTTAATGACTTGTGAGTCAGCAATAATTTTTATCTGAGTGATAATTCGAAGATGCTAATGTAATGTGACGTGTGAGTGGTCAGCCTGAGCACTGTGGTTAGTGCCTTTTCCTTTATAGAGATACATCCACCATCAGTGCCTTCTTTCTGGACAACCCTACTGGCATGGAGTGCAGCCAGTGCTCTTCCCTTCCAGGCTGACTGCAGTCATTTGATGTTCTGGGGCCACAGCAGCCCAACACCCAAGTTCCAAAGGAAAAACATATTTTAAAGAAAACAAGAAAACCACAAGCAGCTCTTGAGAAATATAGTTTAGCTTTGAGCTAATGAGGGGTATCTGATATTCTTGCAGACAAAGTATGTTCATCTGGCATTCTAAAAGCAGTGTCTGTCATGTGATAAAGATGCTGGTGTCTCTTCAATGGGTTTCCTCCCTTGATCACGGTACCATTAGGATAGCTCCATGCCAAGCCAAGAACTGCTGGGTTTTGCCTCCATTTCAGACAGGGGTGGAAAAGGTATCAGAAGTTTTTTCCTAAGAAAAAGCGTACAAAGTTGTGTGTAGGTGCAGCAGAAGAACAGAGATGGACAGATACACACACACACATGAACACACATGTCCCAGAGCCGCTAGAGGGCAACAGGAGATGTCATCATGCTTCAGTCTTCCCTTGAAAAATGGGAATAGCTGAACAGCTGGAGAGAAAAACGGTGATGAAGAGATGAAACACAGCTGTAGGTGTCACTGTGAAATGTGCTCTGTACTAGTGACAATGTAGTGGTGGGGGTGCATGTACCCAAAAAATGCTTTTTGTTTTATTTTTTTTTTCATTTTTAACTGTAAAGTTGTTATTGACTGTTCTGCCTCTCCCTCATTTTTCTTTAAGTCTCAGGATCTTTTACTTGTTTGCTTTTACCCACACTGAAACTTGTGCTCTGAAGCTGCCAGAAGTCAATAAAATATCCATGTGATGTGTCATTCCCCCTGGGCTGTGCAGTGATGCTGCGATCCCTCAATGACATGGAGATGGAGAGTCTTCAGGTGAGTGGTTTTAGATATATACAAGAAAGCAATCAATGTAGCAAGGCACACCTGCCAATTAAAGAACCACACTAGATCTTTAATGAACAGTCAAGTGCATGAGCTACACACTGAAAAGTTTTGCTTAAAACTGCTCTAAATCCTGTGTCTGCTGAGAGCAGGAGGCTGTGTTGGTGCTTGGGAAGGGCTCTAGCATTTTTCCCCAGCAGTTTCCTGGGAGAATGGCTGTTGCTTTGTGGCTCCAGTGGGCCACTAGCACTCAGGAGTTAGGTGACATGGAAAATGAATCATGCAGCATCACAGACGCATGTTAAATCCCCTTTTCTAAGTTTCCCTGGGCTTGAATTATAATAATTTCAACAAATTGGATAAATTAATGTTTAATTAAAATACAGCCTAATTATCCAACGTATGTTTTCAATAGGATTTAATTGTGGCATTTTAAGTTATTTAAATTGCTAATACACTGAAATGATCTGTAGGCTGTGTCTGTTAGACCGCTGCCTGCTTGCGTTTGTTAAAGTTTAGAGAAGTTTTACGTTTGTGTGTGCTGCTGATGTTCATGTCCCCTCCTGCAAAAGAACAGGCGGGTGCTGGTGAAGGATGCTTATCAACACCACTGAAGAGTTTAATCCTTTTCCCTGGCCAAAGGCTAGAACAGCTCTTCTGCAGCTTTTCGGGGAGGAAGACTTCAGTGCCCCTCCTGCGGAGCCCACCCTTCCCAAAGATCATGATACTGCTCAAAGCAACAGGTAAGTGCAAACGCCCAATAGAGATCTCAGCTGTGCTGGGAGTTCTTCCCTTATAGGCACCAACAAGTCATGTCCCAAAATGTCTTCAGAGAGGATCCACAGCTCATAGTGACTCACCCATGGAGCTATGGCAATGTTTAGCCCCCTCAGCTATGCACTCTCCCTTCTTTTTTGCAGACACAAGGCAGGCACATGTGTGGGCTAACCCTCACAGGAGCATTCAGTCTATCTTGTACCTTTCGCAGGTGCTGCTGCAGAGAAAACTGCCTGCACCCTCTCCCAGGCTGTCCTACCATGGTGGGATGTGTTCCTGACTCTGTGCAACAAAGCAGGTGATGCAGCAAACCATGGTGGTTTTCCTTTGCCAGACCTTTACTCCTAAGAAATAGATGGGACCATGTGTTGGGCCTGAGAAGCAGCCCCAGTAATAGGCACAATGGGAGGACACAAGCCCAAGCAGGGGCATAAAGAGAATGTGAAGCAAGCAGAAAGCTTGGCTTGTTCCTCCTAGCATCCAAAGAGGGGTGAAGAAAGCTCTTCATCAGGACATCAGGGAGTGCTTATTCTGACTGAGGACAGAGAAGAGCTATTTAGGCTAGAGAAAAATATTTGCATACAAAAAGGGCTAGAAATAAACTAGGAATTAGAAGCAGGTTTCTAACAAGTGAAGTATTGAGGGGAGACCTCAACAGCTCCCTGAAAGGAGGTAGTAGAGAGGTGGGTGTGGGCCTCCTCTCCCAAGTGAATAATGACAGGACCAGATGAAATGGTCTGAAGTAGGGGAGGTTTAGATTAGATATTAGGAAGAATTACTTCACTGAGAGGGTGGTCAGGCACTGGAATGACCTGCCCAGGGAGGTGGTGGAGTCACCATCCCTGGAGGTATTTAAGAAATGCGTAGATGTAGCACTTCAGGGCATGCTCTGGTAGCTGAGATTGTTGGATTGAGTGATTTGTTTTGTGAGGTTGGGTTGGGGTTTTTTTTGTTTGTTTGGAGTTTGGTGGGGTTTTTTTGGTATGTGTATAGTGGGATTCAGTGATGTCAGAGGTCCCTTCCAACCATGAAGATTCTGGGTATTTCTGTGGGTGATCAGTGGCAGGAGAGTGGGACAGAGTGCAGGGGCAGGGGCTGCTTTTGGCCTGCACATGCCTTGGGAGACACAACTCTGGTCAGCACAGCAGCGCTGGCTCAGTGGTCACGATGCCACGAGGGGTGACATTACCTGGCAGACAGCTCTGCACTGAATGATGGAGTGAAGATGTGATGCTTCTCTGCTTAGCAGTACAGAAAGAACGAAACTAATCTCTTACAGCGAAAGCCGTTGTCCCATCTTCTTAATTTTCATGCACTAAGTGCTGAATTCGGGGGTAAGCAATGCTGCACCTGCTTTCCTTCTCCTCTTCCTCTTCCTCCTCCTCCTCCTCTTCTGCATCCAAGCACAGATGCTGACACCCAGTGGCCATGGAATTTCTAGTGCACACATTAGATACTGAAAACTGCAGTGACATACATCTTCTCTACCTTTTTATTTCTTCAAGTGCAAGAGAAACAAAATGCTCCTGAGAGATGCCAGCCTTTCTTTATGTCTTTCAGCCATTGGCAGGTTATAGTAGTCGAAACACATCAAAGTCTTGTATTCAGAGGCGAGTCAAATAAATGAAAAAATATGAGGATGGATAACGAGGAAATAGAATGTAAATTTGTTTTCAATGTGTTCTCTTGGTGGCAGCTTGAAAATAGACCTGAGTGAGAGGGGTTATTTTGTGAGTTCAGAGACTGTGGTGACCTTGGC
Source organism: Thinocorus orbignyianus (assembly GCA_013400375.1). Classification (NCBI taxonomy): domain Eukaryota; kingdom Metazoa; phylum Chordata; class Aves; order Ciconiiformes; family Thinocoridae; genus Thinocorus; species Thinocorus orbignyianus. The sequence continues at coordinate 137,097 of VXBW01000072.1, forward strand.
ATTCACCTTCCCTGTTTTGCTACTTCCCAAAAGCAGTCCGAATATGACAGACACAAATTGATTTTGCATTTCCCTACAGCAAGCACCAGATTGTGCTTTCATATGTTTGACAAGTATTGACATTCTCTAGGGGAAAAAACTGTAGGAAAGATTGCTTTGTATTCTTCAATAAGTGGCTCTAAGACTTAATCAGTCAAAGACAGAAAAAAGACCCTAAACTCAAGGGTACGCAAAGGAGTTCTCTTTGTATGTTTGGCAAAGACAAGCCTCACCAGACATGTGGGGCTAAGACAGTAAAAACACCAGGCAACCCAAACATGAGCTGGGAACAGTAAGAGCAGAGGAAGCCAACAGAGGGGTTTTTTAAGCACTTTACTGAAAATATTAATTATGGACTACAGCAAATGAATTAAACCACTGTAATACAAACACTGTGTGAAAGAAATACATAATTAGTGTAATTTTATAAACATAGGGGGGAAAAGCACACTACTGAAACCTGAAAAATGTTAGGAAGGTCTAGCAGCTGGTACCTTTTGCACATGCTGCAGATGTGGTGCTGAGACAGCAGGTGTGTGTGTGTGGGGTGTCCTGCTGCTGCTGCAGGGGGGACCCTCTGCAGTGTGAGTCTGGGGTGCCCCACGCTGGGGCCAAGACAGTTTTCTGTACTTAAACATGCCTGGAAAGCTGCAGCATACAGATACCATAAGTAGATGTACTTAATTTATCACTGTTACTAGGCAGGTTTCTAGGCAAACTTCAGCCTAACTTTTATATTTTGTGGTTACTGAAATAGCTCTGATCTTTTTTGGGGTGAGTTCTAGCTGCAGAGGTAGAACATCTGTACCTTCACCACCTTATCTCTGCCCATTCTCTTTAATTCTTCTTCCCTTCTCACCTCTTTTTGGACAAAATTAGACTAGAAACTCTAAACCAGCTTAAGCCCACCCAGCAGGCTGAGATGGCCACACCATTTGGCCCACTCCAAATGCCCAGCGTTCTCACGTGTTGATGTGGGTGAGATCTCACCAGAGGTATCCAAGGCAGCAGGGTGGGCTCCGGCTGTAGCCTCACTTTTCCCCTGGGTGAGGTTCATGATGCACTCCTGTGTTTTTAGTAAGTGTTTAAACTGTTTAAGAGGCTGGCAGAACACCAAAGGTCTACCAGGAGTTACTTCCAGTCATGGCAAATCTCAGTGTGACTCTTTCCAATAGTTTTCTCTTTTAACCATTATTATCAATGCAGTAACTGTTGCCCTGTGTGGCAGTTCTGAAAACCTATAGCCCAAATGCTATCTAGTTCTAGATTTGCCAAAATCCTCTAGATTCTGAAAGAATCCAAAACCTCTAGAATGAGATTTGCTGTGCATCCCTGCACATTCTGGTCTTGCAGACCAGGAGATTTCTAGAGACTAAAAAAAAAAAAAAACCAAAAAAAAAAACAAAAACAAAAAAAAAAAAAAAAAAAAAAAAAAACAAAAAAAAAAAACAAAAAAAAAAAAAAAAAAAAAAAAAAAACAACCAAAAAAACAAACACAAAAACCCAAACAAACCCACAGAGCAACAAGTTATCTTTATTCATGGCAGTTTCCACTGCGTCCTTTTTCTCCCATGTCCTGTTACCAGAAACAGCTTGCTCTAGAGTCAGATTAAAACGCCTCCAACGTATTCCTGGGCTCTTTGAGGACTTGAATTGCAACAACCAGCTTCGCAAATCACAGCAGGTATGGAAGACCCCTGTGGGCTACCGAAAGCTCAGGGCTTCTCAGCTGTCCTTGGGATAATGTTGTAAGAGCAATCCATCAAACATAGTCAGTCCAGCAGCTGCAGGCAGAGTTAGCATCCCACCACAGCATGCAACGGCTTTTCTGCTGGAGATCTGAAATGGGCACAGACTGTTATTCCCAGCACCAAGGCACAGCTGGGGACATGCTACAGCATCCCCATTACACATTGCCACATCCCAGTGGCAATGCATGAAGCACTTGCTTTCCACAGTTTTCTTGTTAGAATTTTACAAACGAATACATTTGAAAGACAGATACAGAACAAAGATGAAGGAGTGTGTGTCTCAGACTCCATGCGTCCAGCTACCAAGAAAGAGCTAGTTCATAGTTCATCCCTAGGGACAACACGAAGGTATTTCTTTAGCCAGTTCTCCCACATCAGTGACACCTTAAAAGGCATATTAGAAAAACTACCCACTTACTTACACTACATGGCCATCAGGTAAAAATAATAGTAATCAGTTCCAGGGAATCAGTTCTCTCTAAGTGACCCTTCAGACCTGAAGAAAATGTCACCACTACCAAAAATATGGATAGGGGCAAATTCATTCACTGCGTCTGCATGTGCCTGTCGTATGCATGACATGAATGCGAACAACCAGGCAAGAGCACAAAGAGAACAAGGCCTTAGCCCATAAAAATGGCACTTCTTTACCACAACCAGTATAAATCTCTGCTGCCTCCCTAGTCTGGGGCAAGATAATGAGATTATTTATGCTGCTGTGCATGCAAGTAATTTTGCTGCATTTAACAAAAGCAGTCTGGGCTCACATGAGCAGGATTTGGGTCTCTGCTGTGAGTTATGAGGCACCTCACATCAGAAACAGACACACTAACAAGGCCGTTTCCTGAAATAAACTGTAGCTTGGTTCCACATCTTGGAACATCTACTGATGTTTGGCTTTTAGTATTCAATATGTTGTTTTATTTATAACTGTAGTCTGAGACCCACATAAAAGCACACTGCATCGCAGAGCTGCCTTGGTACTTACCTTTTCTTGCACTGTCCAATCCACATGAATACTAGGAGGCTACTTGACAAACCCAGAATGACTGGAATGAGGATAAGTAGCTGCTTGTCCTCTTTTCTGGCCACTGCAAAGATAAATGACAGCAAACTAGAAAACCCTTGCTTCCACAATGGATCATTATTACCTCTTATGGAGCTTGGGCTCAGATGCAAACTCAATGTGTCCAGGTTTGTTACCCTACATATATTTATTTATTACACATATATGCCAAGTACCTGTTACTGTATAGGGTAACATACTCCTCCAAGGTAACATATATCCTGCATATAGATGTAGCCACTTCTATGTGCCTCTTCCCTGCCAGTGCTATAGAACCTGTGGGATGCAAGGGAGGTGATCCCTGTTGTGGTGCAGCTAGCAGGGTGCCCTGTGAGAGACTCTGGGCACCACACGCCCTCTCTTCCAAAGCAGAATCTCCTCCATCACAGACAGGCAGTGGGGAAAGGTACTGGTGCAGAAGCGTTAATATTTTGGGGCTTGTCTGTGAAGTGCACTGGAGGCACAAAGCTGTCAAGATGGCTGTGCTGGTGTAGGCTGAGGGTTTGACTAAACCAGGATCCCACCTCCAAGCCCTGGACACCAGCAGATGCCTGTGGCAGCCATCAGTGCTTGGTCCCAAACAGGCTTCATAAAGGATGTAAAAGAAATGCTGTTTACTTTGGGTTCCATACCAGAGAAACACTCCTGCGTCCATTCACTCCAAAAGCCCCGGTCAGCACAGAAAATATTCGTTCTCCCCCTGACACGAACACAGGGAATGTGGCTTTGATTCACTCTGGAAACTGTTAAAGCGGTCTCCATTTGGGTTGACACAGACTGAGGAACAACACAGAGAGAACAGATGTCAAGGAATTATGTGCTACCACCAGTAGCTCTTTGGCATGGCCTGATGTTTCTGAACATACTCTCCAGGCTCGGCAAACTCTTGGAATATGTTTTGGCATTTTTATATGATTTCATAATAGTTTTGGACCAGCTGATGCCAATAAGATACAATGGAAATGAATCTACTGAAAGTACATACATTAGGGAGGGGAATCATGTTTGTTGCCATTTATTCCTATTAATTTATGGAATCTTTCATTAAAGTGTCTAAGAAGACTCATGTAGATTATGGCAATTAAAGAAGAAAATGTCCTTCAGATGTCCCCTATGATTAATTACTTCTTGCCATTTTTGCTAAACTGCACAAAACTGTGCTTGGATATCACATAAAAAAGAAGCACCACGCATAGAAGACATGCTGTGTCCCAGGTCACTTCTTCAGAGAGATCAGAATTATAGTTTCACTTGAACAAGTAAAGCTGAACTTGAACTTCAACAAGTTGTGCTGCCATTTTCAGGAAAGGGCAAGCCACGACAGCCTTTAAGTTTCTGTGACAGCAGCTTCCTGAGGTAACAGGCAGGATGCTCAGGGACTTGCACTGGGATCTGCTGCAGTTAAAGCCAATGCTGCTGCCACTGTTAGGGTGTTGGGCAGGAACACATGCCTGGCAGCATTTTCTACCAGCTAATCATAGAATGGTGTGGGTTGGAAAGGACCTTAAAAATCATTGAGCTCCAATCCCCCTGCCCTGGGAACAGACTCCTCCCATTAGACCAGGTTGCTCCAAGCCCCATCCAGCCTGGCCTTAAACACCTCCAGGGATGGGACAAGCACAGCTTCCCTGGGCAACCTGTTCCAGGGTCTCACCACTCTCACAACAAAGAATTTCTTCCTGCTATTTCATCTCAATCGCCCTTCTTTCAGCTTAAAACCTTTCCACCTTGTCCTGCCCCTCCACTTCCTGACCAAGAGTCCCTCTCCAGCTTTCCTGGAGCCCACTTAGGGATTGGAATGGGCTATGAGGTCTCCCCAGAGCCTTCTCCAGGCTGAACCTCCCCAGCTCTCTCAGCCTGTCCTCACAGCAGAAGGGCCCCAGCCCTCAGAGCATCTTTGTGGCCTCCTCTGGACCCACTCCAACAGCTCCACGTCCTTCCTGTGCTGAGGACTTCAGGGCTGAATGAAGTGCTCCAGGTGGGATCTCCCCAGAGTGGAGCAGAGGGGCAGAATCCCCTCCCTTGTCCATGCAGAGGGTAGTGAACACCCTGTCCACAGCAGGGCACGCTGTCATGGTGTGCCTCCCCACTGCTGGCCATCAGGCTGCACTGCCCCCATCCCCTCCCCACAGCACAGTGTGTGTTGTCCCTACCACCCAGGCTGCCTCGGCCTCCCCCTCCTCCTGGGCCAGCTGGACCTCGTACTCCAGGCACTGGGGTGGCGTCTCCCCACCCGGCGGGCTCCACGTCACCTGGAGCTCCTCTGCTGCAGACATGGAGACCACCAGCTCCTTTGGGGGTGAGGGCTTTGCTGAGTGGGGAGAAAAACAGAGATGGTCAGGAGGTGCAATCAAGTGGCTCCTGAGGAAAAGACATCAGTCAATCACCAGCAACCTCTGCCCCTCTCTTCCCTGCTGAGAGGGTTTCTGAGCTCCTGTTGCTCAGCCATGACACTGCAGGGGCAGGGTGTCACTGAGTCTGGAGTAGGGTGTTTATTCTATCTTGACTCATGGACTGGGCTGGGTCCCTGCTCTGTGTAGGGGTTTTGAGACCCAGGGGTGTGAGCGTTGTCCTGAGTACATTTTGCTGGCCCTCTCCATGCTGCGAGGGCAGCCCTGGACTGGCTGCAAGACACCACAGCAGCCTTGGCTGGACACTCTGTATCCTGGGAGAGGCTCTGGTTTATGTCAGATGCCCACAGCCACGCGGAGCACACGGCAGCACTAATTGAATCCAGAAATCCTGCTTATTAGCCCAGGGGCTCAACTGGAGGACTAGCTATTTATCCCCCTGACATTCACATGTGGGTAAATGCATCAGCGTGATAAGTACCCATAATGAAGACTGAGTACAAGTAGCATGTTATACATCATGCTGTGCTTTGGTTTCTTCTGATGGGTATGAAATCCACTTTTGCTCTGGCAGATCCCATCACACCTTGCGGTCCCTCCTCCCCAGCCCTGAGCTTGGTTTGACCAGCACAGCCCAAAGACCTCCCCTGTGCGTGCAAGAGCAGAGGGGCAGCATGAGTTCCAGCAGCCACTTCTGTGGTGGTGCTGCTAGACCCAAAACTCCCACAGCTGCCCTGCCATCTGCCCAGCAGATCATTGGTGTCTCAGGTTTTCCAGCTGCCAAGTGCAAAACTTGAAGGCACCTACTGACCCCCTTAAAGTGGGCCCTGAGTGGTCTTGCTCACCTTCAAGCGCTGCTGGAAATGAAAGTTCTGTGTGGCACATGCCACAGCCCCTTCTCCAGGGGCAAATCCACCCAGATACATTACAGCCACCCATCTACAAGAGTACATGTTTTTTTGAGCCCCTTGCTTCCTCATGTGAGATGTGAGCCTTGGGTGCGTAGTGGCCACACAGGTCCCCAGAGCCCTTTGTTTTCCTGCCAGCCTTACCTAGGTTGTGGAGGCGAAGGGTGACGTACAGCGGCCGCAGTGGAGTGGCTGCCGCAGAGCCATTGACACAAATACTCAGATCCTTATATTCTGCCTGGCTCAGATTTTGCAGCGTGCAGCCAATGTTTATACCCTGATGCTGAATATAGTCATCACACTGCACGGTGTGGTCCAACCCCTCGTACCTAGCAGAAAGCAGAAAGATTAAAAAAAAAAACACCAAAAACAAAAACAGAGCAATGGCAGTTACTACTTGGGTAAGGCCTTTTTTTGAAGATTAGACCTAGGCGTCGAGTATCACCTGTATCATCCCCACCCTTTGCCTTTTGCAAGTGATCCAAAGCACAGCATTTTGGACTCCTATGAGAAAAGTGTGAGGAGGAGAAAAACCAACATACATAGGTGGCTTCCCAGGCTACGACAGCCTCTGCCCAAGCCAATTACCGGAACACAAGAGGCCTCAAAAGGTACCACGGTGTGAGGGGAGCCAGAGCAAGATCTGGCCCCTACTCATAGGGACACCCATCCTTCCATGCACTTACGGCACCACCAGCCATCGACTCGGGAAATGCAAAAAGGTCCCCTCTGAGTTGTGACAATATCTCTTTGTTCAGCCAGGCTGGCCTTTTCCCCCCAGTGACTTGCTTTACAGCACACAGGGATGACCAGCTCCTGCACTTTTAAGACTTCCTCCTTGAAAAACATCCAGCCTTCCTGGACTACTTTGCCCCTCAGGGCTGCCTCCCAAGCAGGCTCTTGAAGAGACCAAAGTCTGCCCTCTGGAAGTCCATGATTGCAGTCCTGCTGGCTCCCCTCCTTGCTTCTCTGAGAACTGAGAACTCTATTAATTCATGGTCACTGTGCCCCACATGGCCTCCAACCATCACATCCCCCACAAGTCCTTCTCTGTTCACAAACAGCAGATCCAGCAGTACTCCCTAGTCGGCTCCCTCATCAGCTGTGTCAGGAAGTTATCCTCGACACACTCAGGAACCTCCTAGGCTGTTCCCTTTCAGCTGTGTTGTGTGCCCAGCTGATATCTGGTAGGTTGAAGTCTCCCACCAGGACAAGGGCAAGCGATCTTGAAACCTCTCCCTGGTTTTGCTACAGGCAGTTAAATAAAAGTGGGTTTGTTGTTTGTGGGTTTTTTTTTAGAAACAAGTCATGAGTTTCCATGGTTTCTTTCAAGCAGAACTTTGTAGTTAGCCATGTGGTTTTAAATCAGCATTTCTGTTTTGAAGACGATTTCCAAGAGCTACGTGGAAACTATTTTTAAAAAGCAGCTATGGTTTTCTACAAATAGCCCAAAGGCATAAAACCCAATGTTTTCCAACTAGTCACTCTTACCATAGTATAAGAGGAACTGAAGCACGAATATGGCATCACCTTTGTCCAAAAGCACTAAGCCTCACTTTGTTTTTCTTGTGGAACAGAATCATTAGGCAGCAGTAAAAAAGAATCAACTGGGAAGCAAGCATTATTACTACCTTTTGGCAACATGGTTCCTTGTATGAGACGTGATAACGCTGGGAAAATATATTTGAACAGCAGAACTGTTAGTCGCCAAGAAGCCCTGTTCTTTGTATAGGGTTCACTGAGCTCAGTAACCTCCTGCCAAATCCTATCCAGTACACACTCTGTGATCAAGGGAAATGTGCAGCCAGAATAATCCAGGTATGATTACCAAAGGAAAAGCATATGGTTTTGTGATGGCCGATGTACAGAAGCATGCCATGGGAGTGGTAAAGGGAAAGGAAGAAGGGAGAAGGCACTTCATGTGCCATGAAAAGGCCACCACAAGCCTGATTTTAAGGAAGAAAGCAGGGATTTCATATTTCCAAGGCACATGTTGCTTGGAGTGTTATTTCTGCTCATTCTGGGTGAATTGTGTAATAGCATTGCCAGTCATAAAAGCATATTTTCTGTGCAATTTTAGTACCCTGAGAGGTTTGCTTGGTTGCTGGATGAATGTTTTTCTGTTTTGCTGATACATACCAATAATACAGTCCATAATGTGCGCCGCAAGGAGCAAGGAGACCTGGTTGCCAAGTGCACTTGAGGTATTCCCAGTCATGATAGATGCAGTGGAAATTCTGAACCTCCGATTCCAGTTTTCCTGTCAAATAAGAACGAAATAACCGCTATTTAGCAACATACAAGTGAGGCCCAGCAGAAATATTGTTACGTGTCTCTGAACAATGTGCTGCAGTAGAAAGACAAAAAAGGAAAAGACCAGTCACCGTTATTAGGTAGTTTTGCTGCCAAGTGCCATTTCCCACACAAGCCATTGCACTATACTTAGAGCAGAAAGATGCGCAACTGACCTTTGCGTTCAGCAGCGGAGCTCATGCTGGGCAACCCTGCAGAGCTGGGGTATGGGCAGAGGGAATGACCCCCACGTATCCAGTAACCACAGCCGCAACCAGTGGAAGCAGAGATGCTCTGGTGTCCTACACCTCAGCAAGCCCTGCAGTGGCTTATCCATCCAGCAACCCTCAGACCAGCAGTGGTTCATGCAACAGGTTCATGCAAAGTGCAAAATCGCAGCAGGTATGGAAGGCTGCTCCTAACCTGGCAATGGGACCTGAAAGGTAGCATAAATCCAGTCACTTTGCACTTCCACATCATTGGTACACGTTCCTTTGAGCAGTGTCTGGACCTTCACTTCAGCAGTCCTGCTGAGGTCAAATCCAACTCTGAATTTTAGCCTCCTAGTAAAAATAACCTGGTTTGAAAGACAGACTTTATAAGCACCTCTTTTGTCCCTAAGTGGCTGCAGAATTAGCTACCATGCCTCCTGCTTTGGCTGCCAGCAGGTTCATTGGTGTGCCATAATGTTTCTTTATGTTGCTGTCCTGCCCAGGGCTTCTCCAGCACTCCTGTCCCACCCACCCTGCCCAGCCTCACGGGCTCCCGGTCCCTCCACCCCACAGCACACCAGCAACCACAAGACAGATTCAAGGGATCCCCACCGGCCAAGAGCACCAGAGAGGCTCTAATGAGGAGCTGCCATAGATCCAGAGAAAAGACACTTTTTCCTTATGTGATTATCTCAGAAACAGGAGGAACAATCAGTCTTCTTGATGGTTCCCATGGGAAGAACAACCCCTGCAAGGATTGAGTGGCAGCCAGGCAGTAGTGAAGGCTCAGCACCGCATGTAATTGGCCTTAGCCCTTTGCAGGGCCTATTGACCTATTTCCCCCTCTGAAAGTTTTTATTAATTCTTTTTCCCTTAGATTTACGTCCCCTTACTTTACGCAAGGAAAAACAAGTTGGTGAGAGTTATAACAGATGACAAGAGAGAGAAGGTGTTGCTTTAGCCCAACCAGGACAGAATTAACATGCTGTACAATGCTGCATGCTGCAGTGGGAATTGTAATGGCACAGCCCACAGTCAGGCTCTTTGTCAGAAGTCTCAGACGGTAAGAGCTGTGTTGAGTAAATCATAGAATCGTTTTGGTTGGAAAAGACCTTTAAGATCATCAGGTCCAACCATCAACCCAGTGCATGGGTTACAAGTAACCTCTGTCCCTCAGCACCATGTCGGCCCCCACCTCCAGGGACGGCGACTCCACCACCTCGCTGGGCAGCTTGTTCCGGTGCTGTTCCATGTGTTTCTAATAGATGTTGATGACTTCCTTCTGCTAATGTCCCATGGATTTTTTTCAGACTGTCTCTTCTCCATGACCTTATCTGGGGTCAGGGTTTTGGCAAGGTACTCTATGGGATTCTTCTCCCTACTTTTTAGATCTGCCTTTTATTAGACACTTTTATTACATGTGATTTAGGGAATTCTGATGTGTTTTTTAAAATCACTTTTTTTTTCCTAAATGCTTGTTAAAATGGTCACAGAAGACTCTGCACAGCTGCACACTGTTATGTGGCTGGGAGTGTGACATACAGCGTGACCAACAGCAGGTCAAAGAGGCCCTTTCCACGCCCTGCCATTGCAATCCATAGTTGAGATGGGGTAGGAGGAACTGTGCTCTTCCACTTCTGTGGGCTTCCCCAGCATGGCTGGGCCAAACCCCATAGGTGTGGTGGCTGAGCCTGGCAGCCTTGGCTTTGGTGGATGACCAGCTCATGCAGGACGTGCACCTTTCTAACATGCAGCAGCTGTCATCTTCTAAGCAGTCCTAAAACAGGTTCCTATAACCCTTATTGTACTGAAGTGTCTGCCATTGCCCTGCTGCACATCAAGCAGAGAAGACTGACAATTTTATCATAGAACTGAGGTAGAGTCAAACATATAGAAAGGACAAAAGTAAATGGTAATTGGAAACACCCTGTGGACAAAGGGAATGTTAGAGCACTAGGATAATGAATGAAATATGATCTTCTATTTATTCAACACTTTCCATTCTAAGGATCTGTTGATTTTGAGTTTCAGTTCAAGCACTGTAGACTTTGTGAGAAGCGCAGTACCTTTTGCAATGAGAAACACTACCAGATATTAGTGGGTTATTTTTGGCAGCAGCACCACACTCTCTGACAGAAATAGCCCCTTGTCTGACTGCTGCTGCTGTTACATTTCAAAACATGTTCCCATCTGGTAAAAGACTCATACAACTGGAACAGTCTGGCTTTTTCATGGAAAGCTGGAATGGCTTTGGTATCACTCCTCCTGGAAATGCAAACTTAAACCCATGTGGGAACTAAACGCAGAACAATATCCTGGATCTAAAAGGATTAAACTGTGCTTTGTCTTACCTTCCAGTCTCTATCACCAGTGCTGCGGTATTCAAATCTGTATTTTACTGTACATTCATTGAAGGTTTGTGTGTTGGGTGGAGGTTTCCACTCTACATCGAGAGCACCTAAGAGTCCAGGATCTGTGATCTGGAGTTCTTGTGGGGGAGCAACTAAATTGAAAATAAAGCACGGGGGAAAAAAGAGTGTGGATGTAAAGAAAACAAACACGCAAAAAAGTCATTAAATCAGATGAGGTGACAGTTGCTGGACATGGAGAGGAGCGCTGCTGGTCCAGATCCAGCCCTGGCTCTCTAATAGCCTGTTCTCAACAGACACACACAAACTCTGCTCCTAGTTTTTGCTGGGTCTCAGAGAACACCCTCAAGGACCATTGAAAAGGCACAAAGAATGCCACAGCTTTGACACACTTTTTCAAGGTGTTTTAAGCAAACTGCTGTCCTGGGATGACGTTTCAAGTCCTGTATTTTCTTACTTTTAACTCATGATATTACTGACTGTCAGGAGAAGTCTCCTTGGGAACATTATGTTCAGCAACTCCACCAACATAGAATGACAGATCACAGCATGCTGTCAGGGAAATTTATGTTCCTTAACAGCAACAGACACAAATCACCCTTACTGCTTTAAATAATACTTTCAATACCAAGACAAAAAACATATAGAAGCAGAAAAGCAGAGAGTTAAAATCATTCTTATTTTGGACATCTATCAACTATACAAAAACTTGGTTTTACATTCCATCTGGCTTTTATTAAACTACTGTAAGGTGCTGATATATGTTGATATATGTTAATATATAATACCTGATATATCAGCATATATTGTGGATGAATCCTGCACTAAGACAGACTGAAAGGCGAGCTCTGTATGGAGCTGTCAGTCACATGACAAAAGCTGTTTGGCCATTCAGTTTTATTAGTTCAAATAAAGTCAATTTTTGTAACATCTAAGGTCATTTTTCTCCAGGGTATAGAGGTGATGTTACCCATTTGGGTCTCTACATATACATTTTTCACGGTGACTTGGAGCCCACCTCCTGGCAGTGTCAGTCCAGCATTGCCACCACTTCCTGTTTGACTCTGGCCTCCAGGTCACTGGCTTCTCTGCCACTTTTTCCATGTCTTCACCAGGATTTACACCCTTTATTCCTTTTATTTTTTGAGTAAATCCATCACAAAAGCAGACACTGAGAATATCTTTCAGTGGAAGACAGTGATATAAATCAAACTTTAATGTGCTCCTTGGAGAAGTTGCAGAGAGCCCCAGTGGAGGATTTATTTCTTCTAAGGAAGCTCTCCCAAATGAAACACATTGCAGGCAGCAGTCTAAAGATCCCACTTTTCCCAGTGAATAAAGCTCCATTGGAGAGCTGTTGTTGCACTAGATGGCAAAGTAGGATATCATGGCAATGTATTTAGGGAGATGCTGGGCAAGGAACAGTCTATAATTTGGAGAAAAACTAGACTTTATGTATTTTTCTATGTAATAAATCACTTTCCCTCCCACCAGCAGTGAATCCCAGGAATGTAGGCTGAGTTCCAAGGAGGGTGGTGGGTTTGTGCCAGCTCTGGGGGCAATGGGAGATGGCCCTGCCCGAGCAGTGTCCTTTATTTCGCAGCCCCAGATTCCTGCAGGAGGCTCAGGACTGGTACCACTGCACTTTGACAGGCATGGATTTCCCAGCCTGGGAGGAGGAGGAGGAACAAGGCAAGGAGTGCTCAAGCTCAGCTCTTGGCAAACATCCTATGAAGACAAGCTAAGAGAGTTGGGGTTTTTCAGCCCGGAGAAGAGAAGGCTCCGGAGAGACCTTGGAGCCACTTCCAGTCCCTAAAGGGGCTCCAGGAAAACTGGGAAGAGATAAGATGATAAAGAATGGTTTTAAACTGAAAGCAGGAGATTTAGATTAGATGAGGAAGAAGTTTTTCACTATGAGGGTGGTGAGATGCTAGCCCAAGTGGCCCAGAGAAGCTGTGGCTGCCCCATCCCTGAAGGCGTTTAATGCCAGGTTGGATGGGGCTTTGAGCAACCTCATCTGGTGGGAGGTGTCCCTGCCCACGGCAGGGGGGTTGGAACAAGATGATTTTTAAGGGCCTTTCAAAACCAAACCGTTGTATGATTCTGTGACTCTATGATCAAAGGTGGGATCAGGCAGGAGATGAAGGCATCTCACCCACCTCTGAGTCTTCACAAACATGCGAGGGATCTGGGAGAGGGAGAAGCAGAGCAAGGGGACAGCAAGTCTGCAAGAACAGCATTCAAAGAGCTGCAGCTGCTAAAAAAATGAATGAGTGACTCATCCAGAATGGCCATTTATAGCTGCACTGAGAAGGGAGGGGAGGGCGAAGGGGTGTTCCTGCTGCTGCCAGCCCAGGCTGAGCCTGCCGGGAAGGTTTCCACGCCATCAACCCACTGAGTCCTGGGGTTGAACCCTGCCGTGGTGGCTGGTGTGTGTGATTGCTGTACCAGGAGGAGAACTGTTGGCATGGCTGTGAGATGGACTCTCCCACGCCTGGGAAGCTCCTCCTGAAGGGATAAATGCCAAGCCTTGCAGCAAGGAGAGCAAGGAAGAGAGAGGTGCTCAGCTTTGTCATGAGCCTGGTGATAAACTGTCAACAGAGGACTAGATTGGTCAAAAACACAATGTCTGACTGTGAATGAAAATGCTCTGAAATGTGTTTCCATCCTAAGCTTGAACAAAACAATAATACTTTTTCAAACCAATTGCACTGTAAACAGCAATTCTTGCAAAATAAATTTTGACTGGATTTCAGAAGGAATGGAAAAACTTCTTTTTGGGATATGGCATGCGATCTGGGATTTGATTATTTTTTAAATGTCAGCAGTGCCTCTTGCAGTTTCTCATTTTTCACAATATTACATGACAAACCAGTCACCCTCACATCATTCACACAGAACCATAAATATTCCATTTCTGTATCTACTCTACCCCTGAATGTTTTTTGGGAAAAAGAACGCCAACAGCTCCTCTGCCTGATCTGCGTGGCAGGGAGTCAGGTGCGATGTGCTGGCAAGTTGGACACAGGTCTCCTCAGCCACCTGCTCCTGGTGCCCTGCTCCCTCACTCCACCTCCTGCTCATTCCCACCGCCTTCCACTGCTGTGCTGGGACGGAGGTGGTGCAAGCGGCACCAGGTTTGGCAATTTTCTGCCTGTTTGGCTGGTGGAAAAACGGCAGCCTGCCAGGTGCCTCCTACATCTTCTGCGTCTGCGTGTCTCCATGCCAGTCAGAGAGTTGCAGAGGGCTCCTGTGTTTTGTGGAGCCCGTTCCAAGGGCAATGTTACTTTGCATGGCATGGCAGTGGTGTATTTGCTGGCTGGCAGGACAGGGAGGTCTCAGTGACCATGTTGACACCTGCCCACTGTGTCCCAGCTTGTAGCAGGGAGGCCAAACCCAGTCTCCACCTTGCTGAAGGAGAGGTTTTGGGTACAAAGTCCCAGCTACCAGAGGTCGAAAGGGCTGGGGTGCAGCAGAGGTGCTCAAGGGGTTGAAGCACATGGTGTCATTGCTCTGGAGAGCAGAATTTGTTTTAGAAGAAAGTATTATTCTCCAATTATGAAGAAGCCTTGTATTTCTCACACCTCGCAGTTTGGCTGGCTGGGACCAGGCGCAGAAGTATTTATATATCCAAATGCTATTTATATTTGATAACTATATCAAACAAAATACTCACTGCACAACAAAGGCAGCTTCTGCTCCTTTTGAAATTATTCAGGAAAATAGCCACTGACCACATTAACATAATTGATTACAGATTTATAAAGCGACCACTCACTGTAACACACATACATAGGAAAAGCTTTGGTTGAAGGATTAACTTCATAGAGGGCACAAGTTAATGTGAATCAACACGAATGGCACGCCAGGCTTTACCTGTGGTGTAGGAGGAGGCCAGGCAGCCCCACAGCAGTGCAGTGGAGAGAGTGCAGAGACACCCAAAAGCCATTCTGAGGTTGGCGGTTCCCATGGGAAGGTATGTTTCCTCAGGGGAGAGGTCCTGTGGAACACCAGTGAGGCGGCTGGAGAAATAAAGGGGAGTAGAAAGGCTTCAGCGCATTGGTGGGGCCCTGGCACTCCCCCCGCAGGGTCAGCACACACAAGAAGTGCTTTTTCAACTCATTTACCAAGTCTGATTAATCATTTCCCGGAGGACTGTAATTTATGACTTTTGAGGATGGCAACACATGGATGACTCTGGCTTCATTTGAAGTAGTTTCTGGCTACCTCTGCACATTCTCACACGTCAGCCTGTGCTTCAGTCACCAAGCTGTCTGCCCCACATCTTCTGTGGAAAGAGTGATGCAGCCGAGTGACTGACCCCTGCCAGAGGAAGCACCTCGGACCAATGACATTTCCATTAAAAAAAATCCAAACCAGAATGTCTGAGCCCTGCCTTGTCCAATAAACAGAGTCATCTGCAGCTGTCACCAGTGCTTTTGGCTTCTCTGTTTCAGGATTTGGTGACTAGAAAGAAAAGAAAAAAAAAAATGCAGAGAGAAAATTTCCTTTCTAATTCACTTCCAGCACAAAAGAAACGGTAAGAATACTTGTAAGAAATTTTCTTAGTTGTCATGATTATTTTTGGAGGGGACAAATTTCTGTTTCTGAGTAGGTCTGCTGGAGGGAAGATGGGGACTGAGAGAGAAGCAGAGTTTCCAGGCGTGAGCTTCTCCTTTCTTCAGACTTCATACTGAAAGTGAGTAGGAATCGCTGTCTACAGACACACCAGCCCAGCCTGCTTCCCTATGTTTGAAATCACATGGGTTACAGGTAAAAAGAATATATATTTTTTCTTTAATTTTTACATATAGATACAGGTATAGATATAGATTAGACAGAAATTGCAGGGGAGGGAGAGATCACAGAGATTGGGGGCAGAGGAAGATATCATATAGATACATAGATTAGATATAGATACCAATCTTTCTGAAAGCTTGAGGCCACTGCCTGTGTAAGAACATGGCAACACCTCTGTGAACAGACAGCGCGTCCCTGGGCTGCTTTCAGACTGCAAACTCACTGTAGATGCAGCCTTGGCTACAGAAAGGGGACTCCCAGGTCACGCTCTGACACGGCAGCTTATTCCTCAGCACCACCTCTACAGCGCACCAAAACTGGGGGGTCTGCTGAATGGCAGAGCTTCATGTCAGAGGGACCTTGGGAAAAACGAGGGTTAGGGGCCAACAAAAACCTCATCATTTGAAGGAGTGACTCAGGGGAGTCAGAGGAGACAGGTCGCAATGGGGTTAAGGGTAGCTTAAATGAACCAGAAATTCTAACTAGCAACACATGGCAGCAATTAAAAATATATGACCATGTTAACAGCTAATCTTCAATTAAAATTAATATTAAATCCCCCCCAAGGCCATCTCATAAGTATAAGCAACACCAGTAATTTTTCTGTTTCAGTGTAAAATTTTAATGTATGGAGAAGTTCCAGCCAGAAGAAATTACTGGAATTACTTCTTAACATATTAAACATAACATAAAACTTGTGCCAGTTCAAACCTGGCTGTATGCATAAGGCTCTGCCTGAGAAAGTCTCATAATTCAGCACAAGGGTACAATGATAAGGAGAGCCTGCTCACAGAGCTGGGAAAAGCAGCAGCTATAACTCACAGCAGTGAGAAACAGCTTCCAAGGACTGTGCGTGAACTGTGCATGAGGAACCTTTTTCCATTCCCAGTACAGTTAATTTTAATGTATTCACAGGGCAAGTAAAAATAAGCAAAGACTTACACTGAAAGATTAAAAAACAGTGAATGCTCTTACCTCTAAGTGCGTGGGAGCCTGTCTGCCTCTGGAGTACCAAGCTCCTAATCAGCCTCAGGGCTGCTCCGTTCGAAACACTGCATTTCACAGAAATTTGGAGGTTTTTAAAGCGGCCAGTCTGCTCTTCAGGGGTCAGATACCACATTGCAACGTTATTGCACTTGCCACATGATCAAAGCCTTTCCTAAACCGGCAGTATTGCCGGGATTGACAAGGTGGTGGTGTTAATTGTTGTTAAAATTGTGCTCAAGCAGGTCAAAGGCATGTTTGAAATGCTTAAATGACTCACTAGAATGAAAACCAAATGGCATAATCCCTGCAGGCTGTCTGCTGGAGGTTGCCCCAGCTGCTCGTGGTGGTGGTACACAGCTGTCCCTGGCACCCTGTGTCACTGTGGCTGGTGCTCCCCAGGTCCAGCGCCGGTTCCACCTCCCCTGGTGCTGCCAGCTCCAGAGCCCACCCAGCTGCTCCTGCCTCTCAGGGGTCTGCAGGGACCATCATCCTTCCGATCACTCCGCTCCCCTGAGGTCGGCAAGTCACCGCAGCTGGGCAACGCGACCCTTATCTAAGCCTTGCCTGTCACCATTTACTTCATCCCTCCTTCCCCCAGCCTGTGCAAGGAGCGAGTGCTTCAGCAACACGTGGTTTGCCCAGGGTGGGAGCTCTGGTACCAAGTACATCTTGCTGGAAAAACATTTTCTGGCTCCTGTTGCTGTGCTAGAGGAGCAGGCAGGATTGTGGCATGGGTGGGTCATCTCCAGGTTGCCTCGTGTGAGTCAGGGGAAGTTGGTTGCGGCAACTCCCCTGCAGGAGGGACAATAGAGGGTGTTTCAGGTGCTTGTGCCCCAACAAGCATCAGACTGTGACTTGGGCTGGATCTTCCATGGCAGGGGGTTTGGAACTTGATGATCTTTAAGGTCCCTTCCAACTCTAACCATTCTATGATTTCCATGGCCAAATTTAGGCACACTGAGAAACAGTTCAGAAATACCAAGAACATGAGAAACAGCACCAGAAATGAAAGGAGCACTTCTCATTAGGAAGAAATCTGCCCTCTAAGCACCTATACAAGACTTACGGTATCACTGAATTAATGTCCGAATGAAGGTGCTATTGCTTCCCAGCTGGAGTCAATGGGAATATTGCAGAGCAGCAGAGGTGGGATCAGGCTCGTTTCCCCCCACCAGTTGTTCCCTCCGTTCCCCTGTGCACACATGGGCAGACCAGGGCGCAAAAAGGGCAGCACTGCTGGCCGAGCCACTTCTCAGGTGTGATGCCATCCCTATCACGTCACTGATATTTGGTTTTGGCTCCAATCAAATACTGTGAAGTTGGGTGCCAATGGAAAGACCATGGCCATCCTTCACTCTTTTGAATTTTTTGAACTTTTGCAAACAAAATTTCAGAACCTTTTTACCTTTCACTATGCAAAGCTAAAAAGTGATCCCATATTTTATAGCAACTACCTTCTGGAACAGACACCAGTTGCTGGGTTAGACCACAGCTTTGAAAGCAGAGGTGAGAGTGAGGAAGAGCACTCAGATTGTGACGACCAGTTAGTCCTGATGGGTGCCAGAGAGCTCTGAAGCGCGGAGCCAGGAGGCCCATGACCCGCCACTGTCCTGATCTGAGGAGGCATTTGGTTGGGAAACAGCCCCGGAAGGCCTTGGGGGATTTGCCCATGGTTGGAGACCACTGACCAGGTGAACAGCCCCTTGCCTTTCATCTTTCCAAAGGAGAAAGCAGCAGAAATGGGTAATACAAACCCTGTTGCCTTGAGCCCCCACGAATTTGGGGGATGATGGGGCTTATGGGTGAGCTCTCCCTTCACTGCAATTGCACAGTGCTGGCTGGTTCTTTCTTACTTTCTGCAAAGGATGGGGGAAAAGTCCCTTGCTGCTGGTAAATGTATGGTCCTGCATTCAGAGTTATGCAAGATTAAGATTTAACATTCATGTATTTTCATTGTGTAAACTACTTAAGCAGAAAAGGTCACAATGGACACATTTGAAACAGATGAGAAACATTTGCCAGTAGGATGAATGCCAGTTCCTGAGTGCTAGAACTGGGTCAGTTCTTGAGAAAATTAGGCTGGAAAAAAAAAACCGTGGCTGCGATTTAAAACAATCGGGCTCCAGGCGGTTGCCAGCAGCTCCAGAGCCCCTTGGGGGGACCACTTCCCCCTCACACCCTCCTGCCCAGGCTGGGAGAGTCAGTGGTGTTCCGGGCACTCCATGGCTCACGCCATGGCTTGTACTGACCTTGCCTGCCCTCTCAAGCCATGGGGAACGCAGAGCAAACCCCTGCTGTGCTGCACCAGAGCATCACTGCCCTGAGCTTGGAAAAGACAGGCAGGTGATTTGCATCTGACGAAGTATCCTACAGATGGGGTTAAGTTGCAAAAAACCTCCTACATAAGGTGATGACAAGCTCATGGAAGAAGGGGGGAATAAAAATATTCCTGCTCTGGGTCACCAGCAAGCCCTGCACACAACTCAGAGGGTGCCTGGGCAAACCCCTGTGCTCTGAGCTGTTCCAAAGCTGCTGGCTGGGCTCACCCACCAGCTGCTATGCCCTGCTCACACCTTTCCTCAGAGCACCATGCCATTAGCAGCAAGAAAACCCCTCAGCAGCAATGGGTGAAGCCACGGGGATTTTTTCCTGTCTGCATGGCTGCTTTCCCCACTCCAACTCTACTTGGAAGAACCACTGACTCATCTGGTTTGCTCACAAATGAAGTTTTTTGAGATTTGTCAGCCAGGTGAGTGGCTCTTAGAGTGACTGTGTGCACACAAACATCCTGCAGGAGCTTTCTTCTCCTCCAGCAACCTGGCCAGGTCCTGGAGTCTCATGGCTGCTCTACAGGGGGCAAGATTAATAAAAGAGCTAAAGTCCAGGGAAAGCAAATTTGTAAAGGTGCCTCCAGGCTGAATAAGAGACTACAGAGAAGAGAAGCCCCTGGGCTGGATCCTTGGCCTCTGACAGATATGCTGGACAGGTGCATGTAGAAACTAAAAGGCACTTCCTTAAAACTCTACTTTTGTTTGAGGAAATAAAGGAAGAGCAGCCATCATTGCCGAAACATCCCACTGCAAACGGCAAAGTGGTTGGCAAAGATCACTACTGGAGCTATGTCCAAAAAAAAAATGGACCAAATCTTACTTGTTTAAAATATGTCTGATACATTCATCCCAGTTTTGCTAAATTGATTCTGTCATGCAATCTGTTGCCTCCCTATATCAAAATATTGGGATCTGATAGTTCAGAATAAAAGCTTTCAATTTTGTAATTCCACTCCACGTTTAGAAGTAGCTTCCTATTCAACAAAATAAAATCTAAAAGGCTCCAACTATGAACAGACTATTTGGTATTGAAACATACAGTTCACTGGATGGAAAGAGATGGTTTTGAAATTGCTGCGACATGAAAAATCAGTGACTTGTGACCTCAACTTTGTAACCTTAAGCCTCTTAACTGCCTGGTGTTTCAGGGAAGTCAGTCTCTTTTATACAACTTTCATTAAACAAGCTCTTTCTGAGGCACCAGAATAAGAGCCTCAGCAATTCCAGAGACCTGTGGCCTCCAGCACAGCTTTATGAATTGCACCAAAAGGGGAATGTCACCACAAGGAGACATGCAAGGAAGAAGAGCTTGGGGCAGTAGCAACAGATGGAGTGTTGCAAGAAAAATCTCTTCTTTGCATTAGTACATTATACACTTATGGCTTCTGTGGGACTTAAGGAAATCATGGAAAGAATCCAGACTCTCTAGCAATGCCCAGTGTCACTATTTATCCTTGTGGTGAGTGGAGACCTCTGTTTTCCTTTTCTCTTTGCTTGGATGGCTGCTGTTTGGGACTAATCCTGGCCTACATGAGGGCTTAAAGAAAGGACAGTAATTGTTTGAACATGCCTGTATCACATATGCCAACAAGGTGGCTGCCATGGAGCTGGCACCGCTGAAATATTTGCTTTCTGTAATCAATTCTATTCCCAGAAAGGTCCACCCAGCCGACAGCCAAATGTCATGCACTCCCTCTGCCTTTCAGCGTACTCCACCGCAGTTTCTTCGCTGCATAAGGACCACCCCCCCTTTACTCACCCTGCTCATCCTGGGTCTTGTAATTGTCCATGAAACGGTGCCTGTGCAGAAAACATCTCCTGCCCTAGAAGCACACCCTGGCCAAAGCCTCCAAAGCCTGCCAGCTCCTGTCTTCTCATCACACTGAATTGTCATCTTCTGCTCTTCCAGCAATTTCTTCCACAACCTGCATGTTCCCTTTGCCCACACATGGCCTTACTCAGACTGATCCCCCATGCAGCTGGGCGTGGGCTGGGGAATCAGCAGATCCCATGACAGTAATTTCATACTGTGGCACGGTGGCAGTTTTTAATAAACAAGTCAGTGACTAGGGTCTACCCTGGCACAGCCAGTGCTAATAAATTTTTAACAGAAAAAAAATATGACGCAGACTGAGAAATCGGACAACCCATGTAGCTGCATCTGGGAGACAGCCTGCAGAGAAGATGGGCTCCAGGGCCTGGGGAGGCTGAGGACTGGCAAGCTGGAAGGGGGTCAGGATCACAGCCTGGCATGCCAGAGCCCAAATTCTGCCACAAAATGCACCAGGGTGCTACAAGAAGAACTGAAATGAAGACACAAAGCTGGCAGACGAACAGCTGCCCGTAAACAGGCCACAAATGCAGGCAGGCAGAAAAGTGAAAGAAGCTAAAATCAATCTCCAGAGCAGCAGGCTCCGACACAGCTCCTGGCAGGAGCTCGGGGACAAAGAGCTCCCCGAGATGTGCACAGAGCCCTGCCACCTTGGCAGGTCTGGCTGGTCCCAGTACCACAAGCACTGGGTGCAACTGGGCCCTGAGGCTGTGGCAGGCTCTGCTAAGGGATGCAGGCTTACAGGGAAGATCTGTGTATCCATGCTCCCCAGGAAGGTGCCATTTCCCCTGCTCCTCCTCTTTCCCCCATATCTGAAGGCTCAGACCTGTGCTGCCTAGAGGTGCTGGGAACTGCTGGGCCTGTGCTGGGAAGCCCAGGGCTGCTCCAGGACCACTTTCTGCTCCTCATACCCATCAGAGTGAGCCATGAGCCTGCCCAGAACACAGAACCCGAAAACATCCAAAAATAAATTGTTCCCATCCATACTGTCCTGCAAGACAGGCAGGAGCCAGCTGCAACCTCTGAGCTGTGACCGTGTGGTTGCCCATTAAGAGTTACAGAGCATTCTCCATTTGCTTCCTCCCGGCAGACCCATCAGCTCCTACAGGTGGATACATGGGTCCTCCAGCCGGCCCAGGGAAAGACAGGAGTCTTCCCACCATGTGGATTTGGGCCTGGTTGCAAAAGTGAGTTTATCTGGAAGGGCCGTGGTGCAATCCTGAACCTGCTCAGCTCAGCTCAGGGGGATGTAGAGCAAGCTTCCAGGCTGGCTGCCGGTGGGCCTGGCGCCGCTCCACGAAAGCAGGTTTGTCACCAGAGGGACTTGAGGGACAGCAGCCAGGCTGCCAACAGCCGCTTCACTGTTAAACACCGGGCGGGGGACGGCGAGGGAATCCTCACCCTGTCGGGACAGCTGAGCCCTGCCAGGGCCACGCTGAGCCTTTTGCCTGTGACGAATGCCCCGGTCTCAGCCCAGCCTCCCTCCGGCAGGATGCTACTTGCAGACACGCCACCAGCATCCCCTTCCCAAACGGTGCCCGTACTGCCTTGTGCTGACTTTTTTTCCTGGCAGCATTTGCCCAAATGCCTGTGGGCTTTAATCTCCCTAATCCAACGCACCAGGTTTGACAGCACAGTGGCAATCACTTCCAAGCTTGCTTTCAGGTTGCTCCAGAATTTAAACGGACAAATGAAAAAGAGGTTTAGAGAGTTGTTATGAAAACAGAAACATTTCACACAAAGTGCTCTCACGGGAACTGGGAAAACAAGCCTGGCAGCAGCGCAGCACACTGCAGGCCAGCTCAGAGAGGACAGGCCAGGGAGGAGATGCAATGGGCACAGCAGTGTCCCTGGTGTGCAGGGACCCGCTGCCTCTGCCAGCACCAGCAGCAGCGGCGACAGGAGCCCATGCTCTAGCTGTGCCTTCAGAACACCTTAAAATACAAATATGGGTTTTGTCTCTGCATCATTTTTTAAAACTGAATTTTCCTCTGCAAGTGTCAGAGGCTTCGGGACAAGCAAAATAAGTTTCCCTTTCCTTCTCCTTTAAACTCCACCCAACTTCTTGTACGGGAGAGTCTGCAGAGGAGTTAGCAGGAGTCCTTCTGGCGTGATCACTGTGCAGTGGCAGTGGTTAAATGTAAGAGACAGATACACTGCACATCTGAATATCCTAACCTGGGGTGTCAGGGAATCTGGCAATTCCCAATCACTTAATTTTTGCCTCCTGCCTTGTCTCCAGTGAGGATGCAGCTGTGCAACGCTATCACTGCCCGGGCAGGACAGGCTCAGCCAGGGGCCAAGCATTCATCCCGCAGTCACTGCTGGGTCCCTGTGCCTGGGACAGCTGCATCCCACAGGGACATCCCACTAGGACATCCTGCTGGGCTGCGCAGCCCTGGGAGGCTGGCCGGGAAAAGTGGTCCTTCCCTGATTTGCAGTCAGAGCCTGGCCCTGCCTCCGCTGCCAGGAGCAGGATCTGGCAGGAAGATCAAGAGGCACAAGCACGGGGTTAGTGCATGAGCCGAGCAGCTTGCAAAGACAAACATGCGAGAAAGGGCAAGGTTCAGATTGTTATCATAGACAGAACCCTGAGGAACACGAAATAGCAGGTGGTTTTACAGCTCAGGGTACCTTTGGAGGGGGTGACTGTTCTGGTCTCCACTCCCGTGCCTTCTACGTCTAGTAGAGTGACCAGGGATCACCACTGCAAACAGCAGCCCAAGCCTTTGTGTCTCATGTGAACACCTTATAAAAAAAAAAAAAAAAAAAAAGACACCCCAAACATGCTGAATGGACTTGTACTTTTCAGGTGTGAATCATTTAACACCTTCCCCAAGAGAGCAAGCATTAACCCAGAATTACTGCTTGGCCAGGAACAGACAGCCCCTGAACAATATCTGTAGACTTCTCTAGTCAACAAGCCAGTGCTGACTTAGGACAACCCTTAACAATGTTAATTACATAAAAAGCTATTTAAACCTTCCCACAAAAGGGAAAATATGAGAAGACACTTAAGCTAGCAATGACCACAGGAACAATTTCAGAACACCCAGAATGTGGCTTGCAAGGGATAGGGGACGCATCATTTCAAGCAGTGGTGGTGTAAACACACACCCAAAAAACCATATAAACATGCCTGTCTGAAAATCTGCAATCCAGGCATTACCTTGACTTCTGAGCAGATGCAACCAAAGTTGTTCCCAGAACTCAAACATCAATACCGCTAAAAAAGAAAGAAGTGTGGGAAGACTCTTAAATTTATATAGAAATGCTGGCACACATAAATCTGCGCTCAGCGTTACGCCCGAAAAGCTACACGGAGTTTCAAGAACGCACACAACAAAATAAAAATCATAATATAAAGCAGACAAATTCTGCAACCCCCATTTTGGCTAACTGCATCAGAGTGGGAGTCACAGAGATGTAATGGTGATCATGCAGTTACAGCTTACCATAATGTGTCAGGATTTTCCTTTGAGCCAGGTGAAGTGGAAGACAAGAATATTTACTAGCTCTGAACAAAGAAAACTGGAGCAGCAAAATGAAGAAAAAGTCCAGCATGTGTTCCTGTTTCCAGAGAGCAAGTTTCAAGCGGCTGCATCGAACAGGCAGCCTGAGAGTCACTGGTGTTTAGGATGCACATGAAGAAATAGGGACGGGTGGACACGTGCCGCTCCCTGCCCACAGCAGGAGCTGGCTCCACATCCCCTCCCAGGCAGGAAACCAGCACACACAGGATGCAGTGCACAGCCCCACACCAGCCTTTGAGGGATTTTCCTGCTGAGAGATGCAATTTAAACAGAAACCCTTATTAATGTGTTTTGTAGAAATACACTGCTCACTTGTGAGAGGCTCCTGCCTGGCTGTGGGCCAGCGGCGACGGCAGCCCTGGGCTCTGAGCTCCAGCCTGGGGGCTCCCTGTGAGCAGATAGGAAACTCCTGGAAATCCCAGCTGGCCTCGGAGACTGCAGGTGTCCCAGCTCCTGTCACCTGTGATGCGGTGGCTGCCGCAGCTCCTCATGACCAGAACTAATGCTCGGCACCCCAGTTATGAGCAAGAAGTCTCTATGGGCAGATGACAGTTGGGCTGCTTCATTTGTGGGAAAAAGAAGGAACAACACCCCAGGTGTATGAAATAAAAACACTTTAAGTTTTCATCCAAAGGCAAATTTTGGTCTTTGCTTCCCCCCGCCTCGTCCTTCCAAACTGCATGAGGCTCCTTCTCATCAAAGAAGCTCCATTGTTATTTCCCATGAAATACATTTTGACCAAGGTCCTGATCAAATGACTATTGCCTTCAGACAGGAATGTGGCAGGTGGAAAAAACTGTCCCAAGCAGTAACAGACAGAAGTGACACTGGTTGGAT
Organism: Thinocorus orbignyianus; assembly: GCA_013400375.1. Taxonomy (NCBI): domain Eukaryota; kingdom Metazoa; phylum Chordata; class Aves; order Ciconiiformes; family Thinocoridae; genus Thinocorus; species Thinocorus orbignyianus. The sequence goes on from VXBW01000072.1 coordinate 162,403, forward strand.
GGAGAGATTGCACCTCATGCCCTGAGAGAAGATGCTAACAGCTCAGTGATAAATGACAGTGCTGAAGGAGGAATTGCTTTCCCTTTACAGCTGGTTGATCTTCCCCAGCACTGACTGGGATCTCTTGGTTTTCAGCCAGTGAAATCGAGAAGTTAGATTTCACCAGTATAACTCAGCGTGTGGATGCTCTTACATAGGTTTGTTCCACAACAGGAAAAAAGGTAAAAAGGATAGACCAACCCCTTTTAGCAGGACTGAAATCGCTCTACATGCTCAGGAGCAGGCACACACCAGGTAACAGTGAGGAGAAAATAAAAGTAATCCAGGCGAGAGTGACAAGCTGCTTTGCAGCTCTGCTCTCTGGGCAATGCCTTCCAGCCGCTGCTGCAGGACCCGCAGACTGCTGTGAGGGCAAGGACAGGATACACGGAGTCTCTCGGCAGGGTGGTCTGGCTAATCCGACTCAGCTGGGCTTGGAAAGGCAGAGCCCTGCTTGGAAACTCTCCCCTGCTGGCTTGGTAGTGGGAAGGGTTGATTCCGGCCAGAGGTGTCCCTGGGATGTCGAGGACAGAAGTTTTTGCCAGGCAATTTATTAAAAATTTGTAACACTGATAAAGAAGTGGGTTGGTGTGACCAGACCTGAAGGTAACACCACTCAAAGCTCTACAAAATCACAGCAGATTTCCAAAGCCACAGCCCTGGGTGGCCTGTTCCCACATGTCTCCTCATGATCCTTTTTAACAGCAGCTGTGTTGGGTTTGCCCTTGGGAGAAGCTCACAGAGCAGCATTTGCACCAACCAGAGCCTTTTGCCTTGGGATAAAAACCTAAGGAAACGTCTTTGACATGAATCAACAATGCTTGATTCTCTATGGATAAAGGGGTGCTAAATTGCCAAAAAACCTGATGTCATGGGAATGTGCAGTTAGCAGCCCAGTGAAAGGATGAACCCAGGCCCTACTGAAGAGCTATAAAGCAGTGATCTCCTGGTTCAGTCCTTGCTGAGACACCACTGCAAAGACCTATAAGCAAACACCCACCTGGGGGTGGGTGCTGAATGTGCAGAGTTTATACCACCTAGCAAGCTGCCTCTTCCAAGGACTCCCAACACTGACAGCCAGGAATGTCTCCATGGCCATGGTTTGCTGAATAGAGGCTGGATGCAGATTTGGGTCCTCAAGCACGCAGCTGTCAGGTGTCGGTGCCTGAACTCCCTGATTTGTAATTTCAGGTTACAGAGCAGCTGCAAGCCAGGATTCAGAGAGCCCCCCCCTGCTTTCAGCTCTCAGCAGGGCACCAGTGTGGCACCTCAAGCCTCACGGGTTATTCTCACCTCACCAGGTTGTGCAACAAATTCACAACTTACCCTCCGTGAGGCAGGTTATCACATTTGCTGTGATAAAGGTTATACCCACATGCAAAGTGAGGAAAAATATGGGCAAGTGTGGCTGTTAATCAAAACAATACAGTTCTCCTTCTGCATTTGCCATGTTTGAGCACTGCTAGAGGCACCACCACCCCCCAGAAAAACCCCATGCTGGGATAACTTAATAGCACATCACCTACTGGTAGGAAAGAAGCAGCATTTGCCTGTTTCACCTTGCAGGCAGGGCTCAACTTGTTTAAAGAGTTTGGGCACATTGCACACCAAAATACTGGCTAACACCTGAAGCCTAATGCTTGAGAAATACAGAATTCCTAAGGGTATGGGTGCTTGTGGGTGTGCAGGATTAAGCCCAAAGATCATCATGCTATTTCCTACTTGTACCCTTTTTTGACTTTTACTAGTGCTATTCTCTGCAGTTGGGGCTTGCCCTAAATTACTAAGAGCTGACTTCATACATTTGAGTAATACTGCAAAGACACATAGCAGGAAAAGAAATATCTAAGAAATACACTAGTAAATCCTTCATCAACACGTTAATCAATCGACAAAAGATCAATTCCAGCTGGTGAAGGAAGATTTCTCTTTTAGTTACACTCTCCCAAACTCCTCATAAGTTGACTGAGCAGTGAATTTACTTTTAATCCAACTATTAACCCTGAATCTTGAAGAGTTGCCTTCTTCTGGAACATCTCCCAGCCTTGCACCAGCTGCCTCTGCAGAAGGGTCCTGGAAACACGCTGTGGAAAGGGAAGCACTCTCTTCCCCCTAAGCCATTCTTCCCACTAAGTCCCTCAAGAGATGAAGTCCCTTGATCCACGCATTGGCTCAGCCCCAACCACTGTATGATATTGCTCATTATAAACCAAACTATAAATAAACAGGGTTTGGAGAAAACCCACATATTGTCAGGAAGAACATCAGTAGGAAAGGTCTCACAGATGTTCGACCGTTGCAGTGGTTGGGCCTTTGCTCCTCCAGGAGATTGAATTGCACAGGCTGCGATTGTGGGGAGCAATGGGCAGAAGTTCAGGTTCAGACCTGGTGGTGCCCACCCTGCCTGGCGCAGATGGGCAGCTGGGCGAAAGTGGGGAGCACTGGGGCTATTGGCATGGAGGGGTGCGTGCTGGAGGAGAGGAGAAGGGGCTGCCCAGCACAGCAGGGAAGCTGCTCTGGAGGAGGAAAACAAGCCACAACTCACCAGGGATACTGCCGTGGCTCACGTGCTGGCCCTCAGCGTCTGTCCTGCACTGGCTCCCTGTTTTATAGTCTGCAAACATCAAGCATAAAAAAAAAATTCCCATACTTTTAGGTTTTCTGTCTGTGAATATCTGGCACAGATGCACCAGATGTCAGAAATCCCTCCCCCCTGGGAATTACAGAATACAAGTTAGCCATTGTCTTCTTTCCACTGTGGGGGGAAAAACAAGAAGAAGTAAATATGCTCCTCACCCTCAATCACTTTTGACATCCCAATTTCAAGTGCCTTATTTCGGTTTTAAATTTGTCCCCTACACTGTTTATAAAATTTCTGGCTCACAGCAACACTTTCTGCAGGTACTTTTCATGACACCATGATGCGTGAACTTAACCCAGCAGCGTGGTGTGGGACAGGGCAAAAATGCCTTTCCATTCTTTCGGATCATCAGGATCACAGCGTGCCCAATGAATTAACTGGCCATAGAAACACATTTTGTATCAATCCAGCTGCTCGTTTTGGAAATGTCAGAGCAAACTTGCTCGTGAAGAACCATCCCACCCTCTTTTCTGTCGGCTGATGGGAGCTTCTGTGGGCTCCACATCCATTGCCCTAAAAAAAAAATCATTGGATTTGGCCCAAAGCAGCTTCTGGAGCTGCCTGAGCCCTGCTGGTCGGCCGGCTCTTCCCACAGCACCGCTCTCAGGAGCCTGCAAGCAGCAGAGCGTGGGTCTTGCAGGGCAGGAGGATTCTCACAGCTGCAGCACAAGGGGTTCCCTGCCAGAGCAGAACCAAGGGACCTCAGGCCTGGGAAGGGTCAAACACAACAACAGTTGGGCAACTGGTTTAAAATTTAAGCGAGACACATTTCAGCCCCAGACTTTGTTGAGGGAAGGGTTATAGAAGAGGTGGGTTCAGAGCTCACCTGGCCTGGAAAGGGGTGAAGGGATGTTGAGTCTGGAGCAATGCTCTACAGAGCTGCTGGAAGCTGACACGTTTGTCATTTCAATCTATGCATCAAACAGAACTTAAACCTAAGTTTGCAATGAAAGAACTTCAAACAAAATGTTAATAGGCAAGTTGCAGAGAAGCGCAAGCATCACACAGAGCCGGCAGGGTCAGGCTGCTCCAAAGCCGCTGGCAACAGTCAGTCACAAACTGGCAAAGGCAGTTCTGAAGTTCCCAAACACTCCAATAAGGCTTGATCATGCCAGACACAGGCAATACTGCAATAGCTGATAGAGGCAAACACGGGACAGCTGACAGAAGGGCAAGAAAATCGAGTAACAGACGATGCTTCATCCACGGGGGTGGTCCGAGAGCAGTGATTCTGCCTGCCTGCTCCCTCCTCTCGCAGCCGGAAGGAAGGAAACTGCACCATAATTCCCCTGCTGCCTCAGCAGAAACAACTGATATTCCTAGGAAACAGAAGTTTATGCTTCTTGAGCCAAAAAAGTCACAAAGTGATCACTGTTGGCAGAAGCAGCTCAGCTTCATCATTGTGTAAGTGTCTTACCAGAGAAAAACCAGAACTCCCCATTTCAGAAGGGGTGCACGCAGGACCCGGCGCCTGCCGAGCCGTGCAGAACAGCTTCAACAGAAAAGTTGGCTTTGACAAATTCCACACTACTTACCCACTTCTAAATGCTGTCATTGAAAGTTTTCAGAGATAATGTCCCTTTCTTCTGCTTGAGTTTCTCAGGGGCTAGAGAATCCACGGAGTTTAGGATGGTTTGTCTTACCAAACCCTTTCCAGAAATACTGAAAAATATTCAGAGTATTTTCCTCCACTTGAAGCTTCCGCCAGGCTGCAGTGCCTGCTGCTGCTTTGTGCTTTGGGTGCTGTGGGGTTTTTTTGGTTTGTTTTGTTTTTATTTTGGTTTGTTTTTTTCCCCTTCTAATTATAGAAGCAGAGGTTCTGGAAGTCAAAAGTAAGTGACTGAAATGAACAGCATCTTATTAGCTCCTGAATTCATACCTGGCTGTCTGGAATACCATATTCTCATTAACATAAATTAACACTTATACTTAAAATATCAGTATTTATCACTCAAGCTGTAAAGGGGCTTTAAAAACCCCACTCACACTGGAATAGAAAAGTATCTGTAAATGCAGTAGCAGAAAAAGCACCAAAACTCTTAGAAAGGGGGGAAGGTATGAAATGTGAGGCAGCTGGGCTTGATGGAGGGTGAAAGCAGCAGCACAACCACCTAACGAGAGAACGTCCCACCAGGGCCACCTCCAGCCTCAGGGGGAGAGCAAGGGACAGCAGCCATGGGGAAGATTTACACCTACACCTCAGGAGCTCGGCGAGGAAGGGAATCCCTTGGGGAAGGGAGATGGAAGGGCAGGAAGATGCAGAGTGGTGACCTCCTGCCGTCCCCACAGGAGCGCACCTGGCTGTGCGCAAGGGTGGTGGCAACAAGAGTCCCACGGGCTCATTCTCAGGTATGAAACGAGTTTCTCTTCCAACCTGTGATCTCTCACACACACACACACACACTCTGCATCTGTCTGTGCACAGGAGAAGTTGTGTGAATTCCAGTAAGGGAATACTTATAATAAAGCCACAATTACAATACTCCAAAGATAGATGTTTATTGAGTTGCTGAAAAATACAGTTATTTCAGTAAGCCTGTCACATTTAAAGGTTAGCTAAGAAAAGCCTACGTGAATCCCACATCTTGCCCAGTTGTTCCACTTCCCCACTACAGTGAAAACCGTGTTGAGAGCACACACAGCCAGACCCCTGGAGTCACCCGCACAGCCCAGGAGTTCCCGTGTTCTGACTCTTACCTTTCCCTTGCAGGTATGAGGTACTGTGCCGAGTTACGCATCACTCAGTTCCGAAGGCAACGCTTTAAGCTGTAAGAACCAGAGATCCCGACTGCAACCGACTCCTGGGCTCTGGGGCCTGCTTCGGCCTCGGCGGCAGCACAGCGCCACGTGGCAGCCACTTGGCTCTGCCGCCCCCCAGCGGCGGGGAGAGGGTGGGCAGGGAAAGGCAGCCCCGGGGGTTGAGAGAAAAACTGTTGACCAGAACAACCGGGATTGCAGGGGAACAGCCACACGGATGGAGGGTACAAACACCAGCACATACCGCCCGCAGCCCGCGCCGCCCCGACCGCCACCGACACGCACGCCGGCGCCGCCCGGCCATATATACGCCTACGCCGTGACGTCACCATGCCCACTTCCTGCTGTGGCCCCTCCCCTTCCGGCCAGCTCCCTGCTGCCCCTGCGCCTGGCGCACGTGGGGTGGGATGGCTGTGGCGGCTGGACAGGGGAGAGTCAGCCCCGGCCCTGCTGGGAACCGGGACACTGTGTAACCAGAACATTATTAGCATGAGATTTCCATTATTACAGAGGTCTAATTAAAACCACAAATAATTCCGTACACATTTTGCAAACAGGCTTAATCCGCAGAAGTCATTGCAACATTAAACTTCAAACTTTTATTTTAAAAGTGTTCCTGGAAAGGTTCTAACAGCCATTTGGGTGATTCTTACAGCCACTCCATGTGTGTTTCAGCACAGAACCAGAACAATTTTGTGATACCAGGACAAGGAATTAACAGGCCCCAGGGGAAGGCAAGTGCTCAAGCTTGAACAGAACACACCGAACAGCACTGAGAGCAGTTCAGCAGCTCCAGTTCAGCAGAGACACTGGCGAAGCTGAGGGGAAGGTCAGAGCCCCTGGGCTGGCTGCTGCAGCCACTGCCTGGAGCAAGTGCTGCCACAAAGGCTGAGATAACGAACCCAGTGCTAACAGCTCCCAGAGCTGCTGGGACCAGCACGGCCAACAGCAGCAGCTCTGCCAGGGCAGGTGCCAGAACCCACCTGCATTTGCTTACAGCTGGAGCCTGCCAGCTACGGAATGCTTAGGACTCTGTGAAAAAGGTCCATGTCTGAGCCACATCAGCCACAGCTGATCACCTACATCTCAACACGCTCGTTCATGGCATCTTGATCAGATGGACCGAGCTCAAATAATAATAAATGCTCCATGAAGTTTAAAAATCAGGTGAGAATTGCAGACTTAGTTTCCAACATTTTCCTTCCTCAGCAGTGCCCCTGCCCACGCAGATGCCAAGGACAGGCAGGGATCTGACAGGATCCAGCCTAGAACAGAAGCCCCTGCACGCAGCCTCATCCTCCTCGGGGACCCGAAGGGCCTTTTCTGGAGAGGAAACTTTTCTGTAGAGCTGGAAACTGAACAGTCCCAGAACATTTCCACCACAAACCCTCCCCTGTTCAGCTGCCTGTGCCAGGGGCTGGCATTCATTTTCATTGTGATGCTCTTCCTCAATTTCTGCTTCGGTCCCAAATGGTGCGTCATCAGGAGAGACCAGCTGGTGTGTGCGGGGCCAGAATGCGAAGTCAAAGAGGGAAAAACAGCTCTCAAAGGAGAATCTTTGACTTTCAATATTCAGTTCTAATAATAAAATTGTCTAAATCTTCAAACAAATGGAAAGAAATTAAGGTAAAAATCAACTTTGTCATACAGAACTCTCTTTTCATCTAAACTTGAATAACTGAGGCACAGCTCCCAAACCTGGCAGCAAGGTGTCCCTGACGCTGGCTCCTGTCGTTGCCAACTGCAAACCCCACCAGAGGGGACATTGGCTACTGCCAGCTCTGAGCCAGGGCATGCGTGGGCAGCAGGGCACCTCTGCCCATACAGGATTCAACTTATTATCACAAGATTCACACCCCCGTGGGTGGCAGACAGAGCCTGCAGGCGTGCACAGACCCTGCGACAAACAGAGGGGTCACCCCTGCCGGCCCCGGTGCTGAGAACTGAAGTGCTAACGTACCCCACACCTACAGACATCCTACACCTCTGCCATAAAAATTCATATTTCATCACTATAAAAGAACATATTTCCCAATCTGCAGTGATGCAGGTCATTTATCTATCCAAATGACAACACAGACATCTGAAAGAACATTCAACAACTACTCGTTATTTACTACAAATATATAAAAAGCCAAAGTGAAATGAAATTGAATAACTTGACTACACGGAAGTTATGAAACAGTTTATATTTTGTACACAGAATATGTACACTATTTTTTGAAAATGTGGGGTTTATCCATGCAAATTTAATAGAAAAAGAAATATTTACAAAAAAAATACCAATAGGAACATTTTTCAAAAGGAAGATACATAATGGAAGTCCTAAAAAGGATCATACAAGGAGACAATCTTCAGAAGTGTGAACGATGCACTTCACAGGAACATGAAACACAGAATGAATTCACCTGCACTGACAGGGCTGTGGGGAGCATGGACACAGCTCAGGCATCGCTTTCCAGGTGCTCCCTCTCAGCTCTGCCTCACAGCTCACCCCGCCCTGCCCCGCACACACCCACTGTTCCGTTGTGCTGGGCTCTCTGAGCTCTGTCACCACGGGTTACAAGATAAAACAACTGGACACCAACTGGATGAGGCTGACAAAGCAACTGCATCGCCCTTGGTCCGCACATCCCGGACTATCAACAGCGTCCCCGTTATCCCGAAGGAAGCCCACCCAGCATCCCCCACAGTGCCTCTGCCCAGGAGCAGAGCAGAGCCCAGCAAGAGGAGAGCGGGCCCTGGAAGGCACAGGGACACCCAGGCAGCACCGGCCCTGGACAGGCTGCCCTGGCTCACTCCAGCTTTAGAACCAAACTAAAACGTATTCCTGTAATTATTTCCAAATACTCTCCATTCCGCAATCTGCCTTCCTGAAAAGTATTGTGAAAAAAATGTCCCACTTGCCTTATTTCACCTGACTTTGAGAGTGAGGAAATCCTCATTAGTGCCCAGAATTCATTTGACACGGGTAACTTCAGGTTGTAGCTGTTTCAGAACTATCCAGGGAACCTCTGGTTTCACTGAAGCCACAGAACCACTGAGCCTGGGAAAGACCTTTAAGGGTCTGAAGCCCAAGCGTTAGCCTGACCCTGCCAACAGGGCAGCTTTCCCGAAGCAACTCCCTGTGATGCCAGCTGGAGCTATGCTTCTCCTTTAATATTGGGGAAGATATTAAAATAGTCCTGGAAAGTCCTTTTGATTTTGGGTTGTTGGTTTTTGTTGCCCTCCCGGGGCAGGGAGCAGCACCAGGAGCTGCTGGAACCCCCGTCCTTCTCCTCTACACTGAGAAGACACGTGGAAGTTCAGCTTCAATGAAAGCTGCCTCCTCGTTTTTCTTTGGATTTGGCTCTACATTTATGTCAGGATGCAACCAGACTGCCACTGAACAGTATCTGAAACAGATTTTGGTGCAGTACGTGCTGCTGGTGGCTCCTGCCCACTGCAGTCACAAGCCACCTGCCCACAGAACAGAACCTGTGCTTCCAAGTGAGTGATTCCTGCCGTCCTAAGGCGGCACATGGCACAGAGAAGCTGTATTCAATAACTGAACCAGGGTAATACTCCACAGCCTCCTGTGACCTACCCACGGATCACTGTTTCAGTCAATCATTTGACACTACAGCTTTGCCAATGCCAAACCAGTTTAGCCAACGTTTGCCCTGGTCTCCAACTCAGGTGCACCATTACTTAAAGAAGTGAATTCTTTACTGAAGTCAAGAGCAAAACTTGCACTGCCTTCAGTGCAGACAGCATTTTACCAGAAATCCTTATGGTTCACATCAATAGTTATCGTTTCAAACGGCCTCCTCCCTACGTTGTGATGGTTTTAGTGCCTGACTATTCTTTGGAAGGCCCCCAGCTGCAAGCCATGGGGTGGTTTCTGCCTCCCCAGGTAAGCAGTACTGTGTACCAGACGTGAGGCATTCCTAAGCCAACACGTGGAACTGCACCACGCTACAGTCATTACTTATTGGGAGATATTAAAACAGCAGCATTAGCTGATCCACTATTGCTTAACCAACAGATCATTCCCATGCAGCATGCTGCATCCCGTGCCATAAAACCCAGCCCCCCCTGGGCAGGAGCCCTGCTGCAGGGTCACTGTGACCAGCCCTTCACACCAGCCCACTGCAGCAGCTCTGGAGAGCGTCCACCCCAGTTAACTGACACGTATCAGGAAAACTTAGTGCAGATTTCTAAAGCTTCAAATACTGCCTTTTTTCATGCCTAAAGTGAAATCAAGTGATTACAACAGAACTCATGGGCCTCTGTAACCACTGCACCCACTGCAGCGAGTATTAAGTCATGATGCTGCATCCTAAACAGTACAAAAAGGTTCTCTCAAACGTACTAAATCCTGGGAGCAGGGGTTCTGGAATCACAGTTCACCAATGCCCCTGAAGCAATTTCTTTAAAAAAAGAGGAATGAAGAAAGCCACATGGAATAATAAACAACATGAAGTCACTAGATCCATGAACAAATAAAAATAAGTAAGAAGATCCTGGGAATCAAATGGAAAGGGAGAAAGGGGGCACAGGAGGCAAATTCTTGTACAGGGAACACAGCCACGGTTTCCACAGTCTGCTGTAAAATTAAAACTTAAAATTTTTTAGCATCTTGTTTGCTGTTGCTCCTAAAAAGAAAAAAAAAAATCACGATGGGAACTGCCAATTTTAGCATGGCTTTAGAGCCTTAGTATTTGTAAAAGCAGCTAAATAAAGATGAGGAAAAGATTCACCCAGGCACAGGGGACCTTTTCTCAGATTGCTCCTAAGGATACCTGAAGGCCTTCATCTCTGCAACGCTGAACAGGAAGCCCTGGAGGAACCATGATTATCCTTCCCCACCAGCGTGAAGGCAGTAATTATCATTTCCAAGGAATGGCAAAGCAAGACTGTTGCTAGCAAGCTTGCGGGGAAGAACTCCAAAGTACTTAACGATTTTAAAAAGTGTTATTGTTGCGGTTTTCAACTTCAGAGAGACAGTATAAAATGAATACATTGATTTTATATCCTGTTTTTAAGTTACTTAGGAAATAAGCTAAGTTTAAAAACCTGCAAACAACTGGCATGCTACATCAAGGGAGTTCCTCATCTTTACTCTGTGATATAACGTGATCAATTTTCAGTCTAGTTGGAAAAAAGTTACTTTAAGAACGACAGTGACAGAGCTGTGTAGGTCAGGGTAGGCCAGAGTTTGGCAGCTCTGTGGCTGATGTGCTGAAAGGGATCTTTGCTGTTCCCAAACCCCACAGCAAAGAATGAAAGACAAGGACTTCTTTGAAAATGTTTGCTCTTCAAATACAGCACACAACAAGCATTTTGCCTGATGTACTTACAGTACTTTTGCATTTTAGCCTTAGCATGACTTTGCAGATACTGCCTTGAAAGAAAAATAGAGATTGAACAGGTTAAAATGAGTATTGTGGGGGTGATTTAAAAAACAATTAGCAAGATTTGAAACACCATATTTCAGAGGTCAAAGCAATGCAGTTTCCTTAAACGAGTATTCACGCAACCTCAGATTTATATCTAGGACTTTGCAAATTAAGTTTTACACCAGATGTATCTTAAGAAAACCCTGTATAAATAATCCTGGGTTTTAACTAATACACATGGATCAGCTTGTGTCAATGAATTTTAAAATAATGTATCTTAAAAAAAGTAATCTGGTCATCACAAAAGGTTATTTTTCTCCTCAACTCTTGATTTCAAGGACCACAGTGAATGGAGTAAACAATATCCTTCCCTCATTCTTTGACGAATCAGAGCACATGGGGTCTTGACCAACTGGAAGGACCGGAATGGAAGGCAAACGCATCCCTTGATCAAAATGAGCTCAGCCTGAAGTAGAAAATCTGACAGTCAGAATTTATTTTTTTTAATTGAGCTACCTATTCATTAAGAACAAACTAATGTAAACAGATGTGTTACTAAAATGATGAAATTATTGGCAACTTGTCTGGAGAAGAACTCAACCGTGTATGGTTTGAGAATGTTCTCAAAACACTGAGTATTTGTGCAGAGGCAAACAAATACATGAACTCATAAGTTTAAAAAAAAACAAAAAACAAAACCAACAGAGTGGAAGGTTTTCATATTTATCCAGAAAAATGTGATGTCTCAGCACGGTGACACCTGTACAGACTGACCTGTGTGCTACGCCACCCCCCTGGAGATGATCCAGTACAGCCCATCAATGCTAACAAGAGGAACAATGATCTTTCTCCACTAAATTATGGACATACCTGCTGTAAAAATGTCAAGATCAGGAGCAAAATTACACAAAGTCCTGAAAGTCACAGCGTAAACCTGAGATTCTGGCAGTTTTATCAAAGTCCTAAACGACTGTGTGCATCACTGGCCTCACATCTCACCAGGTGTCTCTGTCCAAAACAAAGACAACTATTTTTTGTCCCACATGAAACCAAAAGCCATTAGGTATTATCAAATTAAATATCATAAATAAAAAGTATTTACAGTCATTTCTAATGACAACAAAATAAACAATTAAGATTGTGCAACAAACTTAAAACACCCAACATCAAAAATGTGAAGTATTACTTAAATCTTCATGTACTGATTTTACAAAAAACTATTAAAATTTTTAGAAATTTCTATTTTATCCATTTTAAACAAAGAAATTTTAAAAATGTTTAAGACTATTCAGAGTTATCAATTACACAGGCACTTCACATGTAAACAATCTACAGTACAACTGAAAAAAAAAATATTTGGCACCAACCTAGAAGGCTGGGGGGAAAAAAAATATTAAAAAAAAATAAAATCAATCAAATGTGTCCTTTTCCCATTGCATCCTGCTGTGTGTAACCACCATACATTCAGACAAAATACTGGCAATGTCAGCAGTGTGTAAGGTACAGTCCAGAGTGCAAAAAAAAAAGAATGCAAATAATTTTCTCAGAGAGTGGAACTGGATACAGGTGACCAGTTGCTTGTGTTTTTACCCACATACCACGGCTACGTTTTGTCTTACCTTTAGATCAAATGATTGACAGATTAAAGGGAAGGGGGTATGTGCTTTGTATTTCTAAAAAAAAAAATAAAAAATAAAAAAATCAAACAGCATTTTCAACGTGGGAAGAGAAATCCAGCATTTAACAGGAACACTGTGAGCTGCTCAACAGCAGGTTTGAACTGGGGAGAGAATTTGATGCTACCACAATCTCCTCGTGCATCCAATCACGCAAGAAGACAAGAATAATTGTGTTCTTTTAACTGTCAACTGACTCCATGGTTTTCAGGTCCGACTCCAACGTAAGGCTCTCTACAGCATCTGGACAGACAACAGTTTGGGATGGCTTGGCTGTTCCCGTGGAGGAAGCTGAACCACCTCAGAGCAACCCAACAGACAGGCGGAACGGTACGGTCTCTGGCTTCCAGGAAGTCATGTCACATGGAGGAAAGCTGGGATACTTTCAACATTGGCAACTCCAGCAGAGCCTGAACTGTGAGGCCAACCTTCACCAGACCCCTTTCCTCCAGGATGTGGTGAGGCAAGCAAAGTCTCTCCTGCAAAAGAAAGCAGTGCATCTATCAAGCTTTGTTTGTTTGCTCCCCCCAGGCAGTAACATGTTCTTTCTGGGGTGACACATACATCACTACAGACACTGGCAGAGAAGATGGTTTTGGCCTTCAATTTCACACGTGGCTGTCTACAGTACCAGGATGGTTGAAAACTAATCAGATCTAAGGTCTGTTAAAAGTGTTGAAACTATGACAACATCAGAAGATACAGAATTTATTACCTATTTTCCCCTGGGGTAAACTTGGGAGCACTTATAGACTGGATCTTCAGTACTGAGCCATTCCCCAGGAAAGGCACCTTTCTGTTTCAAACTCCAGTACAAGCCAGACTGTTTCCCCAGCTGCTTGCTGGGGTTACCTGGATGGCAGAAGGGAAACCTTGGCAGCTCTAACCTCTAACGGGCCTGTGGCTCCACACCAGATAGAAGCTGGGACAAAGCAGTAACCCAGGCTTCTACATCCATGAACTAATGTTCTTGCTACACTAAGAAGGGTTGAGGGAGTTTTTTTGTCTCTTGTAATGTGCTCCTTAGGGTTTTCTTCCCCCTCACAGGAAGAGGATGAACTTGGGCAACAGAAATTTGAGAACTGAGCTGCAGCTACGAACATGCTGAAAGGAGACAACTGATCCGTTAGAAAACATTTCTGTAACTGCAGGATTTTTCCTAGTCAGACACTGAAATCCATTCCTAAGTAAGGTGCTAAGATCAAGACTTTCAAACGTCACACCACCACCCTCTCGCAGCAGTTCTTTTGCTTAATTCCCTTTACAGGGAGGTCAGTATTATTTTTACATAAGGAACAGACTAGAAACCCATAAAGCAGCTTTCTCAAGATCATGCCAGAGTCCAGAAATGGAACTTCTCAGATTTTCAAGTTCCCTGGGTCAGTGTTATAATCACTACTGCCCCCCCAATTTAAACCCACCCAAACCCCAACTTCAGTACTTGCTGACTTTGTCTGTGGTTACTATTAAAAGTCAAGAAAGCAATCAGCATACCTGTGGAACGCCCAATTTTTTACAAGCATCAAGAAAGTTTTCAACGTTTCTTCGGCACTTTGCCATACTGAGTTTAGGCTGTAAAGACAGAATGTTAGATCTTCGTCACACATTCATGCAGGACTGTGTATTTCCGAGGCAAATTCAGCAACAGTTGCTAAAACATAAAGCAAATCCTATGAAAACAGCTCTTCAATTACACTTGAGAGCCCTGTTTCATGTTTCTTGCAGAAAAAGAATGAGTAATGCAGCCAATTAATACGGTAAATGTTATTCAAGATATTTTAGCATTTAGCTCCAACAGCTTCTTTCCATGCAAGATGCCAAGAGGAGAGGTCAATGGCTTACCACTGCTGGGGATGGCACGTGGATGCTGGCCACAGAGCGGGGCCTGATGTGGTTGGCTAAATGGCAGAGGATGACTCCGTCCATCAGCGCTGCGCCGATATCGTCTGGCAGGATGACTTTTAACCTTGATTCAAGATTCTATTCAAAAGTTCAGAAGGAAGTTCCTTTCAACATTGAGTAATTTTTAATTCTGAAACTAGTGTGTTTCAAACCATTCTGCTTAAAAGGACATTTTAATACTAGAGTGAAGTAAATGGAGTCAATTGTACCTTACTGAGCACACACATACTTTTCTAATTATCCATACATTCCCTCTGTTTGGCTTTTTCTTCAGTGACACAGCTACATACATTGAGAAGGACATTCAGCCTACAACGACCATGAGGCAGAGCTCACAGAGCGAGATGAGCTCACTTCTAACAGCAAATGTAAGGACAGGAACATCATGCTGAATACCTCAGGAGCCGTTAGTGTGTGGGACTTATGGCCTGCAATCAGACAAAGTTTTACAAGAGAAGGGGAAGAAAAAAAGAAAAAAAGACTTGAACACAACCAGTTTGGGTACCGGTCTGTCCCTCCTGCAGGTGACAGTTAAACAGCTCAGGAAAGGGTGGCCACAGAGAGCCCACACGTGTGCTGCAAAAGAGAGATGGGAACTGGGGAACGTTTTATTCCTGGCCCAGCAACCAGTCCTGGCTACTCAGGAGGTGAACCAGACAGAAACAGCTTTCAGAGGTGGCACCCCCAAATTAGTACTGCCCTGAAAGCAGAGCTGCTACCATTTGCAGTTGACTACAGCTATGAAATATCTCAAGACCACAATACCCAGAAAACAATGTACTACAAGGCTTCAGATCCCGTTCAGTACTGTGTAACTTGTAGCAACTTTCTACACTCAGAAAGCGTTGGGTGTAGTCAGCAGACTGCAAGTATCTTTCTTTAAATCTCAGGTCAAAGAGCAGCAAGCAGGCAGATTTACTGGCTCCCTAGGAAAAACTAAAAAAGAAAAAAAATGTTTTTTCATTTTTCATTCCACTTCATTTTTCAGCTGAAAAGCCATTTAGTTCCTCAGAAGAAACATCACTGCAGGTAAGCCCTTGTGAAACTGCAACGACTCATAGACCTTTATTTTAAAGGCTTAAATTGTGCTACAGAGCAAACTAAACGCACTGCCCTCATACAGCAAACAATGGTACGTACATTGCGAAGCTGTCTTATTTGTTCCCTTTCTTCTCTTAAATGCTCCATTTTCCTCCTCATTGTAAATCCAGGATCCACTGCACCATAATCCTGCCGAGACGCACGGCTGAAAGCTATTAAATGTTAGTGAAGTCAGTTTTCAGAATTCAGATTCTAAATAAAACACATTAAAAAAAGCTGCAGAACTGATAAATATATTTAAGTATCCTGATGTAAAAGATGCTGTCTGTGAAACTTCTCTTCCAAGCACACACAGATCACCTCACTCAAGTGCAAATGGGTAGCTAGAAAATATGGAGACGGAATTGACTTCAGCAAATACCCATTTGCACTTTTCCAACTGTATCTTGCAATCTAGCTTAGAAAGTATTTTCACAGTATTTTACTTTTAACATCTTTATGGAGACTGAAAAATGAAGGGACAGATCTCCCTGAGGAAGCTTGCAATGGAAGACTTCAAATATCCAGGTGTGTGCACGCAGTGTGCGTACGCACAGACACCCTGACTGCTCACTGAAGAGCTCATTGAAAAAAAATATGAAATTTCTCATCTAAAAGTTCAGATTTTTTCTTTAAAAAGGAGATCTGTCTGCTACTGCCAGCCAGCCAAACAACCACTGCCACGGGACTTGCATGCAACTGCTCCCAAATCCCAAGTGGCTGCAAGGCCCTGAAGGAGCCCCACACATGCCCTCACCCCGTCGCTGAGGGCTCACAGGCCGGCAGTAAAGAGATCAGGCTTTGCCACCACAAACACTGAGTGAAAGTAAACTGAAGAGCTGGGGTCATTCCTTCATACTAAATGTGCATGAAGACTATTCTCTTACAAACAGAGAAAAGTGGTATTAACTGGAAAAAGAGTTGCACAGCGGCTTTTCCAAACTATGTTTTAGACTGTTGACATCCAATGTTCATAGACATCTGCACACAAGAGAATACTGTATAAAAAAAGAATACTGTACCTGCAAAGAACAGAAATTGTATTATTTCTACCCAGACTTCAGAGGACCAAAAGTCTGCTTTAGCCAATACAACCTTCTTCTCGGGGCTGGCAAAGTTGGAAAAGGCAGCGTGCAAAGCAGCACTGAGCCATACACGTCCTGATGAAGCTGGGCTCGCAGCATCCTTGCAGAGGACGAACTACAAACCCCTCCTCCTCTTGAAGCCCTCCTGCCTCAGCCAGCAGCTCTCCAGAACACTTGCATGCTGGACCCCTGTTCTCTGACAGGGACTAAATACGCACCGAGTCAGTGGGGAAAAAAACACTTTAGTGTCCAACTCAGGGAGCTTTCCATTATTCCTTCACCAGAACAGCTGTCTTTGCCTCTCCCAGCACACCCAGCGGGTTGCTGCACCATGGTGTCCCTTCGTATTCACCCCACTCCCTGCACGTGCTGTCCTGACCGCCCCTTGCAGCTTGGGAAACAAGGGATCTATCACACCACAGCAGAGAACAGCACTTACCTGACCTTGGTTTGAGACCAAATGGACCATGAGTGCTGCTGTCTGTCCTTTCATAATCCTGTTAAAAGAGAGGAAGTCAGTTTTCTTCCATTCATTAAAAGAATTAACTTTTGTTCCCACCAAGATAGTATTTAAATTATTCTTGTCTAAGAAAAGCTTCACTGTAACACACTCTTTTGAAGGGAAGAGTACAAAATAAATGGAATTAAAGTAACCTCACTATGTGCAAGACAAAATTATCCTACAGAGGAAGAAAAGTAGTACCAGATTAACTTTTATAAACCCATTTCAGACTACTGGAAACCATTCTGTGAGCAGAGTTCCAAGCCAGCTGGAAGCAAATGGAAACATGCCCCCAACCCTTAGCTTCAGAATATTTCTTTTTACTTTTCCTTATGAAGATGAGGTTTTTCTCATTTCATCATCCTGAGCTGCACTCAGGAATTTGGTACGTACAGAAGAGATCCTTATTTCAACCTGTCCCACTGTGGCCCCAGGGCCAGGAAGGGAGCTGTGGGGCTGCACCCCAAGGGACACAGCCAGACTGGAAAGGATGGAACCTGCCAAGAAGGGTCAGTACCTTTGGGTTCCCTGGGGTATAGAAAATCCTAAACTACAAGTTTTCCTTAACATTTTCTGGGTGGCTAGTGCATAGGACACCTACAAAATGCTGCGGTTTATTTTTCCTTTATTAGCTATTTTCATTTGTAAGGATAATCCGGAGAAAGCAAAGCAGCTTTCCACACAGCACTCAAAACGAGAAACCTAGGAGAGATGAAATAGCTGCAAAGGTAAAACAAGTTGGAGCACCTGGCTCTAGTTTCTACCTATTTTTGCATTTTTATAATGAGGAAGTGTTTCTAATTGCAGTTTCGGAGGGAACTAACAGCTTTATATCTGCATGGGAAACCTGGTGACAAATAACACACAGAAATGTTTGTTGAATGAAAAACAAACCCACAAACTTGTACCTCAGACGACACAGGAGACTGTGGGGACACATTAGTATTATCACTGTCTTGCTAAAAAAAAAAATCAAAGAGATGAAATTATAAAAACGAAAATTATGATTTAACAAGAAACATGAAATTATGAAATACACAATACATGAGACATGCAACATTTGTCAAGTATGTGACAAAGTGGCAGCAACTAAATTTAAGAACACACCAGTCAGTAAGTTCCCAGTTTCTGTTGACTATTGCCCTTCCATCACCCCTGTGGGACAGGTGAACCAGCTCACCTGTTACCAAGGCAAGAAATGTCCTACGTTTCCCCACTACAAAATCTTGCTGACCTTTTTTCAAATAAGGGAGTAAAATACTTATTTCCACGTGGTTTTGGAATGCAGAGTTTGTGTGGACTCTGGCTAAGGTTCTCCTGTTCTGTGGCTCCCAGGTGTTCATAAAACACAAGTAAAGCAAAACATTTTCTTAAATATTTTATACAATTACTGCTCTCACCTCATCGTTTTCATTTCCACTTGAACTCTTTCTGGAAGACTTATACTGCAAAACACACACAATTATTACTTTAACATGGAAGTATGGTTTTCATTTTAACTAAATGGCTTGGTACCATGCAGATGTTATTTATTACTGGCGAAGCTGCTGAAAAAGAAAACACATTATAGAACCAGAGGAGCAAAAGAAAAATAAAACAGAAAAGGAACATCTAGTTCCTAAGCTCGCCAAGATCACAGAATCATAGAATGGTCAGAGTTGGAAGGGACCTTAAAGATCATCAAGTTCCAACCCCCCTGCCATGGGCAGGGACACCTCTCCATAGAGCAGGTTGCTCCAAGCCCCATCCAGCCTGGCCTTGAACATTTCCAGGGATGGGGCATCCACAACTTCCCTGGGCAACCTGTTCCAGTGCCTCACCACCCTCACAGGAAAGATATCTGTTATGTTGATGAGAGAAAAAAAAAACATTTTAAAACTAAGTACTTTTATGTGAATTCTGACTGCATATTGAGATTTAGATGAGATATGAGGAAGAAGTTCTTTGCTGTGAGGGTGGTGAGGCACTGGAACAGGTTGCCCAGGGAAGTTGTGGATGCCCCATCCCTGGAAATGTTCAAGGCCAGGCTGGATGGGGCTTGGAGCAGCTTGGTCTAGTGGCAGGGGTCCCTGCCCAGGGCAGGGGGTGGGATTGGATGGTCTTTAAGGTCTGTTCCAACTCAAACCATTCTCTGATTCCATGATACAAAAGTTGATCCAATATCTCAACACCTGCCACTCTGGAACACTGGTGGGAAAAATTACGCAGCCTCATGAAAGCCGTTGTTCCAAAGTGTTTTGTCATGTAACTGAGGCTGCTTACACTTCGGTTGACTTTACATTATAAAGAACTAAATAAAGGAAATAAATGCTTCCTTTACAGCTTCAAAGCCTGATCACACCCTTTCATCTATCTTAAAATAGCTCTTTTTCCACAGTTTTCTGATGTGTTGCATGCTGCCTTCATCCCTCTCCCACCTCCAGATTGTGGCTGTGTAGGAAACTGAAACTGAATTGAGCGATTGAAGGAAGAAGTTTAGAAAAGAAGCATTTAAGAGAAAAGAGGCATTTAAGAAAATAATGTATTTCATTGTCTACAAAATTCCACAAGCGTGGGGTGGGTGGGTGTGGCCAACCCATCTTTGATAAAACATACCACAGGCTAAATTAAGAGCCTAACTCTGGGACTGGAAGGATGGTTCTCCTCCAGAGACCTGACTTTCAGGGATATATATATATATATATAGGTTTTAATTTTAGAATTTCTTAAAAAGGAAAAAAACCCTGACTTGCAAGTCTGCTCTTTAACATTAATAACCACCCAAACTTGGCCAGCTCTGGCATGGAAAGCGCACGGATCAGCTACCGACTGAGCACTGCTGGGCTGTGAAATTAAACAGCTTTAGGAAGTGGAGCTGTCAACAGCTTCTGAAGACACCCTGGAAGATGCTGACAACAACGGTGTGTCTCGAGAAATGAGACCTGGGACAAACCCAGCTTTGGTACCACCCTACTGCCCTTCATCTGGGCACGTTCAATACACAGCTAAAAAAAGTGTCAGCTCTTGCTTTGTGGGGTCCTCTGTTAGTTTTGGTTTCTTGTTTGCTTGCTTTGAGGGGGGTGGATTTCTTCATTCTAATTTTGGTTCACTTTGGGTTTTTTAAACTATGGAAGGAGCACAGGTAGTTCTAAGATCTGACAAACTGTCCTGATTTGAGGCAAACCAAACCAATTTTCTGTTTTACAGTTTTACTTTTTTAGCTGGGCCTCTTCTAAATAACTAAACTCTGCAATTAACAGCACGTTGTTCAGAAAACTGTTCACTCTCACAGTGATACGACCTGATTATCCCAAGGAATGGTATATAGAGAGGCCCTTGCTTACACTTGTTGCTATAACAACCAAGGGCAGGGAATTTCATTATTTGCCCCGTTGGAGGATCAGAAAAGTGTCGAGGGGTCACAGGTGCAGGGAGGGGACCCAAAACTGACCAGTGGGGTATTCCATCCCATCCACATCACGCTCAGTACAGAAGCTGAGGGATCAAAGGGTCAACTGACTGTCTTGATGGTCCATGTCCAAGGAGGACCCTGCCTGTTCACCTGCCTTTGATCCCGATCCGTGTGTTCCTGACTCCAGATCTGGAATTCAGCTCCTGTCCATTACTGAGTCTAGTCTGGGACTTTTCCCAAAGCCTGCTGGTGATGTGATCATCATCCCGGGAGCTGACACAGTTCTGTATACATTGTATACTTTTTTCTTTTTTTTTTTTTTTTTCTTTTTATTATTTAAAGTAGTTCAGTTTTTTCCTAAACTCCTTAATCTCTTTAATCTCTTCCTCTCCTCCCTTTTTCTTAGGGGGGAGCATCATCTGTCTTTTCTGATTGCTCAGAACCACAACAAAGAGACCCACTGCATACGTCCAGCAGTGGATATTCTATTCTCTTTGGTTTATTTCCTTTATGTTTGCAGCACAAGGCAAGACATTACTTTGGCAGCTTAAAAAGGCAAGTCCTAATTTATATGCCCTGCAGACCTTTGCTGTGGATTTCTATTTCTACAGACCTTTGGCCAGTTCAGTGTTCCTGGTTTTCCACCATCATTAACCATACCAAAGCTAGCAAGTAGTCAAATTTTCCCATAGTGGATACGCTAACAAGAATTTCAGCTTGGATGTATTCAGGATCCAAAGAACCACAAACTATTCCAAGAAAAAAAAAAAAGGCAAGAATTTTGTGTGATAAAATTTTCTTCAATGGTAAGATTAGCTTCACATATTTAACACAACAAAGATTTCAGGCCCCAGTGAGACTTCAGTTCAATGCCACAGGAAAAGGAGTCCCAATTCTTACAGGCATTTTCCTCCCCTTCTGCTGCCCAGCACAATTACACAATAAAATTATATAATCTGTAAAATAGAGATGCTGTGTAAATACTTCTGGATGCTGATCCAAGCAAACTTTCCCAGTACTTCAGGGGACATTAGAAATTTGGCAGGTATTCTTAACATATTAACATTTGGCAGTACAGATATGATTATTCAACGAGCTTTTTTGCCAAGTAAGTAGGAACACATGTATGAATTGTATTTTCTTTTTCCTAGTTTGCTATGGAAGACAGACTTTGTTCCAATTACTTACTGCCTTGTTTTACAAATGGAACTCAGCGATACAGTATTTTTTTGTTACTGATACAGCCAAAAGGTTGTGTTATTAATCCACTTCTGAGATACATCTACAGTTGTATGTCACGTGTCTTCAGACACCTGCTTCCATCACAGAGCTCAAAACTGAGATTTAAAGTACATCCTTTAAAGCTGTACAGGATCAATAGTGCAGGTCCTCTGCATCAGCAGCACCATGAGTCACATGACTGAATTCTGTGCAGGGCAAAATTAATTTTGGGATGAAAACCCTGGAAAGAGGCCAGTAGAATTCCAGTTAGGCTATAACTTCACATACTCTTCAGGAAAAAAAAATTAATAGCTTCTATAATCACAAGACTGTATCTGAGGTACATGGCGTGGTCTTTTTTTACTATAATTTAACTTCTTTGAAGTTCCCTAGCATTTCATAAACATGTCTGATGGCAAAACGCCCCAAGAAACTGATTTCATGTGTGACAAATGTAATTTTAACTCAGAATTCTCCTATTCCCCCACCACGCCCCCACACTGCTGTAACTCCGTGCCGGTTTGCACCGAGCAGACACTGACACCTGGTGACCAGCGGCACACGCTACAGCAGCACAGGGACAGGCAGAGAATCTCCTCTCGGAAATGCCAACTAATGCAGTGCCAAAATGCACACATCATTCTTATAACCAGCTGCACAGAAAGATCAAAATGGATAGGGGAGGACCAGTGACTGCATTAGTTTTGGCTTTACCAGAACACAACTGTAAATTACTTTACAGTAAAATTACTTTACAGTAAATTACTTCACAGTATCTTTTACTTAAAGGATAAGCAAAGCACTCGGCGGATTTTCTCCTACTGATTTTTCTGCCCTCTCCCATTACCTTCAATGCACACACGTGTATTACTGCACTCAAAAGAGCCAAATTAAAAATTACAGGTTACACGCAAAATCAGAAGCATGACAATCTTTGAGGTTTCTTACCTCCACCTAGTTAGAGTTTCTTCTACTCTCATTTAAAAAAAGAAAAAAAAAAAAAGTGTCACCCAACACTCCCCCCATTACCTTGAAATACTCTTTTCTAATTTGTTTACTTCTCCTTCTTTCTTCATTCTGCCAAATCACTGGATGTGTTTCTGGCCAGCGCTGCTCATCCATCAGATCCTTCTGGTTTTCCAGTGGCTATAAGGGTCAAGGTTCAGAAATACTTTTATGTAAGAGGTAAATATGCCTCGTGCACTAACATCAACTAACATGAACTACAATTACAAATTGTTTGCCTTTCATAATGTAGCTTTATGACACAGAAGTGTTATCAGACTTGATAGTGACTCTGGCAGAAATCACTTATTTCCTTTCAAGTCCCAAAGCATATTTCATAGTTATTCTTAAGAAAATAACACCTTTTTCTACACTAAGCCTATTTTTCACAGGTACGTCAGGGTGCCACCTAAGGCCACCATAACTAACTTCAAAACACCACCAAGGATCATGGCTGGCCATCAGCATATCTAGTATCTGAATGCTCATGGCACAGGGAAAGGACAACTACAACAAGACAGTTTAAGGACTTGTCTGCTGTTCCCATCTAAAAGATTATACACATCAGACAGCTGGAAAAGAAATCTCTCTTTCAAACTACTGTACTATGCAATGTATACTTTAGCTGCCTGTTCAGAATCCATATTCTTAAATAAAATGAATATGTATGTATGAAAATGTCTATTTTATGAAAACTGAAAGCAGGTCATCTGAAGGGACCATTTCATAATTTGGCTAAAACTACATTTCCAACTCTTTCTTTGTATTAGAATACCAGGCCATTTAAAGCAATTGCAAATACCTGATGGATTAAAATCTAAAATGATAAAGAAGTATTCTCTGCAGTTTCACTGTAATTTTATCATACCATGCAAGCTTCTCAAGTGGGGTCTGGGTAATGGAAAGCACAAAAAATTCAATAATTGGAAATTGAAAGAGAGTATTATGGCGAGGCAGTAAAACTTATATGTAAAAAACCACTAAAATCAAGTAAGTAAAACTTACGTCTCACTAGTTTCAAGATCTTAAAAAGTTAGTACTAAATGCTCTTAAAAGGCCTCCATTACACACAAGTGAAATTATCTTGAAGTTCTTCAAATGTTCTACTTTCCACCACAATTACACACACACCATAACCATGTGAGCAAGCAATGACAGGAATGTGTACAACTTCTATGCTAGAAATACAAAACCAAATAAAAAAAAAAAATCACCCAAATATGAAGCCACCAATTTACATTGAATATTTACCTGCCAGCTGCATGGGGACACAGAGGAGGTCACTTCATCTGTTGAGACACTGAAAATTAAGATGAGGCATTATCACATTTACTGCCTTTTTTATACTTTAAAACATAAAAAAAAAAGGTGAAGACTATTAAGAAGCAGCTTCTCTGCAGCACTACTTTATTTTTTGGCTACCTGTTTAGGGATAAGGCTAAAAAGTATGAGCATTTGACTAAAATCTCAAATCAGATTTCACTTTCTTTTCCATATCCTGACAACAGATATTCCACACTACAGCACTTTATTCAGAGGAAGGCCTTTTTAAGCATGTTGATCTTTGGAGATTACTAATTTTTGTTTCCCAAAGCAACCAGTGAAACATTTTGTTCAAAGTCAACAAAATATCTATTCTTAAACTTCTGGAAGATTCCCATGCTTCATTTCACTGCAGGCTCTGTACAGCAAGGTGTGAGCTTATACTGACAGGGATGGGAAGAACATTTTCAGATCTCTCTCTGTGAAATTCACCTCTACCATCTTTCCAGCAAGCACCCCCCCCAAGCAATGGGCACGCTGACTGGGGAGCTGCGAAGAACCCACAGCCTGACACAACTGGAGATGGGACACACCATCATGAGCAATTTCATAAATCCTAAAGGTTTCCTTTAGGAATTAGGGCCACCAGGCACTTCCTGCATGCTGCCTTCTATTCCTTTCTCTTCCTTTTTCTTTCTGTTTGCCTCAAACCAAGAATGCTACCCTTCAAAACCATTAGGCACAGGAGATTGGTCTGAACCTAAAGGTTCAAAAGAAGAGGTTTTAATTTTATTGTTATCTGAAAGAAAGAAGCTCAAGCACAGATTATTTGTGTAGCTTCTATTTAATCCTGAGCTAAAAACATTATGAACAAGACGGCAGCAGCACCACAATATAAAAATTAATAAAACACTGAAAGTTGTGATACATTAAAGTGTATCAATACCATTTTTCAGATTCCATTGGCTGCTTTGGCCTGTTCCTTGTGCTTACTGAAACGGAATGATTAAGAAGCCTAGAAAGAAAAAAATAAATAATTATTTAACAGCTCCACAGCTAAAACTTTTTCTTAGAACACATGTTACTTTTACTGTGTAACACTGCCTGGAAATTAAAAGGTTTTGAACATTAAGGTGACATTTTTCATAAAACTGGAATATGTACGTGTACACATATGAAATCCAAGCCCAATCCTACTTCCATTTTAATCAATTATATTGTTTCCAGCTCTTGAAATATTTCAGGTTCTGAATTTTAAGGAAGTAAAACCTGATGATAACTCAAACCAAAATGAAGTCTCCTCTTACATTTCTCCCTATGATGTTATTCAGCTGAGCTCACACCTGAGTATAGATACTGCCTTTGCTGCTGACTGAAAGCAGGAGAGAGGAGCAGAGGCTGAGCACAGGGAACAGGTCAGCAGGACAGGCCAGGATGCTGAAGGACAAAGGACATGCAGGGAAAAAGGAGAGATGGGAAGTGGAAAAAAACAGGCTAAGAACTCAATGAGAAGTCTAATGCAGAAATTAACCAATGGAAATTCCATTTTTCTAAACTGTAAACAGTCAAAAGTCCCTAAACTTACATAGAGATTCAGAAATGTTTTGTTATCTGGAACAAACACCCTCCAGAACAAGTGCACACAGAGGAAGAAGATATGAGCTACTATGGCTGGTTAGGGTTAAAAATAACAAAACAATCTCTAATGCTTAAAATCAAAAATTTCAAGCGTCATGTTGAACAATAAATAGAAATTCTGAGTTCTTGCAGGTAGTAATATTATACTTTGACACTGACACCATGTGCAGAACTGTGATCAAAGTATACTACGGTAAATTATACAGAGAACTAGAATGTATTAAGAATCAGAAAGAATGAAAAGAACATCAACTATTCAACGGAAAAGTAAAACAGTAGGCACCAGTTTATATTTCATTCCCAACACATAGGGCAATACAGCCATTACCTTTAAAGGACTGATGATTGTCAACTGAACTTCTCTGATTATCGTGACAACTCTGAGCTCAGTAATCACATTTGTGGTTTAAACCTCTCATTCTGTGAATCACAGTTTAATGGGATTATAAGAAATTAATACCATAAATCACCTCTGCACCATCTGCTACCTACATTTTATCTTCAGAAAGTATATTTTGAGGATGCACTCCAGAATTACACTACACCACAGTCTGAAGGGGTACAACACACACAGCCATACCGCAAGCTTCCTCAGACCACACGGAGACCAACAGCAGCGAGCACTGCGTCTCCAAACCCACACCAGTGTGAGGCAGAGTGGGCTCCCGGACATGGAGGAGCTGATGGAGAGCGGAGGCCCAAAAGGCACCGGCCTGCAGGCACAGGTGCACTGGGCAGGCAGGAAGCAGCAGCAGCCATGGGGCCCCTCAGGGTGCTGGGAGAACATGGCTGCCGCACGGCCCAGCGCCTCTGCCACAGAGTGCGGGAACACAGACACAGCTCCCGCACAAACAGGCGGCCGTGCAGGGCTCCAGCCAGTGCCTGAGCCTGGCACCGGGACCCAAGGGAGCCAGAGACACCACATGTGTGCTGTGTGACCAGATCAACCCTCTGCTCAGGCAGGAACCCAGAGCGGAGGCAGGAAGGCTGAGGAGTGTCAGAGAATGCAGAAGTGGAACAGAGTGGTGGAGCTGGACCCTGAGGCAAAAGCAGCGGGTAGAGGCTCTGCGCAAAGTGGATGATCCCCCTCCCTCCTGGCATCAGGCAGAAGGAAGGGTCTGGAGGGACAAGGGGGAATGGAGACATCTCCCTTCTCAGAGGAGCAAGGCAAACCCCTCCCAGTTACCCTTGCACAACAGGCATGGGGCTTTGGAACTTTGCCTTAGGACTTCCTCAAGTAAGAAGAAAATAAAGGTCATTGCGGTGGGGGACTCCCTTCAGAGGGGAACGGAGGGGTCCATCCCATAGGGAAGTCAGTGGTCTCTCCGGGGCCAGGATCAAGGATATACAGAGAAACCTCCCCACCCTGCTTCGGCCCTTGGATTACTGCACTTTAACTTTGGAAATCTGAAGCCTTATAAGCACTTTATACCTTGATGCACGTCCTGCCGCCCTTGTCCTCTGGAAGAGCTTTTCACTGAATGAAGTTCTATAGCTTAAAGGCCTTCGTCTGTGTTCACATGCCATGTACAGCAAAGCCAGAGACGGAAGAAGGAAGCAGGACGGGTTGGTGGGAGAGGACAGCGAAGTCATTAGCAGAGCAAGCAAACAGAAAAGACACTGCATAATATTTTAAAAACACACCACACTGAACGAACGGAAATATGATTATTAACAAATTGTGATGCTCAGTTCTGAGGATTCTGTTTATTCAGGTTGAACATATTTCCCACAAATAAACACAGAAATACCTTTACTAAACTTCTAAAGATTATTCTTATTGTTGCTTATGGCAAGAAAATGTGAATTTGTAACACTCTGGACTTAAAGATACATAAGCAAGCTCTAAAATATCAATGCTGATCTAAGACGTAAAACTTCAAACTAATGAGATTCTATCTCTCTGGATAATTCCAAGAGCAGAGGAGAGCCATTAGCAAGAGGCACTAAGATACAGCAACATATGAGAAGTAAAATTGAAGTTGCAGTACTCGAGGAGTGGCTTGGGATTCCAAGTGATTAGATAACCAAGAAATAGTGAAACTAATCAAACAAGACCCACGTGCAGCATAAATCACCATATAAAACCCTAGTAAGAAAAACATGCTTATTTTGTCTGCTAAATTTTCTCATATTAAGTAATTAATATTCTTACTCTTTTTTGCAATTCTACTGGTAATAAGCACGCATTAGCATTAAAATTTCATTCTTGGTTTTCCCTTTCCAATGCGAACAACCAAATCTTAAATATACTGCATGGAGTCATGAGGAAAACAGAAAACCTTTTTTATCTCCCCCCATCATGCTACCACATTTAACCAATATAACACACTGCTGAATATTTAAAGCTCTGTAACCCATAGCATCAGGACACCAGTTTCTAGGAGTTTCACATGTGTTTCAACCATCCTAAAAGAAACCCAGCAGTATAGAATCTCATCATACTCAGAAGAAACAACAATAGCATTTAAGCTGTTATTATTGTGGGATGATGAATGACTGTAATTAACTATTTTAGCTAATGAACTACTATTAGCTAAAACTTTTACCTTTCAGGGAAGGGCTTATTCTCACCCAAGTACCTCAAACAGCTATCTGTTTGTCTGGGACAGGAACCAGAGCCACAGCAGTGCCTCTCCATACCAGGTGTTCCCTCTGCTCTGCCCTGCACACACCTAGGAACTCAGGCTCTCACATCCCCTCATCCTACTGCTGCTTCTGCAGCTCCTTCCCAAGAATCAGTCTGTTGTGACGCCCAACAAAGTGCAGAAAGTCAGGCGGTTCATCAACTTAGACTGTTCAAGTTCCTTATCTTTATGCTGCTTCTCTTTACGAGTGAAGCTCTTCACTCTATCTGTTACTAATGCCCAATGTGAAGTGGAGAAAGTCAGGCAGTTCATCACGATGAATTTAAGGCTGTTCAAAATACTTATTTTTATTTATATCTTGAATCAGAGTGAATAAAGAAATTATAGTCTAAATTACCTTGTATTTGAATAAAAAGAAGAAATGCAGGTTCCATAACCCACACAAATTAAGACAAAGTCATTTTAACATGTTACCAATAATTTAATTATATAAGCATTAGTCACCTGCTTAACTATAGTATTTTGAAAAAAAAACAAAAAAGTTAACATACACCAAACCAGGAAATCAAGAGACTTTCACATCCACCTGTTCCTCTCCACAGAGGTAAATCACCACTTCTCTAGGCAGCAATTTTATAAAAAAAAATACAGGACAAGTATCTTGAAAGCACCTGTCACTTTAACTGTTTACCAGCTGGGCAAAGCTGTTCTCAAAATGAAAAGGTGTCAGAGTTCTTTGGTGTAGGGCAGGTTAAAGAGTAAGTTAATTGCAACAGAAGTTATCTTAACTACTACTGTAATACCTGTGTTTCTGTTCTTGCTGCAGTAACTGAGCTGCTATTTTTCTCAAATCAGTCACTTCCTTGAGTTCATCATCATCCTCAGTCAGCACCTGTTCTTTCTGGGCTCTGAAAAGTTAAACAGCAGTTACTTGCCTGACTTCAGCAAAGCAAAACACAGAAATGGCTCCGTTATTGGAAAGTAATCAAGAAGCACTTCCTAGAAGCTTCTTTCTACCCAAGAAGGAGCACACTCTTCAATACGAGATTTCTCTCCTCCATACTCAACAGGTTTAAAACGAAACCACCCTCACACTCCCCAGTCACTAAAACCTTCCCCAGAAAAGAGGAGGAAGATTTACCTTTTCTCACCTCCCCAGTCCTCATTCTGTTCTATTTTCTGGGATTTCTCAGGATGTTTTCCCTGTTCCTTACACAGAATGAAAAATAAACTTAGACTTGAATTAAAAAAAAACCGACCAAGAAACCAACCAACCAAAAGGCCCACACAGAGTGAGTCTGGTGAGGAGTTTTTCCTCGCCAAGCTACACTACCTTGATGTAAGAGAGCAACGGGCCCAGCTGCACATCCGTGTGCTCAGGAACAGCTCCTTCGTCTGCGTTTGGATCAATGTAGTCATAAACCTCCTGGTCTAGCGAGGGTTGATGAAGAAGGGAAAAGATGGTATTTAACAGTTCTCTCAACCAAATGCTATTCTCAAGAGGTAAGTACTTATGAAAAACATCACAGAAATATAAAACAATGAAATCAGGTCTCCTTGAGCTGGAAACAATCCCTTTCTCTTTCTTGCTGGCCTTGCATATTTGTGATTATTATACTACATTCTGAAATGATGAAAATACAATGCCAACATGTGATTGTATTCTGTGCAGTTTTCTTGTATTAAAGTACTTAAGTGAAAGTATTTCTGTTGCCTAAAGTGACAGATGCACAACAGGTACTACCTTTCTGAGGGTCGTGTTTACTTCCCATCACATGATTGTCATTCCTTAGCGTCTGCTCCCTTGTTGACTCAGACACCTGGGAGTGGAGGCTGATGGTGTCATCGTCAGAGGGCTGTAGAGACATTCCATACACAGCTTACAGAGCAGGCCATGCAATAAGGTAACGAGTGAGAACTCACACATAGAATCACAGAATGGTCAGAGTTGGAAGGGACCTTAAAGATCATCAAGTTCCAACCCCCCTGCCATGGGCAGGGACACCTCTCCCTAGAGCAGGTTNGACTCCAGAACTGGACACAGGACTCCAGTGCAATGACCCCATCACGAGGGACGGCTTCCAGAACAGGGAAACAAACACTGAGCCAGGTGGGGGTTTTGTGGTTGGGTTTTGTCATTTGGGAGTTTTGGGGGGCAGAGTGTGTGGGAGTTGTGTGCTGAGAGAATCCTAGCCCAGGCAGTGACAGACAGCTATGCAGTAGAAAACACTGAAATACAGCGCTTTGTTCAAAGAGATTTGGACCAAACCTAAGAAAACTAAGGTGGGCTAAGAAAACTGTATTTAGGTACTTTCTTATCTACTGCTTCCAACTAACTTTGACGCTTCTTACACCACTAGGAAAAAAAAAAGAATTCACAGCTTTACTTCTAATCATTTGGAATTCTCTCTTAAAGACTTCAACTAATAATAGTCCTTGTTTTACAGTTTTTCCACTAACACTCACTCTGCATTCGTAATAATTCTCAGTCAAAATTCTCTAAGCTTCTGCTCTATACTGTTCAGCTTTGACATCACTGTTATTAATTACAGCTCCTTAAATTAAATTTCCACAGATAACTTGTAGGGATTTTTGTTCACCACTTTAAACCCACCAGATCATCCCGAAGTTTACTCACATGTAAACACCAATAAGGCTTACTAACATATATAACAGCCAGGTTTAGTCCAAATAAACTTTCATTTTCTGAAGTACATTAATTTCTTTAATGACAAAAGTAATTTTAAAATAAATTGTCATTTGAGTAGAAAATGATTATGCACTTCGCACATTAAAAGATCTAAACTTCGGTCAGAATTTGGACTGGAATCAACCTTAATCAAAAAGTCAAAGCAACAAGTAACCTGTGCCCAATACAGGCAGCCTAACGGTTCAAGCTCAGCTGCACAGACATTCAAAGAATGCAACTAAAGTCTTTCTCAAATGATACAAAATACAGAGGAAAAAAATTCTAAAGTACAGAACTTGTACAAATTCATCAGTGAAAAATACTCACTTCTGTTGTGGACAACCTTTTATCCCCATTATCACTTCCAATGCCAGAGTCCGGTCCATGATTTTTACTGGGATAAAAGTCCTCCATGCTGCAGTAAGAAACACAACACACAAAAACCCCACAAGAATGAAAGAAACAGTAGTTTCCCCTTTAGAAAAGAAAATAAACATCCTTTAAAAATACACTCTGTCTACTCATCAGCATCTACAGTTGCTGATACAAAACTTCTGCACAATGAATATGCAAAGAACAAATTCTTAATCTCCTACAAGAGCTGTCCAAGAAAAAAGCAAAGTGAAGCGGACACGATAAATTACGGCACTCTATCTACGCAATTGTAGAATTGTTCTACTTCATTCCAAAATATAATCTTCAGAAAAGAAGGCTTCCTCTGAAAAAAACCAATTCCTTGAATTCTATTGGTAGACATGGTCAGTAGCAAGTCTACATTCCCTAACAGACTGGCACATTATCATAGAATGGTCAGAGTTGGAAGGGACCTTAAAGATCATCAAGTTCCAACCCCCTGCCCTGGGCAGGGACACCTCCCACCACACCAGGTTGCTCCAAGCCCCATCCAGCCTGGCCTTGAACCCCCCTCCAGGGATGGGGCAGCCACAGCTTCTCTGGGCAACCCGGGCCAGGGTCTCACCACCCTCACAGCAAAGAATTTCTTCCTAGTGTCTAACCTAAATCTCCCCTCTTTCAATCAAAAACCATTACCTGTCATCCTATCACTATGTTCCCTGATAAAGGCTCCCTCCCCATCCCTCCTGCAGGCCCCCTTCAGGTACTGGAAGGCCATTGTAAGGTCTTCCCATAGCCACATTATTGGTTATAATTACTTGTGGTTATCATCATAACAATATTATAACGGTTTAACTCTGCCTGAGTATCTAGGAAATAAATTCCTCCAAATTTCTGCCTTTCAAAGACAAAGTTGGCAGCATCAGCAGGATATGTTTTCCAGCTGTGCTGTACTGAAGCTTGGTTTACACCATAATCTTATTTGGAAAGTTGAATTAAACCAGCTCTTACTCCTACAGACAAGCTACACAGTGGCACCACCCATCACCCTGCTCCTCTGCCACACATTTCAGCTGCAGGCATCACGTTCAGTGCTGGGCTCGGGGGGGGCAGCTGCTGACTGCCCTTTTCAGGAGCATTTACAGTGATCTACAGACACCATGAACAAATTCCCTAGGGCAGTTCCCCAACCCTAAGAACACAGTGGTTAGATGGTTCTGGGTAAGCTTTACTTGTAACTTTCAGGTTTCCTCCAGCCTTGAACACAAAGAAACACGAGCTGTCTGTGACGTTTTAAGAAAACAGGCAAAAAGAAATCATTTTTCCATACGGTTTCCAATGGCAAGCCAGTGGATGACTTACAAAATACAAACCACAAAAGCATCCCCATTCAATTGCTGCAGAGTTCCTCAGTACAGAACTCCAACAGAACCTTCTGCACTTTATGACCTCAACTAATCTAATAAAGAAAACTCATGGTATTTCACCAACATTAAAGTTAGCTGCCCTTTACATATACAAGAGAAGCAGACTCCCCAACCAACAGGCTAACTCTGAAGTCAGGACATTTATGGTAACTTGTCATCTATTGTTTTGACACACTCCTTTGGGAAATAAATAGCTGAGTTTCCCCATAAATAAATTTAAAATACATCTTTGTTCCGATTTCCCCATCTCTAGTAAGTACAATAAAAAATTTTCATAGCAATTCAGATGAGCCAAATAAGATTCCAGTAAGACTCCTAAATAAAGAACAATTAAGTACTGAAGTTACAGCTATTACCTGCAATGAACAGGTCACTTCATAGCAAATGCAGAAGTAAAATAAAACAAACCCCTCACTACTCACCTGTCTGTGAGAGGCTGGGAGGGGATTCTTTTACCTAATGATGGAAGATCCAAAGAATCTGGTTTTTTATCTATTCTGAGGCACGCCTGAATGCTGAGGAATTTAAATATATGAACTTTACCCTTTAAACATATCTGTCGGGAAACAAAGGAACAACAAAAATCTTAATTACATAGCATATCTTTGGAAAACAAACACATCCCAACAAATACACTGAGTTTGTACCCACAGCTTCCCCCCAGGAGAAATACAGCTTAAAAAAAAAAAAAAAAGAAAGAAAAATCCCTGCTTGGTGTAATACAGAACAGCCTCCTCTTTAAGATCCTAATGCAAATTTCTAGACTAGGAGGGTTCAACACTGACCTGTGCTGGCGGCATCTGCATGGGGTTATTGTCCAGAACTATAACTTGTAAGTGACGTAGCTTTCTGTAACAAATTGGAATTTCTGTAATTTTATTACAAGAAAAATCCAGTTTTACCAAAGGAAGGTCTCCTAATTCTGCATTGAAGGAAACAGACAAAAAGAGAATCAGCTACCTTCTTAGCAGCTTACCTCATTTACCTGCATCAAAGAATGAGGACTGGTAGCTTACCATCTGGCAACATATGGAGATTGTTTCTTCTTATGTTTAATTCTCTAAGTGACTGCAATTTTCCTATTTGCTGGGGAAGAACCTGAAGTTCATTGCAGCTAATATCCTGAGAAATAATTAATAAATTAGCTGAACATCTTAAATTAAGAAAAGATTGCTATCAGAGCTACTACACAAAACAGAAAACGTATCTTGTTTTTTTCCTGCAAGTGGCAGTAGTATGAAAACAGATCTCGCTGTCTCTTCAGAACCCAGTACATCGTGCTTCAGAAACTCAATTGAAAAAGCTGAAGTAATAAATAACGAAAAACTGGATTTGAGATTTAAACTGTAGCCCAGGAACCAGGAATTCCTGGTGTAGTTCCCATCTCAGTTACAAACTGAACGTGCAGCTGCTGGCAAGTGATTTGCATTCTGCTCTTTTTATAAAAATTCTTCCTTAAAAACCCACACTTGAACCAGTCCACGCAAGTAAAATATTTACCAAGAGCAAGAGCAGGCTCACCAGCTGTTTGGCTGCAAGCACTAGAGGGTGACAAACCTGCTCTAGGTGACCACAGGTCACAGCTATTTCTGCCACCGATTTAACACCTATTTAGATAGTTCTGACTTAGTCAACAAGCACATTGAAAGAAGACCATTTCTAACCTTTTTTTTCTTATTCAATAAAATGAAGCGTGTCTTCAGACACTAGTTTCCTAGACTAGATCAACAACAGATATCCACCTATCCATGACAAACTGAAGCTGATTTTAACAACGAGGTGAATCAGACTAATCCAGGCCCCCCCCCGACCGGTTCTCGCTCCACTTCAGATTTGAGACGGGATTCCCTTCCTAAAAGGATCTTCTAGTGTGTGGCTCAGTGGCCAGCTTTTCTTTAACCTACATGTATTACTTACGTTCTAAACAGCAGTAACACAGGTACTGGAACAAAACTCTCTAGTATGTCCTTAATCCATGTCATCAAGCACACATTTAAGGTTTGACAAGTTTGAGAAATAAATCAGATATACCACAACTGCAATTCAAAAAATACTCACTTCCTGTAAACAACAGCAGTGATCCCACCTTTGAAATCCTAGCACACAGGATTTCATGTGAAGTGAGCAGAAATGATTTCTCACCAAGAAATACAGGACACTAGAAAACCTTCACAAACATTCAGAACATGCCATATTACTTGCAAATTCAGAAAGAATGGTGATTTATAGCTCAGAAGTCAGATCACATTAAGAGAAATCTCCAGGGCATAGACAGTCACTCTGGAAACAGGATAAAAATTGCTGGCAATACCCAAAAAACCCCACCCAGATCTAGCCCAAGTGCCAGGTCAGTGAATAACTGGGCATCATTCTCCAAAACGCATGTGCTTAACATGAAGAAATGATCAGAAAATGATTGAAAAAGCCCAGAATATGAAGAAATATAGAAAAAGCAGTGGATGACAAAGTGCAAAACTTCAGTGTGCCATAGCAGGAAATCATGTTGCACAGACACACAAACTGTGGATATCACACACCATTCTATTCACCCCCATCAAAATAAAGAACAGCAGAAATGGGGAAAAAAAATAAGCAAGAGATAGAACAAGACAAGAATGACTGAACAGTATGACTAGTCTAAGAATACAGAGTAAACTGAGATTAACTCTTCAGCTGGAAAGAAGATTCCTGATAACTTAGAAGAGAGAAAAAAAAAAATAGAATGATGACTCCCATAAGGATGGTAAACAGAAAAATTTGACATGTCTAACAACATACAAGAGAGGGACTCGAGTGAAATAATCTAAAAAGTAGTTTTATTTATGAATCTCTTACATTTAGTTAATCCAACATACTGGTATGTGTTTAATCCCATTTTTGAAACGCTGCTATATATCACTCCCATAATTTGACCTGAAACACTAAGAAAAAGCAGTAACTAAACTGACATTTTGTAGTTCTATATATCTATAAAAATATTTTTATAGTATTAATCTGCACTTTTTTTCTCCTGTAAATAAACTGCTTATAGTTCAAGTTTACTTGTAAAATAGTCCACAATGGTACTTACCAATTCCATCAGATCTCTCAACTTCCCAATCTCTTCTGGAATGGAGACCAGCTTATTATTACTAATAACCAGAACTTTGAGTGGAAGATCAAACAGGTATTTTGGTAACGTTGATAAGAGATTTCGACTTGAAAGAAAGAAAAACAAACCAGCAAGGCTAGATTATTATCTCCTTTTTAAGCCTGACAAGGCATCTGAGATGCACATTGTACAACTGCCTTCCTATTCCAGACAATACTCTCCACCTATTGCGGTTTTGTCTAAATTTAAGCAACAACTGCCATCATGAATCCCTTACTGGGTAAAAACTCTCCCATGTGAATTTTAGGTCCCTATCTCGCCTGATGAGATGAGTATGGACTGTAACCAAACCAAACACTAAAACGTATAGAAGAAATAATACATTTGCTGTTTGCTTTTACTTTGCTTCCCGATACCTTTGGAAGGACCAGCTGATCTGACTCTCTGCCAGTAGAAAGTTAGTGTGATGGGCAAATCAGAGTTTATACCAGGCCACTGCTTCTCTATCACTCCTGAGTCAACACAAAAAGCCCCAAATGCCTATTTACTACTTTGCTGTGCAACAGGCTGGTAGGTAAGTTTGAATTAAAATGGATTTATTTTGTGTATACCACTTTCCATCTGTACGCACGTATGTCTGCTTTGTACACAAGAAATACGCTGTTACTCACACTTTAATTTGAATCCATCTAGGAAAAACTACCAGCTGCAGGCTGCCGCTGCCAGGAACACAGAGAATTTTTTCTAATAAGATATTTGTACATTTAAAAAAGCCACTGGAAAACCAGTTTGTTCAGATGTGGCATGAAAGCAACTCTGCTCAGATATAAATGTAAAAAAAATCAGTAATTGCTGTTGCTTTAAGCAGAACTGTGTAGAGGCCAAAAGAAAAAACAAAAAGCTCCTTTTAAGTGTTGACACGTGTGTTCACACTATACTAAAAAAAACCCAGAAGTTTTACTGTTTAATTGATACATATCAGAGCACCATTTTCATATCTAAACCAAACTTTTAAATTATTTTTCTCCATGACTACAGTCTATAGTGCTGCAAAACCAAGAAAAATAAATTCTGTCCTTGGAACATTTCAGCTTCAAAGCAGTACTGCAATTTTGACAGCACTTTTATCAGTACCTTTATAAAAGTAATATATTTATTCTGTTAATTCTAAGTGAGCAATACAAGTAAGTTTTGGATACAGGCATGCAGTAAGTTTCTTCTTCTGTTCGATAGAAGATAAGATAGAACTCTTCTTATGTCATAGAATCATAGAATGGTCAGAGTTGGAAGGGCCCTTAAAGATCATCAAGTCCCACCCCCCCTGCCATGGGCAGGGACACCTCTCCCTAGAGCAGGTTGCTCAAAGCCCCATCCAGCCTGGCCTTAAACACTTCCAGGGATGGGGCATCAACAACTTCCCTGGGCAACCTGTTCCAGTGCCTCACCACCCTCACAGCAAAGAACTTCTTCCTAAGATCTCATCTAAATCTCCCCTCTTCCAACTTAAAACCATTCCCCCTCGTCCTGTCACTAGACTTCCTGACAAAGAGTCCCTCCCCAGCTCTCCCCTTCAGATCCTGGAAGGCTGCTCTCAGGTCTCCCCGGAGCCTTCTCTTCTCCAGGCTGAACAGCCCCAGCTCTCAGCCTGTCCTCACAGGAGAGGTGCTCCATCCCTCTAATCATTTTGGTGGCCCTGCGCTGACAGAAAGGAAAAGCTTTTCTGGTTTGCAAGCATGAGCAGCAAAAATACGATGTGCAAGTAAACTTTCAATTGATTATAAAAAGGTGGCAAGGAAACAGTTGGTCTCTGCAGCACAAATTTTCTTGGGCTTGTTTTCGTTTTGTGTTTGGTGGTGGTTTTTTTTTTTTTAAAAAAGAACTGTCTACTTTGAGTTGCACAATGCATTTCTTCAGCTGTTGGAATCCAAAATTAGAATTTGAGATCATGTGGTTTTCCGCTATAACCAAACACTGAAGCTGCTAAGCCAGGAGTCCAGCTCCGGCGCTGGCACACAGCCCCCAGCCACCAGCACGGGAAGCAAGGGATGATGAGCTGAGTCACTGCAGGCCTGCGCAGGGTCCAGCCAGAACTACAGCTGCTTTATTCCCGGGAGAAGAATTCTATCAGCACCTCAGTTACCACCAAAAGAGAAATGGGTTGGTGCTACTCTGTGAAGGAAGTTCAGTCTAATTTCTTTCAGGAAACACTGAAGATTCTCACATCATTAATCCTCTTCACAGTTCCCACAGTACAGACTACTCGTCCATTATCACTGCAAGCACTGACATTCGCAGATTTCACTGGTTTCCTCTGAGTTTTTTGGTTTGGCCACTTGTTTGGTTTTTTTTCCCCCTTCCAAGAATCAATTCCAAAGGTTTTTCAAAATAAATTCTGGAACCAAATCTCACAGGTTAAGTAGCTCTTAACTAAGAAGACTGTTTTGGACTTGATGCAGTCAGTATTAAAAAACAAGGAATACTGAGGAAAACAGTCTCAGCTTTTTAATGGGAGGATTCTTCTAGATTCCTTCTCCTTCCAGAGCTCATATAAACCTTCAGATATTCTGAGAAGATCCAACCATTAAAATTTTTTCAAGTTTAAGAACAACAATACAGCAGTAGATGTAAACAGAGTGCAAAATAAGTAGGGCCTTCTAACCAGAGTAATCTACCCTCTTGAGAACAGCATATTTTTATAGGTGCATAATCTAACCATTGTCTGTCTGGGTAACACTCAAAACAAAGAAAACTTTGCCAGCTCTCCTTATCCTTAGCTACCAGAGTGCACTGACTGACATCCAGTCATGCAGCCAGGAATAACTACTGGCTTTAACACACCAAGGATAAGGCAAGCTCCCAGAACAACTTTATCTGTTTGGGCAAAAACGAGGGCACACGGGTTCTCAACGACCTGATGAAGCAGAGTCCCACCCCTCCAACGAGCCAAGCCCAGCACCACCAGGCATTACTCACCTAATGTTAAGGTAGGTGAGCATCTGCAGGTTTTTAATAGATTCCGGAATGGATTTGATGCAGTTGTGATACAAGTTTAAAGTTTCCAGTGGTGCAAACAGCCAGACATCAGGAGGAATTTCAGTAAATCTGTTCTTTGAAAGATCTAGGAAATTAAAAAAAAAAAAAAAAGTCTTTTTTTAGTCAAAAATCTCCCTGCAGGAAGAGGAGATTAAAAATATCCACTGTTATTCTGGTCATGCTCCTAAAAACTAAGGTGTTGCAAGAAGTGTAAAATAATTCAGTTTTACCAGATGCTACTGCATACA
Source organism: Thinocorus orbignyianus (assembly GCA_013400375.1). Lineage (NCBI taxonomy): Eukaryota > Metazoa > Chordata > Aves > Ciconiiformes > Thinocoridae > Thinocorus > Thinocorus orbignyianus. The sequence continues at coordinate 201,414 of VXBW01000072.1, forward strand.
AATTAATACACAACAAAGACTTTAAATACTAAAAGATTATTTTGTTTGATATGTAACATTAACAGAAATTAGAAAAATGTCAGGAATTCAAAAATATAGGATCCACTAGGTGCAAGGGTTTGTTCCCCCAACACCAGGCATAACAGTAACCAAGGCACAAACCCAGCAACCGTTCCTCTGTCTGACAGCTACATTAGAATCTCCTTTTATCACACAAAATTATCTGCAATGATATTATCAAGTTTGTAAAAGAACCCTACAAATTTATTTTGCTAAAGAACTGATCATCTAAATAAAGATTTTCTATTGCAAGCACAGTAAGAGAGACATTCTGCAGTTACACATCTACAACTCAGCTAAAAGAGAACAGTCGCAGAAAGCCAGTGCCAAATGCATTTATCTACAAAAATAAGGATGCACTTCAGCCCAGCCTAAGAGCAGGAAGAGGAGCTATCTTTAGCAATGGAAACACAACACTTGAGCTGGAGTTATTTTTACAATGCATGGCTGCTTTATGCAAATCTGCATGCAGGAAACATGAAAAACCAGTGCACAGCAAGAACGCAAATCATCTCCGAGAGCATGAAATCTTTATAAAGACCAGAAAATTCCTCTGGGATGTGACCCAAGAATCGTAGAAATTATTTAACTAACAAAACCTGTGCATAGGAAACACATGAAACTGTCTTGAAAGAAAGAGTTTTTTACCTGAGAACAACTGTCTGCTTTTTTGAAAGTAACTCTTGTTCCCAACCCAGTATTTCAAAAGGATGTGGTTCTTCAAAAATGCTGGACAAACTCTTTTAACAAATAAATACAGATCCCTTGCCATTTCAGGCTGTAGTTCTCTTTTTTTTACTTTTAAGATTTTAATATAATAATGTGTTTCTGCCTATCTCCTAGCACATTATCAGGAGAACAAACAAGTAATTTCTTCTACAATAGACTGAAAAAACAGAATAGAAAGCGGCTGGAAAGTGGCTCAGTCACCCTCAAACTCAAGAGCTCCACAGCCTGAAGTACAGCAAGCCAACCATGAGCACCGTTTCTTGGGGCCAGCACCGTTTAACATCATCATCAGCCACCTGGGATGTGCACTCCAGAAGCACGTGGACACCCCCAAGCTGGAGGGAAGGAACAGGAACCCCACGTGCTGGAGGAATGGGATGGCAGCCAGAGTGAGCTCAACTGGCAGAGGCCCCAGCCAGTTCAGTAACAGCAAAGACCCGCACCCACAGCAGAGGAACTCCTCAAAGCAGCATGGGCTGGAGCACAGAAGGGTAGCAGCCCTTTGTGGAAAGCACCCCGTGATGCCAGCAGACAGCAGGCCAACTGCACGGCCTCAGCATGCCTGGCAGAGGGAAAGGCTGTTCACACAGCTGCTACAGATGACCACCACATACAAGGGACCAGTACAACGAAACATACCCCTCCAGTGGCATTATTTCTGCAAGTAACCTCAATTTTGCTTCCTGAAGTCCAGAATATGAGAAATTAGTGAGCTAACTCACTGTTACTCCATCCTTCCAACATTTCTAAGAAACATTCTCAAGGTGAAGTATCACAAAAAGCCTTCATCTAAAGATGAGGTCATCCACTGCTGACACTGAATTCTGCAAACTCTAGCTGCAAGAGGTAGAAAGAGAAACATTTATGTTACAGCACTTATTTCTTCATGATGTCAATGAAAATGGAATAAGATTAACCAACACTAAACATACCAACTAAAATGAAAAAGGTTATTAAAACAAAAAAAAGATGTTTGTACCAACTTTCAAAACTTTATAGAACAATGGCAGCTTTCACATGAGAGAGGTGTTGGGTTTTTTTCTGTAAAACTGCTTTTAGGTTAAACAAAGGCTCTTATTCTAATATCAAGCAGAGTGGGATAACTGTGCAGAAGAGATGCACACAGGTTTATTGCTAGCACAGCTCTGCAGCCTTTACCAGGTGATGAACAGACAGGCTTTGCTACAACTCCATTCTGAAGAAATCAGATCAAAGGCTTCTCCTGATTTTGCTTCAGCAGCAGCTGGAAAGGAAACTGAAGGCTGGTTCAAAGATGACAAACTCTTAAGTGACAGAATCCCACCCTGCTGCCACCAAACTCACGAGCAAAGGTTAGAGCTGAAGCCAAACATTCAAGGGCACCGTGCAAACTGCGCTGCTGAACACACATCCAGACATACCCTCAGGACAGGCCTTGGAAAGACACGGGTTAGAAACCAGTTTCTGCAGCAATGAACCCGGAGGTGGGGCAGACACCAGCTGCAGTGGTACCAGCCAGCGAGGGGCCAGGGCTGCAGTGCACAACAGCACTGAAGAACTAAGGAGGTTTCCAGCCTGGCCTCACAACAGTCACACTGGCACAGTCTGGCTGGAGTCCCTTGGTTTCTCTCATACAAAGCCCATACAACTTCATATTAGAAGAAAAAGATTCAAATATAGTGAAATTGGGATGTATTACTATTGAAACCACTTCCCTGAAAACAATGCCTTAAGACACCACGGGGCAAGGATTCCACTTTCCCATTATGAAAAAAACTACGAAGTGATAATAACCATTATCTGTCTATAATAAACTAAAAAGGTAAATAAAAGTTGAAAGATAGTATGATTTATTTTCCAAGCAATTTTTCTTTCATTAACTGTAGAACAGTATTAGAACAGCCCTAGGGGTTCAGGGGTTCTAAAGAGAAAGATACAGGTGGATATAGTTTCCCACAACATTCATATATCAAATGGACCTACAGCTTTTTTTTTTTAAAAAGTAACTATATTTTTTGTCCAAAATGAAAAATTACATCTACTCCAGACATATTTTAACAACAAGCAAGAAATTTGTAAGTTCATCTATTACACTAAATAAAATGTACTTGTGAAGCTTATGCAATTTAGGTCCCTTTTGAAGGCTAACAACCCAATGTACTACTAAAAATATTGTAAGAAAAAAGGAGGAAGCCTCTGGAACAGAGTGTTCCTCCAAACCAGACAGACTTCACCTCAGTCCAAATAGAAGCACACTGCTGGCACTTAAAGTGATAATGGCTTAATAAATGAAGCAGCAAAAGAAAATGCTAAATGCAGGACCACAGATGATTTCAGATGGATGCTCCTCTAGACGTGAGATTATAGGAATTCTTTGTTTATCCAGTTTAGACTATGAAACTCTAAACTGGGGGTGTTACGTGAAGGCTAAAGAGAAGACATTAGCACGACTGCTCATGAATCAAAGCATATTTCAATTCATTATCTGTGGAAACAAAGCGAGAAGTACACCATTACCAAGGTGTACTGCAGAATGACTGCACGTACTGATAGAAACAGCAACCACTTCAGCTGCAAAACAGATAAAAACATTTTAAAATCTACTGCCAAAGAACGTTCAGTTACAGCAAAATAATTTTTGCACATAACTACACATTTCACACACAAATATAGGTCTGGTCTCCAACACTGACGAGCCGCAGTGACCTACATGAGCACCCAGCAGTTCTCACCCACAGGAAGGAAATCCTGCCCTACCTCACAGACACCTACCTCCAGCACTCAGGAAACTCCAGAGTAACACATTTTCATTCTCTCAAGGGAAGTTTAAATATATTTAAGTCTATTATTAAAAGTTTGTGTAGTAATATTTAACTTTATTTTCATTTGTTGTGTATCTCTGAAGTAAAAATAGAAACATATTCTGTCTTCAACTAACCCTTAAGGTGTCTCTGGCTATGGCACAGGGTCTGGAACTCCACCTCTAAGGTCCCTTCCAACCCAAACCATTCTATGATTCTCTTTATTTTAACTGAAATATCAAAATGACACAGAATAGAGGAAAAACTCCAGACCGGTTCACAAGCCCCAAAAGCACTTATTGTGGAATGACAACCAGCAGAACTCATGCTCTGCAACAGCATCCCCACACAAATGGGAAGCAACTTTAACAGAAGACCCAGCCATAGCTTGTTATGAAGTTATGCCTGAGAATTAACACTGATGCAGCTTACTTTCAAAAAAGAATATTAGGCACTTGTAGAAAATAAGACTTCATATACAAGTATTTAACGCCATGTAAAAGATCACCCTCCAAATATTTTTTTTAATACAACATCATCATAGTTGAAATTTAATTCCAAATCACCTGGAATATTATCTGTAAAGCCTGCGTCTAGGAAAGCTCCCTCAAACCAACAAAACTCTCAGAAGACTATAAACCTTTTTTAATCCAAGCACAGAGTCAATGTGCAGAAAGAACAAACCACTTGAAGTTCCACAGAAGCGTAAGATCGTTTTAAGAAATAAAAACGCTATGAAGGACTTACTTTAGAAACTGCATTGTTAGAATTTCCACATTTAAACAAACTTAAGTGATGTTAACAGAACATCTTCAGTTAATATTGCAGCAGCTTATGATGAAAACAAAAAAACCCAAACAGACACCTTGCTTTGCATTTGCAGCCATGTCACAAGAGCAGCTAGTTCTGCTTCTGTGTTTCCAGTGTTACTTCCTACTTATCCTAGACACAATACTGTGAAGATTCCACTTTCACACACTTCTCTAGCTTTGATGTACTGTATTTAATTAGCAACTCCTAAGTATATATGCTAACTTTTCAAAACAGATTCTTCCAGACCTACCACAGAATCTTCATGGTTGAAAGGGACCTCTGAGATTGAGTCCAACCATAATCACTTGAGTCTTGATTTTTTTGAAAATAGCAACTCAAGTCAAAGGCACAAAACAGAACAAGGAAGAGAACAGAAAGTTATGTCATTGCTTACCCATACCTTAACACTGCATACGGTTCCCTACTTTTATCAACAAAGATACACCACAACATGCACAAAGAGGATATGCACAGGCATAAGAATTTTTCAGTATAAAATATTATAGAAAATGGGTTTCATCAGCCTGAAACAGACAACTGAGGACACGATCTATCTTCTTTATTTTCAGTAAAAATACGGGGATGCAAAGGAATTTATCAAGTAACAGGTTTAAAAGGTTATTACTAGCTTTCAATAGAGAATCCTGGGCTAGATACCTTTTGTATCACTACAGTTATGTCCAATGTATGTGTTAGACTTACTAAAATGTAGTGTGGTGTTTTTTTTAATTTTATAATGCATAATCCTACAGATAACCATGATCAGAGAGACTGCACACAAATACAGACCAGCACCCCTTCCCAACCAGGGAATACAACAGGACAGAGCAGCAAAGGTAAGAAGAACCCACTGCAAGTGCTGCGAGAGCAATTTGACAGAAATGGAACTAACAGTGAGAAGTTTCTGAAACTGCAAGAACACTGACGCAGAGCTGCGGCTGTTACACAGCCACAAAACTGCAACCTGCATGAATGAGAAACTCAGGACTTCTCAGCAAGTTCAGAGGAAGTACAAAGGGGCTGTTTGTGTTTGGTTGCCACCACACATAACCACTAATAGCCAAAGAGGGATGAAAAAACCTTCCAGGAAAGCGTGTTACTTCAGCTGGCTTCACAGCTTCCAGCACACATTCCATCATTTACTCAGTCCTGTAACGCTTCCCTGCTGCCGAAGGGAAAGGCAGGGCACGGGATGTGCTAACAGAAGCAACCACGATCCTTGGAGCAATACCCTTTCAGGTACTTCTGCACAGGGCTCTCCGTGCTAGAGAGCAGCTACTCACCTCTTCACCTGGCTTCCCACCGTCACACTCCTCTGCTTGTGTCTTCTTCAAAGGGGGGAAAAAAAAAACCAAAACCAAAAAAAATCCCAACCAAGCATTCCCAAGACTGTAGGCAGCAAGAAGCAGCTTTTACATTTTTTTAATTGGGTGTTTGGCAGGGCAGAGAAGAGTTTCTGGTTTTGTGAAGGAGATAATACAAAGCAGTGTTTGAGTTCTAAACCCAACTGAAGAGGCAGGAAATACCAGCTTTATGGTTATCCATGTCACTGATTTTAGTTGCATTCTCCGTGCAGTTAAAGCGACAAATGAAGAAGCTGTACACAACCACGGAATTAAAGCTTCTCACCAAGCACTGAGGGAAGGCTGCACAGGCAATCTGCATTTTATGGATTCTGAGCTCTTGGCTTTTCAAACAGCACTACTAAAGAAAAAAATACTTAAAAAAAAATAACAAAAAAACCTAAAACTAAAACCAACCACTTAGTACTTCAGGAACTTAAACTAAACTAGCATCCCATCAGATCAAACGACAGCTCTTCCCTCATGAAATTCACATTTCTGTACCAGAACAGATCAAGAGCTGTCTCTCACAGATCCGTACCCAGGAGGAAGTCCTGAGACCCTGCACACCAACTCTACATGGAGGCAGCCTTGAGGAACTCACTATTGCTGCCCATGCTTGTGGAACCTGGTCTCCATGTCTACCCTGGATGCGTCTACATTGGCAGTCAGGTTTAAGCAATTCTTGTTTTTCATGTAAGTTGTCTCTGCTCACTGTATGTTGGTTCAGGTACATGAGGTTTTTCCTGAAAACTGCACTAATCAAAACCTAAACCAGAAGCTCTGATCTACAGGCTGGGACAACTGGTGACATTCCAGTGCTGACCTGCTGCACACCAGCACAAGGACAAAACCAGCCAATGTGTTCAGGGACTGCCTCACCCATTACCACACAAGAAGGATGTAGGTATTCTCAACACGAGACACCGCACTGCTCCAGCTCTTCACTGTACTTGTTCAGTTACTGTAGCACACCATGAGTAAAACCAAGAGAAGAGAATCATTTGCTCCTCACACTGGCATCAGGAGGGGCAGACAGGCACGCCAACAGGCTGGACAGTCAGCACATCTCCGCAGGCCCAGGATTACCTTCCTCTCCACTTCCGCAGGCGTCTTGTCACCGCGTATCTGTTGTAGTTTGAAATAAGCAGCAAAGCCCACAGGAAGATTATTTGTTTCCCTAAATACCACGGTTCTTCAGTATTTAGACTGTTATTCCTGAGATCTTAGTACCAGAAAAGCGAAGTACGTTTCCCTGATAAGTCAGGTAGGCTTATTAAGCTTGTGTTTCAGCACAGGGGCATCTCCCTCCCACTTCAACTGACCACTGGTTATTGGTTTGGTGCTGTCCATTTCTGTTCTGGAAATTTCTAAAATACAAGTTTCAGTTTAAAATCATTTTAACTCTTTTGAAGAAAAGTAATATAAGGGAAAGTAGTCATCATTTGTAAATGAAGCCAAGTCTGAGTTTGTTAAGGATTACCTAAAATGCACATAGACCTCCCAGGCAAAGCTTCTTAAGTTGGTTTGTGTGTGCTCAGTCATACACAGCCCACGACTCTGCCCTGAAGAGTTCACAATCTGAACAGACCAGCCAACTGTAACATCTTTACTACAAGACTGCTCTTCTGGGCAGATAAAAGCGCTTGATGCTGGATAAACTAGGCAGAAACATTTTTAAAGTAAGCTAGAGTGCTGCAAGCCAAAGAACACCAGCAAACAAGGAGAGTGAAGCATGAGCAAAGCAGAAAAAGCCCTGAAGAAACAGAGTAAACTCAGTCTCTGAGCAGAGTGCAGCGTCCAACAGCAGCTCCAGCAAATTCTCCCAAGCTGAGCGGCTCCAGCACCTGCTCCTCCTGCCTGGTGTTCCCCCACTGCCTCTGTCCACCTCGGGCCAGCACCCAGGAGTGGCTGGACCGCTTCGGTAACTGAAACAAGTGTAGAATATCAGCCAGGACTGCACGCCGTGACCTGCAGTGAACCCTGCCATAAACCTTTTAGTTTAGGCCTGTCTTTAATTTATCAGGTTCTTGTCCACAGCACGCTGGCGCCACTCATTAAGCAGGGGTAAGGTGACAAAATGAAGATGGCTCTTTCCAGACAGAGATGGCCAGGGATTTGCTGGCTGTGCAGTTACACCTGCCAGCCAGAGATGCAGGGGTCCTGCAAGCCTTCTAACTACAAAAGCCTTTTTCCAGAAATCCCTTGCTGACACCTGGGACCACACTAGTGACAATCACGTCTGTCAAGCAAAAAAATACTTCCATTCTGTTACAGAGCATAATTATATTTTTCCCCTCACCTAAAGCACTATACATTCTCTAGATGTTCAAGCAGAAAACAATCCCTGGTTAGTTGGAAAAACGAGTATCAGGCTGTTGGACAGCCACAGAAACGCAGAGAATTCAGAATTCTCTCAGCATTCTATCATGTAGAACTTTCACCACAGAACATACACAGAGTATCTTTTCCAGTCTTGCCACTGAAATGAACATACACTTTTGAATCAGCTCCAAGAAAGCTATCCAAGTCACATGAGAAGATACTCTTTAAAAAAAAAAAATTAGACAAAGCAAAAACTAGGCCATTTTTCCTACCACAGGAAGTTTTACAATACAAGTTGTGATCTAAACACATTTGTCCCCTCCTGAAATAAGTCACAAAGCAAAAAACTACGTATCACAAAGTTTTTAGATTGATCAAAAGCAGAAACACCCGAGAGGTGAAATCTTTTTGATATTCCAAGGCACAAAAATACTCAACATGACAGCAAATTTAATTTTGATGGATGGAGAACGCATAAAGGAAAAATCCTACATGTTGCACATTCTTGTAGGTCAGTATTTCAGTTAAAGCTTTAACATGGATGTTTAATTTTTTTTTTTTTTTTTTAATATTAGATGAATATAGTAGTGGTATCCTTCATATTGCAATCCTTTCATGCAGGCAAACTAAAAATCAACTGTTAATTCAGCTGACTGATCTGAGACTTTTCCTAACTTGCCTATAACAACAAGTATCCTTAATAAGTGCCATTCACGCTGGCCTTCAGCAAGGCAGCCTCAGGCAAGGAACACAACTTCTCTGCCCATAGCCCAGACTCTGCACAGGCCAGGAAACAACTCCAAGGAAATTCCACAATAACTTCCTTATAAAGCGTCACTTCCATATCCTACATCCAATGCATTTCTGAGTATGAACTCTATCCACTCCCCAACCCCCTCCCCCCCCATTTAATCTCAGTTTCTCTTTCTGTTCAAATCTGAAGTCATTCCTCAAAAAACACAGGTTTTTCAACATGTTTGATTTCTAGAATGCAATCTACATTTAGGATATAGATCACATGTGAATATTAAGCTGGAAATTGGATTTGGTGTTTCTATTCAGTTACCTACCATCACTTTAATCAGCACTGGCACCACCAATACAAATTACTTTATTCAGACAGGAAAAAAAGGTGTATTGTAAAGGCAAAAGAATATTGTAAGTTACCATTCAATATTAAGCTGTAGGCTTTGTTGTCTTTAATCCATAACCACATGAATGACTCTATACCTTAGAAAGGCCAAAAATATGATGTAAAAAAAAAAAATAAAAAAAAAATCAACAGTCATGCAAGCCATGCTGGGCAATGACATCTTAAACACCAAAGTGTCTCCTCAGCAGACCCAGGCACTGTGGAAGAGCTCTGGCTGCAGGAGCTGGTCACTGGCTGTGAGCACAGGGCTCCTGCTGCTGCTCAGCCAGGAAACAAGGCAGCAGGTGGGGAGAAAGGAGAGATTCCAAAAGCAATCACTCAGCTACTTAGAATTGCTTGGAGGTTCCCTCAGAATTAAAAACTGGAAATGGGGTTTTCTGTGACAAAGACACAAACAAGTAAATCTGATGGTGCCGTGATATTTATCCTTAACAAAAAAAAATTGTTTCTTGAGCTGTCAAGTCCAGCACCTTTCGTATTTACTAATTCATGTTTTACAAAGCACTCACAATGAAGAGGGAAACTGCTAAAGGCATAGGCTGACTTCATTCAGCATGGCAACACAGCACAGGAACCTATGTTTTAAAAAAAAACACACACAAAAAAAGGCAAAGAAACCCACCACCCAAAATAAACCAAAGCAGAAGCCACAGAAGTCCTTAGCTAAGCAGACAGTGATTACACTGCTGCAATACATTCCATTACTTAACTGCTAAAGGGGCTTACGTTGCTCACAGTGAGAAGCAAAGTTACACACATCAATACAATGACTGGAATATTCAACAAACCTCTTAATGTCTAAACATCTATTTATTTATTTTTTTCCCAGAAGTTTAACAGCAGTAGCATATCTGTTTGAAATGCCTGAAGACAAATTCAGGGAAATAATAAAATCAGGCGTTTTTGTCCAAAGATCTGCAATGACAATTCACAGTTAAAAAAAGACAGGACCAGCGTAAGGTCAGAACTAAACAGCCAGAGACTGTCATTATGCTTTTTGCTCAGCAATAATTTTTGTCACATAATTTAAGATGCCCCAGATACGCTACAGCAGTCACAAACTGTGTACTGGCAAGCCATTACCTAAGTCAGATGTAAGGTCAGACCTTAAACAAAAACCCCTGGGTATTTTTGATGCACGGACACTGGTCGTGCTTTAACACGCACACATCTGAATCCCTAGGGGCTTTACTTCAACTCTAGAAATTACTTTCTGTTCCTGATTTTACTGACGTTAAAGCAGAATATTCTGGATTTACAGTGCCACTGTAGATCCTACAGCATAAAGGTATGTAATATGGAAAATAAATCAGAGATTTGAATAGGGTTGCTCTTTAAAATGTTTGTTTCAAGGATCACAGAATCGAATTTCAGAGTCACCAACTTAAAACAGAAAGTGAAACACAGCAAAGATTTTTGAGCCAACCCTCCCATCTCCCATGGCTCAGCTGCAATCTACAATCTACTCATGGGTACATGGCAATATGCAACAGTGGTAACTGCAACAAAAATGCCCAGGAGTAAACAATCACAGCCTGAGGCAGTGCCCATCCTCCCCTGCACTGTGCCACGCTGACAGCCCTGCAAAGGATGGCCAGGAGTCACCAGCAGACCATTTACCCACCTGCCCAAAAAACCCTACAGATTAAGTCAAACTAAAGACTACAAATCTTTTGCTTACAAGCATATCCTGAAAAACATTTAAAATTTGTTTTTCACAGGAAAAATTTGTAAATTAGTGCTGTATTAAATCAGGATTATTACCAGATAGTCCTTGCGTAAAGCCACATCAATTGCTAAAGCGTATTTTTGGAGCAGCAAGCACTATGACTATTTTTGTCAGAGACTGCCCTCGAACACTTATTTTCACACAACCATGTGAAATTCAATCTTGATGGTAGCGACTGGGCTCTGCTTTATCTAAAAGATACAGATCACTGCAGACAGCTTTTACTCAAGTATGCTGAGACTCAAAATAAAACAACAAAAACCCCTAAACCCAAAATACAATTAGTAACAATTAGATGCAAAGAGAAAATACAGATTCTCAATGCACCTGCTTCAGGACACAGGAAAAGCCTTTCTAATAACAGATTGCCTACAGACAATGCTTCATTTTTAATGCTTTAGTCATTGAATATTTATACATAGAAGCGATCTAGTATGTTGCTGGACACAGTTTCATGCTGCTACAAAGAAAAAGTGCTATTATTTCAAGGAACCTCTTTTTATTTTAATCTTGTGCTTCCATTCTGAAACAAGGCAGGCACTGTGGCCTCTCCTTGTTCTGCACTGCACAGGGATGCATCGCGTGTGTCAGGAACAAATGCACCCTCATCACCCACAGATCATTAGCAGGCCTGCTACTGGATACAGAAACCGCATTTTAAAAATAATCAGTCCTTCACAAATTCTACAGCCTGCACAAGCCAATAAATCACGGCAGAATGAGATTATTCAACCCTCTGCACAAACGGAGCCAACAACAAAGAGCATCAGAGGGAGCATTCGCCGGAGCAGGAGCACAGGGGTGTCAATGGATCAGGTGCCACAGTGGGCGGGATCACTCTCACAACAATAAGCCAGCGATCCATAACCCGGGGGGAAAGAAAAGCCCCAAAACACACAACAAAAAAAAAAACCAAGGAATTAATTCACCCAAACAACATTTTGGAAAACCACTATTCACAGTAAACAAAAGAAGTCAGACCTCTCATCAATATTTTGTTCTAGCACCACACTTAAAATGATCCAGCTACAAATAAATCCGGAAGCACATCAGAGATGAGTCAAAATAGAACATATATACATATATATATAATAACATACGTAAATAACCCGCCCGCGGAAAATGCAGGGTTTTTCATCTAGGAACCCTACAGAAAAGCGTCTCCCAGCCCGCCGCCACCTACAACGGGTGAAGCCAGGCTGAGGACACGGAGCACCCCCTGCCAGGGGCACAGCTGCCCCCTGCCCTCACCGGGGGCCCGGCCGCACGGCTGCGGGCACAGCGGTGCCGGGGCACACACAC
>VXBW01000079.1:0-14555 GCA_013400375.1 Thinocorus orbignyianus
GTAGTCATACAGGTCAAGTATACAAGAGCGAAGTGTTCTGGGGATGTTATTGCTGTACCTATGCAATTAGTTCCACCTGAAATAATTGTGCTGTAGGATTTTTATTTTATAAAAGCATAAAAAGCTCTCAGCTGAGATTAGTCCCCTCTTTTGATAGAGACTGTGCAAACATATAGACAGAGGAAATTATTCAAGCTCCACGAGCACGAACTCAACCTTACAGAGAGACAAAAATGTGCATGCAGTAACAAAAGGATTTGCCTAGGTTTGTAGAAAACACTTTTTTAAAAAATACTTATGGCAATGTTCAACATATAGTTTCATGCCACCCTGAGGGGAGACCTCAGATAATAAGAAGTAACCTGTCCCATTTTCTGTAAAAAACCTGTTGCTACCCAGTTGAGATGATCAGAACTTTGATGAAGTTGTTAAGAACTATTTTGTGTACACTATGAAAGCACTAAATCAATGACTCATCTGGGAGTAGGATTCAGATTTACAGACTGAATGTCTTCATCTTCTAAACTATAGTGTGATATTCATGCAAGACAGTCCAAAATAATATTTTTATTAACACGGATTATAGCCTGTGAGCTCAGAAGTTCAATTCTGCAGCCTACTGAGATATCTGGTAAGATCGTTTATTGCTTAACTAGCTCTGATGTTTTTGTGAAAATTGAAGGTTCTCAATATTTTACAAGAGTGAAGTTAGGAAGGTAAGTCTATTGGCTATAACTTCATATAACATAAAATCATTCCTATAGAACTGTCCTGATTTATGCTTACTGAACTATAGTAACAAGTATAATTTATTCGAGAGATTTGTAGTTGCCTTTTTAGTGTTTGTTTTGGTTTGTTGGATTTCTTTACAAATAAAAACCCTCTAATACATACCACAGAAATAGGTAATGAATAATATGCTGTGGAAAGGACACAAGCGGATTCCCTGGGGAAACACTAGGTAATCACACGGTAAATTAATAACAGCCACCACTTAGCTGAAGAATTGCTCATTACGGGGAAGATTAACCCTCTGTCCCTTGGCTTGATTTCAGAGTTGCAGCACAGAGAGTTATAGGAGATCCTGTATCCTTGGGCAAAGAGAGTCCTACACTCCACATGCCTTATCCCCAGACCGTGAATTAAAATCAGTGAAATTTAGAGGGCTCTGGATGATGAAGAAAACATCCCTGGAGGACAGGCAAAGGTAGAAGAACCACAAGTGCCCTCACTGAAAGGCAGTTCCTCAAGCCCTGTTCTCCGTTTAACAAAACACTCAAAGGGCTGGCCCAGCATAGTCTCCTTTACTAAACTTCTGAATCCCACAGTTCAGAGAAAGAGGAATAGGATGGAGGAGAGGAGCTGTCTTGCTTTAGCTGTTCTGACTATTCTTGAGTGTTAAAAGATGAATTTTCTTTTTTCTTATTGATTTTTATAAGTTTTCTTAAAAACTTCCTCAACTATTGAGTTAAATTTCTTAACGCTGCAACTGGAAATGCTCTTGAAAGGAACACAAAAAGCCATGAAACGATTTTTTGCAATGCATGTTTGTTTAAAACCCCACATTTTGTCTTATTTGTGTTACTTTCTTTTCCTTTTTTGACCAGGTGAATCCAGCTCTAGATGATACACAATCCCACTTTTCCCATTTTCTCACAGCTGTTTTGACAAGTGCCAAAACACTTCTGTCTGTCATTGCCTAATGACACAAAACAGCGCAAGCTATAGGTTTCAAGTTACAATAATAACATAAAATATTGCAACACAAAGATTGTAAGAAAAATTATTATGCACCTAGCACTGCAATTACAAACATGTCTGTTTTCATCATTAGATTTCCCTGGCCCTGAGAAGGGTTAAAATTCTGGCACGTTTTCATAAAGTAAATGTAGGAAATTTTTTCAAAGGATCTGGAAGTGAAGAAACCTTTTAAAATGCTCAGGTGATTAATAAATATGCTTTTTAAATTATTATTATTATTATCATTGTTGTTGTTGTTGTTGTTGTTGTTGTTGTTGTTATTATTATTATTATTATTATTATTATTATTGTTGTTGTTGTTGTTGTTGTTGTTGTTGTTGTTGTTGTTGTTGTTGTTGTTGTTGTTATTAATTATTTCTCTGAGATTTAATCTTTCCCAGTCTGGGACCCACGGTAATAAAAGTCACAGTAAGAAGAGTCCTCAGCTTTCTTTTTGCTTGCTGTATTTTTTACAGTGTTTCTTGATCACAACGGTGGTGTTTGTAGGCTCAAAAACGTCACCTCAGTGTGACATGGGGTCTAGAAAGGGATATGAGGAGTCAGGATGGGTCAGTGAGAAAAACATTACAAGACATTAGGAAAACTCTAATTTTATAACATGTTCTATGAGCGGCTCCAAACTCCGAAACAATCCAGAACTAGGATTGCGTGTGGGGTTGTTTAATGCTCCAGAATTCCTCTTACTAAATGGTTGTATATTTTGTTCTGTACCTGTTAATCTGAACTAGAGCAGTCTTACTGAGCCATCCTACCATCTGAATATGAAATGTATACTTCTGAGGGAGTACTCCCATTATAATTATATATTTTGCAGCAGAAGATATGTAAAGGACCAATATATTAGTAATCTTACATAAAACTATTTAAGATTGCAGAAAAGTACTATATTGATCCTTCTCAGAAAATGTTTCAAAAATAGTGTTATATATTTATATTCAGAGATATAACTATCTGGACTTTTTTACTGCTTTACAATGGCTGTTTCTCTAAATATTTCAGTCAATTTCCATTTTACAAAATAGATGAAAATTAATTGCTCTCCAATTTAAGCAAAAATGTCTCTAGGCACTGTTTCCGTGTCCCCTCCCTTCTCATGAGAGAAATTTTTAAAGTCCAGAGAAATTCTAATTTTTTATAATTGTCTATAATTAAAATATAAAAATAGCTAAAAATGCAGCATTGCCACAAAACCAAGAAAACGTTGAATTTTAGACACTGAACAGCATAGATAAGTAGGAGAAAATATGATTAAAATTTTTAATTTGTTGTCAGTAAATCTCAGTGCTTTCTAGAAGTCTTAAAATAGATTAGTAGTATATTAAAATATTATTTGAAAATATTAAATTAAAAATATTCAAGTTGTTTCTGCTTGTATAGAAGTAAAATTGCAAAAATATCATAAAATGTTGTTTCTAGTGTCGACAATTATTATTCTAAAAAAAAAAAAAAAAAAGAAAAAAGAAAAAAACCCCCCTAAAAATAACGTACCTACAGTTTCTGTATTTAGTCAAAATTCTGTCCTTACACCTCCGAAAAGACTTATTGGGATGCTTACATAAATAGAAAGAACACAGAATTTTTATTATAAAGGATTATTCCTCAGAAAATGCTGCATGTATGTGTACATGAATCACCCCTAACAATATATGATTATTATTTTTTGCAGGCTTAGCCGGACATCATCCGCTCATTAATTCAGATTAACAAATAGGAGTTCATGGTGCTATGTTTGGGGGTGACATATCTAGGACATTTTTGAAAACCATAGTATTACCAGCAGTGTAAGCATATGTTAAGTGCTAAAAAGGTTGAACTTCCCCATTTCAGAGGTAGCACAGGTCATAAATATGTCTAGACAAATAACGAAAAGTAAGATTTTTCTCTAGATATGTACACTCATTTTTATTGTCTTTATCCTAACACAAAATACAGAAATATAAATGTTGGAGGTCATCTTGGGCAGAGTGATTGGGAAGGTAATGGAGCAACTCGTTCTGGATGTCACCTCCAAACACACTGAAGAACAGGAAGCTATTGGAAGCTGTTAACACGGATTTACTGAGGGTAAATCATGTTTGACCAATCTGATAGGCTTCTATGATGTTATAACTGGATGCTTAGATGAGGGGAGAGCAGCAGATGTCATCTACCTTGACTTCAACAAGGTTTTTGACACTGTCTCCCATAACATCCTCATTAGGAAACTGAGGAAGTGTGGGCTGGATGAGGAGACAGTGAGTTGGTTTGAGAGCTGGCTGTGTGACAGAACTTAGAGGACTGTAGTTAATGCAGTAGAGTTGGAGGCCTATAACCAGTGCTGTCTCTCAAGGGTCAATGGTTGGCCCAATCTTGTTTAACATATTCATCAATGACGTGGACGAGGGGACCAAATGTATGCTCAGCAAGTTTGCTGATGATACCAAACTGGGAGGGCTGACTGACACTCCAGAAGGCTGTGCTACTATCCAGCATGACCTGGACAGGCTGGAGAGCTGGGCAGGAAGGACCAGAGTAGGTTCAACAACTGTAGGGTCCTGCACCTGGGGAGGAAGAATGCCAGACACCAATATAGGTTAGGGGCAGATCTGCTGGAAAGCACTTCTGAGGAGAAGGATCTGGGGGTCCTGGTAGATAGTAAATTATCCATCAGCCAGCAATGTGCCTTTGTTGCCAAGAGGGCCAATGTAATCCTGGGCTGCATAGGGAAGAGTGTGGCCAGTAGGTTGAGGGAGGTCATTCTCCCCCTCTACTCTGCACTGGAGAGGCCACAACTGGAATACTGCATCCAGTTCTGGGCTCCTCAGTTCAAGAGAGGCCAGAAACTACTGAAGAGAGTCCAGCGTAGGGCAACAAAGATGGCTGAGGGATTGGAGCATCTCCCTTATAAGAAAAGGCTGAAAGAGAGAGCTGGGACTATTTAGCCTGGGGAAGAGAAAGCTGAGGGGAGACCTTATTAATGCTTACAAGTCTCTAAAGGGTTGGTTGAAGGAGGACGGAACTGGACTCTTTTCAGTGGTTCCCAATGACAGGACGAGGGACAACAGTAACAAGCCAGAACATAGGAAGTTCCATTTAAATACGAGGAAAAACTTCTTTACCGTGAAGGTGGCACAGCCCTGGAGCAGGCTGCCTGGGGAAGTTGTGGAGTCCCCTTCTCTGGAGATTTTCAAGACCTGCCTGGACGCAGTCCTGAGTAATGCACTCTAGGCAATGCTGCTTTAGCAGGGGAGTTGGACTAGATGATCTCTAAAGGTCCCTTCCAGCTCTGACAATTCCATGATTCCATGATTGTGGTGAATGGGAAAGTATCCTAATAAATCAAGGGTCAAGGATATTATTTGAGTTTTGAAATGCCAAAAAAAAATGCCTGTACTGTCTTATCCAGTGTGCTTTATTAATATACTTTATGACATATGAGATCTCACTTATCATTTTGAGTGGTGGTGGGTTTTTGTTTGTTTGTTTGTTGTTTAGAAATGCTGGATATCTAATATTAACTTGTTTCTGAAGATCCTTAGATCTTGAAATTATGTGTGGATTTCATTAAACCATATAAATTAATACCAGCTAAGACAATAGCCCATTACTAAAACCCGGCTTTCCTCATGCTTCCATATCCTGCTGAGTGAAGAAGGTTAACTTGTCATTGTCTGGATCATTAACTTTTCGGAGAGAGATTTTTTGAATGCTCTTATACATAAATTTACATGGCAAGATGAACTTCTTAACTCCATAACTAGACATTTCAGAATCTCTCAAGGATAGCATTCAGAAATCAGCATTTTGATTAACAGATATTTTTCAGAATGTACTTTCTAAATGGCACTGGAATACCATTACTGAGGTACAGGGATGATGGATGCATGAGGCAAATAGAGAAGGAAAATCTCTCTTTGTTCGCTTCCTGAAAAGCTTCATATTCCCTGAAGACAAATTTGTTTAACGTTCATAGAGCAGCAATTTGATAGGATGGCTAACAGGTTACAAATAACTTCCTATTTTTTTTTAGTCATTTTTGAAAGACAAGTGTAATGAGGAGAAGAATGAAGTCCTACCACGTCTATTTTGTTTGTATTCAAATAATGTTATAACAACTCAATGCAGCTTCATACCATCATAAATTTTTCACAAGTATCTGATATTTCACCTGCTTTATCTTACTGTTGTCTGCTGTCTTATAAATTCAAACAGCGAGATGCATCTGGATCTACACACCGGCTTTTTGACAACAATTAAAATTGGCATGTAGAAGCATTCTGAGATTAAATCTTATAATTGACAGACTAAGACACTAGCCAAAGGGGTATACGTTTGGGTAATCCCTGGGCTGAAACACTGCTGGTCTGTCAGCCTCTAAAATTATTGGCAATCTCAGAACCCATATCTAGCAGCTGAGAGGAAGCTGTGCCAACTGGTGGCAGGCTTCAATAGTTTTAGAAAAGCTGTCACCGTAATTGTCATCTTTAACACTGAAAAGTGCTTAGATACCATTGTAATAAGTGTGATAGAAACTGCGTAAACAGAAAAGAGCCAGCAGAGTCTTGGAAAAGAGATTCTGCATTTACTATCCCCCACTGCTTTGAACTGCTTGTAAATAGAAAGTTTAAAACAAGAGACAAATTAACGCATTCTATCAAGTGTAAAGCATTATTAGAATCCCGATGGTGAATTGCTTTGATTCCTTGTGCTATGCTGCATCATGTAACAGGGAGGAGGCCAAGAGGTGACAGAAGTTGCCTGGGTCAGCTGACTGCAGGATGGGACTGTCTCCCTGTTCCAGACGCAAGGAGACATAAGAAGCGAAGGGGACAGATAAATTCTTGTTGGAGTGGTTTGTGCTATTGGTATCCTTCTTTGTTCTAGGGACCAGAAAACCCCTTCATATTCTCATATTAGGTACTTCAGTACAAAGAGCTTCAAACTAGCACAGACATATTAAAGCTATCCTAGTCATCCTGCGCATACTGCATGAGGCTGATAAGGTTTTTTAGTTGGTTTGTTTGTGTTTTAAAAAAACAAGCAAACCAACCAATCAACCAGACACCACCATGGTTTTTTGATTGTACCAAGATGGTTACATGTAGACAGGTGGAAAATAACTGCTTAACCATAACCCAAAAGCCTGTAAGTGCTAAGGCATCATATTAGAAAATGACTGGATAATTATGAACTCATTTCATTGTTCAGTGCCATAGTACTAAATAGAATAGATACAAGAGAGAGCTGCCTGAAAGATTTTCTGTAGCGAAGCATCTGGAAGAAGTTGTCCTTGGGTATTAACTATTTATTTCAAACAGACAAATTGGAAATACAAGAGGACTAATTCAGAGTTCTTGATAAATTGTTTTCCTGTTTTTTCTAAATGATATAATACACACACACTTATACAGACATAGAACAACACTATTATGTGTCAAACAGAATTATGCATAATGCTTGTCAATCTTGCTTGCCCTAGTGCTTTACATACAGAGCAGCAAACTCAGTTGCATGGGATGTCATTCTAAAGAAAATATTGTTACCTGTAGCTTGGTTTACAGTGTGGGATTTTTTTTTAAGCTAAGAGATGAAATTTCATTTACTGTGCATAGCATAATGGTCAGCACAAACGCACTAAATGCTCAGGTTGCTCAGAGAAGTTGTGGATGCCACATCCCTGGAAGTGTTCAAGGTCAGGCTGGATGGGGCTTTGAGCAACCTGCTCTAGTGGGAGATGTCCTTGCCCCTGGCAGGGGGGTTGGAACTCAACGATCTTTAAGGTTTCTTCCAGCTGTAACCATTCTATGATTCTATGACCCAATCAACTGGAAAAAGAGTCCTTGAATTGAAACTAGGTGTTTCCATGAAGCAATGTTAGAGATTCCTTGGAGCAGAATGAGAATGAGGCAAGGATGATCTCCCTGCCTCAAGACAGTTCCTTTGAGGAACTACAGGACTGTGTTTGTGTGGACCCATGCGTCATGATGGCACCTTGTTCCCCGCACCTCTGCATGAGAGCCTGCCGGTGTGTTGGTGTAGTTCAGGTGATGGGACAGCTTGACA
The DNA here is from genome assembly GCA_013400375.1 of Thinocorus orbignyianus. NCBI lineage: Eukaryota > Metazoa > Chordata > Aves > Ciconiiformes > Thinocoridae > Thinocorus > Thinocorus orbignyianus. The sequence continues at coordinate 7,804 of VXBW01000079.1, forward strand.
ACCTGGCTGTGAGACAGGGCTGGCAAGCACTATCTTTGCATAGAGTCAAGGAAGTTCAACTGGCATTTGAGCCTAGAGGAAGATCCTCCAGGTGTTAAATCTGCACATAGTCTTTGCACACATTTGTCTTTAACAGCTGAATATGCTGAAGTGATCCTCAGAACACATATGGGAAGATGGGCTTTTCCTTTCCTAACCTGTAAATTAGGGTAATACTGTACTGACTTGCATAAAATGATATAATTTGTTGATGCATTACACTGAAATTATTCAAATGCAACCCGAAGTAAATATGTTCCTTTCTAACTTTCTCTAAGATTAAACTTTACACTTCATGTAAATAAAGCTAATAAGGTTCACTAGTTTAGTAACATTTTTTTTCTAATTTCAAACGTAATTGCCATCAACCATTTAGTGTCAATTGGTCATTTGATGTATATTTAATGAAAAACAAGTCTATGCTAATGACTATGTAAATTTATTTTTCATTTCTATTCACTTTTAAGAGGTACCTGAAATGTTTAATAATTATTTATATTAAGCAAAAATAGCTGGAGATTGAATTAACCACAAGAAAAGACTATTATAAAAATAATCCCACAAATTCGATGACACTGCTCCGGGCCAGTCTTGGCTGCTTTTCATTCACTACTATTGGTCAAATTAAATACTACTGTTCTCTCATGGAACATATTCAGTAGAAAGCCAGAGAGCAAGTCTAATTTTTTAATATTTTATTCAACACTAATGGAACAAAGATTAATCGTAGAATCATAGAACGGTTTGGGTTGGAAGAGACCTTAAAGATCACCTAGTTCCAAATCCCCTGCCATGAGCATATCCCACTAGACCAGGTTTCTCAAGGCTCCATCCAGCCTGGCCTTGAACGCTTCCAGGGAAGGACCATCCACAGCTTCTCTGAGCAACCTGTTCCAGTGCCTTGCCTTCCTCAGAGTGAAAAATTTCTTCCTAATATCTAACCTGAATATACCCTTGTACAGTTTAAAAACTGTTGCCTCTGATCCTATCACTACACTCCCTGACAAAAAGTGCCTCCCCATCTTCCCTGTAGGCCTACTTTGGGTACTGGAAGGCTGCTAGAAGGTCTCGTCAAAGCCTTCTCTTCTCCAGGCTGAACAACCCCAACTTTCTCAGCCTGTCCTTACAGGGGAGATGCTCCAGCCCTCTGAATTCCTAATACCTAAAACCTGCTTGCTCTCCATTTCACACACACAGTATAAACACCGTCTTGAAACAGTAAATCAAAATATAGTGTGGGGGAAAAAATCCCTACATTTTTATTCAGTAAAGAAAGGAGTGTCGTATGAAGTGGTAGGCATATTCCAAGATTGCACCTTCGTGGGAAAGACTGATTTTATTTCAGGTTCAGCTGCAGAGCCATTAACTTCAAATTACCAAACCTTGTTTAAGATTTCTAGATGACAATGTCTTTTAGTGACAGGACATTGCTTCAGCACTTCTAATTAAATGGAAGGCATGTATCCAAGAGCCTTTGATTAGTTAAAAAATTACATATTATTCTCTTGATTTTTGGCTATCACAATGCAGGTTTTAATGAAGGCATGCAATGCATCTAAGAGGTTACTTTGCAAATATCAATATAGAATAAAAATGCAGGAGCTTCTGCAAAAGCAGTTTAAATTATTTTTCGAAGGTTGCCTAACAAGCCAGGGACACCCAGAACTAAAAATCAAATCTGCTTACAAACCTGTGATTCCTTTTCTAAGAGAAAAGATTGTCTTTCGATACCCTTTCCTATAAAGGTAATACACTCCTCATTAATTTTAAATAAAAGACAAAAACTCTATGTCCCTTCATACTGTGTACAAAAGAAAACATTTAAAAAATCCAATCTAGAAAGGGAACATAACATTAGAAATAATGCTTCAGCCACAGGGCCTTCCTTGAGCTGTAGCAAATTATTGAGCAACATTAAATTAACATTCCTCCTAATCTTTTAATTTCCTTTTTTAATTTCCCCTGGACTTATAAAAATTCAAAATTCAAAGGGGTTGGGGACTTGGCCTCTTGAGTCTAACAAATAATTACAATTCCTTTAAAAATACTATGCCTCTAGCCTTCTACTCAAAAACTATTTTAGTTTACATTTAAGTGTTCCTGCCAATAAATCACATCCATCGGATTTTCTCAGTTTTTATTCATTCAGCCCCTAGAAAAAGAACATAAACATACGCTGAACTTTGAAATAAATTCAGTCTTTGCTTGTTTGCTTAGTTTGTTTTTTTTGACTCTTTTTTGTTTTCTTGCTTTTGTTTCCAGTCAAACTGATATGAGGGTGCTTTGTTTGAATATAGTCATAAATGTACTGCTACAATGGACACAAAATTTCAGCTTCTATTAAAAAAAATCTTAATATAATTGGTTTATGCCTAACTGTACTTGGAAGAAGAAGTCAATGGAAATTAAATATAATGGAAAACCAGTAAAGACTGCATAACTATGACCTATTCAGCTGCATTTACCGCCCCTTATGGTGGTCATTCTTCTGTAGATTTTTAAAATAATCCCATATGGATCAACATTTTATTTCTGAAGGCCAGATCTATGTTACCTTCAAGACTGTGCTTGAGGCCAAATTTAAACTTACCCACACTGGCTGGACAGAAATAAGGCTTAAGAGACAAATTTAGGGAAAACTTCCAGACACAGATTACAGAACACAGAAAGATAATTTTGTATAAAACCAAACATAACTTATTTTTCAGTCTTGCTAAATGACTCTCATCACCATGGTTCAGTCACTATGCCTCTATTATGTCTTGCAACCTATGTTACATGGCCAGCTTCAGGTGGAAGGATCATATGAAATTCCAGTGTTCATGCTTCAAGACTCTATAGGTTATACATAAGTGCAGGACATTATCGATTATGTTTACATTTCCGAGCTACAGGCAGCCTGATTCAGACACACACATTGGAAGTCTCAGTGCGACTTTCGTCGTCAGCCGTGTAACCTACATGTTAAGAGATCTAGTTCCTAAATCTTATATAATTTTGGAGATATTTGAACAGCCTTTTTGTCTTAACTAACAACAAATCACCTTTTTGTTTTATCCTAAAATCTGTGTTGACAAAATCCTGACAAAAGCCTCTTACAAAGTTTGATACCAGTTTTGTATGACTTGAAGACTCTTAACAACACAGCATTTTAATCACAACATCAAGAATGAGAAGGCAAAGTAGTATCTCTACAAAGACACGGAGTCTCTAAAATATCGGAGAAAATCATGGTAGTGTTGATGCATAATCTGACTAATAGAATAACCTCTGTCAAGGACACTAGATCACTTTGCCTGGCTCAAACTCTGTTTTTTTCCCCTTGGATTCTGGATCTTGGATTAAGAAAAAAATAGGTATTAACTGTATATAATTTACATAATTTATTTCTCTGTCAGCTTGGGAAGCCTGAGTTCTCATGTGGTTTTTTTCAGGGTTCTTGGTGTTTTTTCTTTGCAAACACAGGTTATTTTCATATAGAAAGATGTATATACTCCTCTTGGTCTCTAATGGAGAGCTACTACATAAAAAAGCCAGGAAGCAAGCCTGTACTGCAAAATCATTAGATCTCTCCTTGACCCTGTTTTGCACCTCAAAGTAAAATCCAGGCCTGAATGGAAGGACAAAACCACTCCTAAGAGGAGATTTCACACAAAAGACTCAGAAGTTTTATTCAACAATTTGTCTCCTTGTAACCCTGAAGGCCTTGTGTGTACATAGTCAAAGGTTTGGGGTTTTTTTAATGCTATTAACATATGAAGTAATTGAAGCAGACGCTGCCATTTGGATCACAATTTCTTTACTGCTAAGTCCAACAGGAACTCAGCCATGACTGACCTTCTAGGTGCTATAATAATAACGACACATTTAAAAGTACATTTATAAAATGGAAATTTATCTCCACATATATATCACACAACAACTGCTGCTGCTGAGAACACACTTAATTGCACATGAATTGAGAGCAGAATGTTGGAAGTAATGCCAAATGCAGATTAAAACCCACAACTCTGAAAATGTAACACATCCTTTTTTTCCTGGAAAGAAAAAAAAAATGTTACTTTGTGTTCAAGTTTAATATGGTGGCGTCAACTGGTTGAATCTGCAAATAAGAAGATAAAGAGTTTCCCAAATTATTATTTTTTTTAAATTGAAAATTATCGCACCATCAGAATAAACACAATTTTAATAATAATAAGGAATAGAAAGGTCAAAATGGTCCACCTGGGACAGGCATATCAAAGAAACACGAGCCACTTAAGCTGTGAGTTAAGGTAATATTTCTCATTCTTTCATTTATAATATGTTTGAGGTAAATATATTTGAGGTAAATATATTTGAGGTAAATATGATCATCCAGAGAATCACAACATGAGGACTTAAAAAAAGCGAAGTTGGAGATCAAATTAGGGACACTAAAGCCCAGACAAAGTTAAATTTCACCAGAGACATCAAAGGCAAAAAGAAAAGCTTCTATAGGTATGTCAGGAACAAAAGCAAGACTATGGAAAATGTAGGCCGTCTCTGGAAGGAAATAGGAGACCTGGTCACCTGGGATATGGAGAAGGCTGAAGTACTCAATGACTTTTTTGCCTCAGCCTTTACTAGCAAGTGTTCTAGCCACACTAGCCAAGTTGCAGAAGAAAAAGGCAGGAACTGGGAGAATGAAGAACTGCCCACTGTAGGAGAAGACCGGGTTTGAGACCATCTAAGGAGCATGAATGTGCTGAAGTCCATGGGACCTGATGAAATATATCTGTGGGTTCTGAGGGAGCCAGCAAAGTTGCCAAACCACCATCCATCATATTTGAGGAGCTGTTGCAGTTCAGTGAAGTTTCCACTGACTGGAAAGGGGAAAACATAATGCCCATTACTAAAAAGGATAAAAAGGAAGATCCAGGGAACTATGACCAGTCAGTCTCACCTCTGTGGCGAGCAAGATCATGGAGCAGATCCTCCTGGAAACTCTGATAAGGCACATTGAAAATAAGAAAGTGATTGCTGACAGCCAACATGGCTTCACTTGAGGCCGAATCATGCCTGACATCTGGTGGCCTTCTATGATGGTGTTACAACATTGGTGTATAAGGGAGAACAATGGACATCATCTTCCTAAATTGAAGAGACATAGATTTGATGGATGGACCACTTGGTAGATAAGGAACAGGCTGGATGTTCACAATCAAAGATCAAAGAGTTGCAGTCAATGGCTCAGTATCTAAGTGGTGACCAGTGACAAGTAGTATTCCTTGGGGGTTGGTATTGCAACCGGTGCTGTTTAACACATGGACAATGGGATTGAGGGTACCATCAGCAAGTTTGCTAATGACACTAAACTGTGTGGAGAAATCAATACACCGGAGAGAAGAGATGCCATATAAAGGGACCTGGACAAGCTCAAGAGGTGGGCCTGTGCAAACCTCATGAAGTTCAACCAGGCCAAATTCAAAGTCCTGCACATGGGTCAGGGTAATCTTAAGCATAAATACAGGCTGGGTTGAGAATGGATTGAGAAGAGCCCCAAGGAGCTAACCTCAAATTTTAGAAGTCTGAGTTAGTGAAAAAAAATCTGTAGGAACTCAGAAAAGATAGACAAGTGAAAGAGAAGTATATAGAATAATCTCTTCAACTTTACTAGATTATTTGCAGTAGTGATTATTACACTTTTATTTGGGGGCTGTGCTCCCTGTCTAAACTAAATTCCCTATAATGAATAGAGGAAACAAAAGCAGCAGGCAGAAATTTCCTCAGTCTCCAAGTCAGAAAGTTTTTTTGTTGTTTTGCTCTGTCTAACCATTTGATACATATATGCCACCAGGCATATGAAATTCAAACTGTGTATTTTCTAACTTTTTAAAAATTCCAAAGACCATGCAGTAAACACGTAGCTGACAGTTTTCCCAACTATTATTTAAACAGAATAGCTTTTTAATAACTATGTTGCTTTTTTNCTCTACCCTCACTATTTGTAATGGTGGATAGTCAGAAAAAGAAACACTTAAAAAAGGACAATTTCAATAGAAGCCAGTATTCTATATGAAAAGTGAAGATTGACAAGCCTTCCATCAAAGTAATTAAAAATTTGTAAATAAATTCTTGGAATTTGCCCAGCTTTTCTCTAGGTTAGTGATGTCACTACTTGGTTCTCATGTTTAGAATTTGGTGCTAAAGATTTATTGCCAACATGGGTTTGGAAGCTAGTCTATGAAATCAACGCCTTTATAAATGGCTGGAAAGACCAATGAATGCCAAGTTAGAGGTAATTATTTTCTTTCTTTGAAATCCCAGACAATTTTCCAAAATTCTGTTGAGTTTGGAATATGAAACTCCTACAATCTAGCCACTGCAGAAAAGTGTATCCTAAATCTAACATATTTTTGTATTGTGCACTATTTTAACATATTATTGGGTCAAATTGTACAATAAATTAATTGACATAAGACTGATGAAGCTGTTCCACTTACCTAGGTGTGTCAGAAAAAAAAAAAAGAAAAAAAAAAGAAAGAGAATTTTGCAGAATACTTTTAATTGAAGAGCTAATTTAAAATAAATTTATTCTGTTCCATATGAAGTAGAAAAATTATTTAGCCTGTTTCACAGATAGTAAAATCAATCAATTCTATCTCAAAGTCACTAACACTCCACTAGAGGCTTGAAAGTTGACTTGTATGAGATTTTACTGTAAGACTGGCATTTAAATACAGTAGCACTGT
>VXBW01000079.1:14710-38011 GCA_013400375.1 Thinocorus orbignyianus
AAAAAAAAAAAATGTAGAGGAGGAGAGGAAATAATACATGACAGTTTATTCCTCAAATAGGTATATTATTAGTCGTTACATGGTAATTTTAGAGGTGCCAATGAAGATGTCTTCAGAGCAATAGCTACTAATGTTTACAAGTGTCAGATGTTGTTTATTGGAAGCCAAGAGAGAATAAAAACCAACAAAACACACCTACCACCCACCCACCCACCCCTTGGGAAAAAAAACAAAACACATTTCTCTGCCCTCACTATTTGTAATGGTGGATAGTCAGAAAAAGAAACACTTAAAAAAGGACAATTTCAATAGAAGCCAGTATTCTATATGAAAAGTGAAGATTGACAAGCCTTCCATCAAAGTAATTAAAAATTTGTAAATAAATTCTTGGAATTTGCCCAGCTTTTCTCTAGGTTAGTGATGTCACTACTTGGTTCTCATGTTTAGAATTTGGTGCTAAAGATTTATTGCCAACATGGGTTTGGAAGCTAGTCTATGAAATCAACGCCTTTATAAATGGCTGGAAAGACCAATGAATGCCAAGTTAGAGGTAATTATTTTCTTTCTTTGAAATCCCAGACAATTTTCCAAAATTCTGTTGAGTTTGGAATATGAAACTCCTACAATCTAGCCACTGCAGAAAAGTGTATCCTAAATCTAACATATTTTTGTATTGTGCACTATTTTAACATATTATTGGGTCAAATTGTACAATAAATTAATTGACATAAGACTGATGAAGCTGTTCCACTTACCTAGGTGTGTCAGAAAAAAAAAAAAGAAAAAAAAAAGAAAGAGAATTTTGCAGAATACTTTTAATTGAAGAGCTAATTTAAAATAAATTTATTCTGTTCCATATGAAGTAGAAAAATTATTTAGCCTGTTTCACAGATAGTAAAATCAATCAATTCTATCTCAAAGTCACTAACACTCCACTAGAGGCTTGAAAGTTGACTTGTATGAGATTTTACTGTAAGACTGGCATTTAAATACAGTAGCACTGTACTGGCACAGGTTACCCAGAGAGGCTGTAGAAATATTGAAAAGCCATTTGGACATGGTCCTGGGCAACCAGCTCCAGGTGTCCCTGCGTAGGCATGGAGGTTGGACCAGATAAAATCCAGAGGTCACTTATGATTGCAACAATTCTGTGATTCTTTGGAAGTACAGAACTGTATGACAATCAGTTTGAAATATCTGTTTTGTGAAACAGAATGAGTGTTCTCAACATTTTTTGCAGATCCTTAAAGGTGGATGAGATGGGAGGGGGGAACCTAGAAGATTTCCTCCCTACCAACACTAGATATAGTCATGAAGGTCAATGGTTAAATAATACAAATCTCACAAGGAGTGCTGTACAAAGTAGTCATTCATCTGAAAAAATAAATTCAAATAAATAATAGAAAAGTAAAAATAAATATAAGTGAAACATAAAAACAAATGTCGCAAAATCACAAAGTCAGAGAAACTACTACCGAACTAAAACAAACATTTCAGAGGGAAAAGAATAATGTATAAATATATTTTAGGACTTCACACATAACTAGAAAGAAAAATAAAGCTTTTTGTCTTTTAAACTAATATTTTCCTGGAGGATGTTTAAATTTCTAGTGATCTTGTTCCTGTTTTAATTATCAGGTATATAAAAAAATATTCAGTTATGTATTTTAAAATTTTGAAATATTTGAGTTTTCAATTATTTGTTCTTAAAAAAATCTTCTGGTTTTGACATCTAAGTATTTAATCTCTTTTTATAAAGAAAAAAAGAGAGCTACTTTTTACAGATTAATATATACAAGGAAAAAAAAGAGTATTAACATCTTTTAAAAGCAATATCAATTGAAATGGTTTAACAACAATTAAGGAGGAAGTTAATATTGAAGTCAACATTTGAAAACTTCGAATGAGTGGAAGAGAAACACACCAAAACAACCATTATCATAGACTAAGACTGGCTTGCTCTTCTATGGGTTTGTACTGTAATTCCACCATACCTGACAAACTCAAATGAATGTCATGTTATTGTCTCAAATTTTCATTAGGAAGACATATACAAAAGACACATATATATATGTCTGATACAATAGTAGTAAACTATCTCACCCCAGAAACACCCATTAAAACCAACATGAATAAAAAGAAGAGTCTTTTCAATGAAACTGAATAAAAGAGTGCCATCAACTGTGACACCTGCTGATAAAAATCCTGTGACATGCTGGACAACTAAAATTTGCCATTCGTACTTGGTGCCAACTACCTGCCCTGGGATATTAGCCAAGCAACCTGATGGACTCTGTGGATTCTTCATGTACCATTTTGTAAAATAGATTACGGGGAAAGTATGTCAATGCATGGGAGCCTCTATCAGAATTGTTTTACATGATATTTTGGAATATTTGAGAATTTGTTTTGTTCCCCTTACAAAGACAGTACAGGAAAATCTTGCTGTGCTTTAGGGCAGTTCAGTCTGGAATAGTGTTCCCTTTGGATTTTTTAGGAAAAACCACCATAGAGACAGTGAGTTTTACTCAGAAAATCATGTAGTCTTCAGACAGCCTGAAATCACTAGGCTAAATAACCTCTAAGTTTGTTCTCTAGCCTTTCTTAGTGGGCAAAACACTGTATGCAAAAAAGAAATAATCTCACCCTTTGTATTTAAGGAATAGTTCAAATCATGTTCCTGCAATGCTAGAAAATATGAGCAAGGTTTTTCATACAGAACACAGATGTAGAAACTTATTGCCATGATGAAGAATATGAGTTTCACCTCCCTTGCCCTCCCTGCAATTAGGTAGCTCTAATTTATGAAGTCTATCACTTTATAGGATGAGTCTAGTAACAGGCTGCTACTGTGTGCCCCCTAGTGCTGTAGGAATATGCCCATGGATGGTACTACTGAGAGCAAGGCATTTTAGGTAAGCTCTGACCTCGTTACCAATGAGGGGGATGAGAAAGGTTATTCTTGTCAGTCTACAGCTCTGCCTCCTTAAAGGGGAAGATGGTTATTTCATTTACAGTTCCCTTTCTCTGATGTCTGGCTCTCCTACAGAAAGCACTACAGTCCCTGAAGGGCAGGACACCCACCATACTAGGGAAACAAGGAAAGTTCTGTCCATAAACTCTTTTATTCTTTCTTTCTTTATTTTTTTTTTCCTTCCTATAAGAATATTTCCTTTATTCTTTTTCTTAGAGATCTTTTTAAGTAATGCTCTCTCTTTGGCTTCTCAATTTGCACAGTATTTCAGAGCTCTTCATTTATACCAATAACATTTCTCTGTTGGCTGGGATCACTTTTTCTTCATTCATTTTTTTTTATGACAATAATGATGACAAAACAAAACAAGCATCTGCTAGACTGCAGTAAATTACTTGGCTTTCCATGCTCTGTGCAGAGTAAAAATAGCTGAAGTTTATTTCATAAAGTGAATGTTTTCAGGCTATAGTCTACTCGACACAAGTACTGCTCAAAGGCAGAATTTAACCTTTGTTCTTTCATGGTTGATTTGAAGTGTTCAACTACTGTCCCATAATTTTCAGCAATTTCTGGCCCTGCGTTTCTGTAAGACTTATATAACCAATTAATTAGAAAACAGAACACCACTTGAAGAAACAAGTGATTTATAGTGGAAAGTCCACTTCTGCAATTTGCAGTGTTATTGGATGCTGTTAGAATAGTTAACACACAAAATACTAATGCCTGTTCTCCTGAGAAGCTGCTCTTTTGAATTTGACCTCTAATAGTATAATAATCCTCACAGAATAAGTCAGGGCTAGGTTACTATTAGAGCACCTCTCTGCAGATAGGTGCAGGCAGGCAGATGTAAATATGTCAAGATAGACACATGTTAGCTTGTTATGATTCTGGAACTGCATGCTGGAGCTATACGTAGACTAAGTTAGAATACTTTCTTTCTAATAAGGGTTTATTTCTGTGCTCGAATGGTAACATGGTTTCTATATCTACAGCTGGCTGGCTTCCAGACAGCTCAGGGGACAGTGAGAATATTCACATGACACTCTTCACCTATCTATACATACATACACATGAGCCAGGATAACAGGTATGGAACTTCTCCTGTGCAGACTCCTTCCTGGACCACATTTCGGTTGCCAGCTTCCTAGTAAAGTCTCCTACAGCAGAGCATACTGCACAACTCTTTATGCTGCGTTGGGTACCACTTTGCACAGAATTTTTGGTGAACTCATCAAACCTTTCTGGCCCCTTACACAGAAGTCCTTATTGTGTACTTACACAGTAAAGTAAACGATTTTCAGTTGTTGAAGGGTGTGAATCAATATCCTAACTAATAATTTGTTTTTATAGTTAGATTTACTATGACTATACTTGTAGTAATTGGAGATAAAGAACAGCTCATGAGGCAGAGAGGTCTTGCACTTACCATGGGATAGATGGGGGGGAAAAAAGAGGGTGTGAGTTTGAATATCCTATAATCAAATTGAATTGATGGACAAAACAACACAGCTACATGGAATGGCCTTGGACTACATAGGCCTTAAAAGCTCTACAATGGAACCATATCTGTTTCAAGAAAAGTATCACTGTAAAGCATCAAATACTTTAGCATATCATACACAGAATAGTGATTTTGGTTTTTATTTTTATTACTATCTCATAACCAGAGAGCAGTCACCTTTACAGGCTTAATGCCTCAGGCTGCTGTTGGGTGATGGCTGGTCAGCTTGCCATTCAGAAGTCAACCTGTAGAACTGTATAGGTGTATATTTTCTAAGCATGATTATTCTTATTCCTCTATTGGCCCAAAGTCAATAAGAGAGTTTAAGCCAATCATTTTCCAAAACTGTGACAAGACCTTCAGTAACTTTTAGGTCCTTGTTATTTACCATTTTTCTCCTCTCCTCCCCCAGCTGAACCCATATAGACAAGCTACAAACAAGCCTGATTTGTTTAACAGTGTGTGCTGCTTTAACAGTTATCTGGAATTCTACAGAAAAATCACTTGGAAAGGAAAATAACTGAAATACCAAAGTTCAAAAGCTTTATGTGAGTCTATTTTGAAATGAATCCTTTAAGAAAGAGTAAGAATTATTTGCAGAATTGGTTTATAAGAAGCTGTAAAAAAGAAGAGGATGTAGAATAAAGACATTTCATATGAGAATAGTGTATTTCTAACCAAAGTGTTCAACTGATAACTGACATAAACTTATTAAAACCTAAAATTAAAAATCCCATCCTGCTGCCACTGAAAAGTTAATCACAGTATGGAGCTAATCCTGGATATCAGGATTTTCCCACCAATAAGCTCTGCAGTATATAAAGTAGACCCTACAGTAGCACATCTGTGCTTTACATGCTAAGTCTTGAACCCATATGGAGTATCTTAAAGTTTGGTTTCTGTTTTTTTTTTTTTTTTTTTTTTTAAAAAAAAAAAAAAAAGGGAAAGAAAGAAAATGAAAAAGAACCACAATAATCAGCATTAAGTTAATATAGGAGCCTGAAAGGATGTATATAATCATCTACTTAGTGGAAGCTGCTTGTGCAGTAATTCTTAGTAAGCTCTTCAGGTTTCCTGTAAAGCAATAAAAATTCACTACTTAAATAGATGCAAAAATATTTTCTGCAATCAGCAGAAAAATAAATAAATAAATAAACCCAGCAAACCTGGCTATAGTTCATAAGGATTGTTTCAGCAACCTTGCAAAATAAGTTCAGTTGATGAGAGCTTTCAACACTGCAAATGGTATACTGTAAAAATGATGACATACTAGAACAGTGGTTCAAAACCAGAGTGCTTAGTCCTACTGCTCTTCTCTGATGTTTTGCAATAAGGTCCAGAAACCTAATAGATAACTGATGAAGTTCTTAATAAAGTTTTTTATGGTAGTTCAGCAATGCAGAATAACACTAATTAAGAGTGTCAGGAAAACATTTTCACAATTGTTTCAATAGTATAACAGTCTATAAAACTTCTAAGTGTTAAAACGTGATTATAGCCTTAATGAGCCCATGTGCTCCTACAGACATTTTGAATTTCCAGCAGCTACAATGTTCAGTGATTATTGTTTTTTCCCCTACCCATTAGGTTAAGCAAACCTGCATGAAACTTTACCACTAGAAAATATCTCCTTGCTTTAAAAAAAATATCACCTTAGATATCCTCACAATTACATTATTTTAAGGACTTTTCTAATATGCTTTCTCATTGTATAGATTATAGATTGCTCCAAGCTGAGAATGCTGTCTCAGGTAAAAGAAAAAAAAACTTCTCAGAAAACCAGTTGGAAATTTTATTTTCTACTCATTTTGCATAGGATAGGGTTAAGTATGCACTGGGACTTCAGCATATAATTTTCAGGGGGTAGCAATTTAGAACATGTGTTGTAAATTAGATCATTAGCTTTTTTTATGAGGAAGCATGAACAGAAAAAAAAAAAAAAAAGACATTTGAGAACAGAAGAAGGGATTTTTCAAAAGCTGTAATGTCAGACTGAGTTGGATGGTTGCCTGGAATACACTAAAAGATTAACTTAAAACCTGAAGTGTAGATAACATAAAATAAAAAAAAATAATTGTTCTACAAGAAAATTGCGTTTTCCTATATTTTGACTGCTGCCACATACATATTTTTGAAAGCTCAGAGGGTGGGTCAGAGGTCGGGTCAGTGTCATTTTAAAACAATCATGGAAAAAAGAAATTTGATTCATCTCTAAAGCTTACCTTTTAATAGCTTTTCAAGTTCTGTAAAGATATTTTTGTTTGTCACTCTGCTTTTAATTTTTGTTATCAGAGATGACTTGTGACTTAATTTCTGATTTTGATTTTGAGTTAGATGGCTATTTTTTTCTGTCCTCCCACATTCTTCCCTAATATACAGGCTGTAGGGGTTACTTTCAGCAGTGATTATGAGAGATGGTCATAAGGAGGTAGGAATATAGAAAGTCCTTCATTTATATGAGGATTAGATCTCACTTTTTTTTTTTAAAGGGTGTACCAATTGCTGAGAAATGGCAGGGAATATTAAATTCCCAGGAACTAGGGCAATTCTGATATGTTTTATTGCTTCTAACTGTGATCAAACAAAGAAATAAGCAAGAATTGTTGGGTTTGGGGCGATGTTATTTATCTAAGAAAACAGAGTTTGTATGCTTTCTCTACCTACATATGCATATTACAATGCCGGCAGAAAGTTGCTTGCATCCCTTAAATCATAAAAAAAACAAACAGAAAGCCTATACTTTGAGCTCATCTATGTACTTTCTGCTTTCTAGATAAGCAAGCGGTTATCCTACTTACTGTGTACCTTTTCTTTCTCTCCAGCAGAATATTTCTGGATATAACTGTTAAATTTGGTGAAAATTATCCCTCAAGTTAAATTAACAAACAAGTTGCTTTCCCTTTAGGCTTAGCTAAGTAAAAGAGATGACAGTGTGTGTCATATTAACATGTGAAACTCCATGCTCAAACAGTTGTTACACCTTCCAGTTTAATAGTGGTATTTGGACAGCTCTTGTTTTGGTTGGTGTTGGTGTTTAAGTAAAACCTAACAAATTCATTCTGTCATTCATAGAAATAAGTGACACTCATCAGAGCAGGACACTTATGAAATCACAGACTCATGTTTCCCTACCATTTCAGCATATTGCTGCCTGTACCTCTAGCTTCAACAGGTATCCTTTTGAGGATATCCTTACCCTTCAGTTCCTCCTAGTTTGGTATTGTCCACAGACTCATTCAAAGTGCACTCCCTACCACTGCCTTGGGAATTGTTGAGGATGATAGGCTGTATTAAGCTTGGTAACAACCTCTAAGGAACACAACTAGACTGGATGCTGTTGAAGTGTAGACAGCAAGACTTTGAGCGTGGTGGCCTAGCCAGTTTCTCACTCATATTGTAGTCCACCCATCCAACCATATTGACCTTTTTTCTACTCTAGTAAACCTATGGGATTATTTCTTTTAGGTATCCATCTGCTTTGTACATCAAAAAGCTGTCACCTGACATGCCAGAAATTGCTGGATTGCTTGCACTTTACTGTGTTGCTCTCCAAGCAGATGTTGGGTTTGTTGAAGCCCACTATGAGAACCGATGGGACTTCTGTCATTTTGTGTTGTTTTTTTTTCTGTGCAAAATGGCATAAAGATTTTATTATTTTTCCCTTAAACCATTCCTGTAGAAAAGGAATATCCATTCTTAAACATTTTTAACTATCAGACTCCAACTGTCAAATTTCTTAAAATAAAAATAGCAAAGCCCAAAAGGAATATGAGAACAGATCATCTGTACGTAACCGTACTGGTTATAGCTACCTTAGAAGCATCTTTCCCATTATCCCCAGTAGGAGTTACAAAATGCTTCCCAGTACACTATGTATCTTACAAGCAACAGTAAAATATCTGTGATATGCCACTCTAAGAGAACAAGATGATGGAAACCTTCTCTGATGTCCCAAGTGCCATGTATCTACCTACCTTTGCTAGCAGATAAGTTCTTGCTTCTTATGCATATTTGTGGCTATTTGCTGTTTTATCCTTTTATGAACTGTAGTTAAATCTTACTGATCTTTGCAATTTGTGTCATAAGGTTAATATAGACTCATATATGACGAATTTTTTTTCTGAATATACATGAGTGCATTCAAATTACTGTTGTAAAATGTTTCAACTTTTTTTTTTTTTTTATAAACAATAATCCACTCTTTTTTTCTACAAAATATAGGTTTACCAATTTTATGGTAGAGAAATCTTACAGATTTTATTATTAGCTACTGATTTTTTTCATATAACTCCTATTCTATTTGTTCATATTCTGGATCAAGGGTAAAATGTATTCTTTGCCAAAATGTAAAGTCACATAATCTCCTTCAACTTTTACTCCTCAGAGAGCATATATTAGATCTGACTTTGAAGCGTAAAATGCACACTGTCTTTTCAAAAATATTTTACTCTCATCTGACAGGGTTACTCTGAACAGTTAAAATGAGTGTTAAAACAACCACATTTCCAATGCAAATTTTGAAAGGAAAGCTAAGAGTGTAATGACAGTATCTGTGATAATATGCAGTAGGAAAATTATGTGAATTAAAGACTAAGATTATCCTCAGTGGCAAGCAGGATTGCTCCTCAGTGTTATAATAATAAAACTCTACATTGTGATATACAAAATTATGAACCCTTTTCCAGTCACAACAATGAATTTGAAGCTGCAATGCACTTTCAAGTTATTTTGTTCTTTTGTTTTTTAAAGTCAAACATTCAAATATTAAGCATTTCTTAATATATGCATAGTCTTTATTTTTATTGGCTTTTAAATAATAAAACCAGTAACAAAACACTCTGAATCCCCATGAGTAAGGACTACAGTATGAAGCCAATCTTTTTGTCAGGTACTTCACCAGTTCTTAACCTGTCTCATTACCATGTTACAGAAAAAGAAATACACAAGGAGCATCTTTTCAAAGCATTCATACAGAAAAACAGCGCGTATGGTCCTACTTGCTTTCACCAGTCAATAAGTCTTTCCTGTATTCCCTCAGGCAGGTCATAAACAGCTGAATATGTATTTAACATCTGGCACCACACTTGCACTTTTCACTTCAGCCAATAACATAGCTAATTCTAACTACTAACACATTTTTAAAGATAAAAGCAATGGAGGATTCTTTTGGGGAAAACCATTCCACAATTTAATAGATATCATCATCAGGAAGTTTGATTTATAACTTATCCTTTATTAATTCTATTAATTATTGAGATACCTCTTATGTTTAATTTTGGCTCTCAGAATGTTTACTTCCTTCAAATAAGCAGACACTTCTACAAGACCTTCTTGCAGACATTCTTCAGCTAAATTATGTACAGTACATTAAAGGAAGTGTAATGTTACCAGATTAGTTCAGTGATTCTTTTCTCATATGTGGAAATAAATCTACAGGCTTGATTTAGATTGAACACTGGGATCCTAATAAGAACCTAAACTGGGAATAACTTCTTAATTCAGAGCAGAACACTCCCTTTTTCAGCTGTGCAGTCTTCTGCCTTTTCAGGTAAAAAACATCTAAGATTTGTCATAGACCATTATTCTCTTTAATATAGAAGTTACTGACAATGGCATACATTGGTTACAAAAATTAAGTGACAGTGATAAAAGTGACTGGTTAAAAAATGTATTTATTGTTAAAATTCTTTACAGTAAAGAGAGGAAAATATAATATAAGTGCAAATATGTTTGAGTGTTCAAAGCTATTTCCCACATAAATGGACAAAGTCTCTGGATTGAGAGAGGATCAGATGCTGTTATCCTTATCGTACTAATTACAAACTGAAAGTACAAGGAATTCTATTAATGCCATCTGTGGAATAAGGATTTGTTCAGGGTATAACCCACATTATCTACAGACCTAATCCTAAAAATACACTTTTTACCACCTCCAACAAACAGTGCATGTATGGTTGTTCTGTCTTTCTCTATTACTCTTCATGGAGCAAATTACTAATATATACATTATTTCAAATAAAATTTATTTTGCCGCATCTGCTGGAGAGCCATTGAATACAAATGTTAGAGTCATTAATACAATGTTTTTTACTTTTAAAAGCTGTTTTGTAGCTGTTCATTCATACTTGTGTCCTAGGATGAGATGATTGGCAAGAACTAGCTTTTCCTTCTGAAGCTGCTTCATCTCCACCTGTTTAGATGAACTCCCCCACCCTATACTTTTCCAGCTATGAATATAATGAATAATGTTTCTGCCCTTACCAGACCTCACATTGGAAATCTCTCCTGATTTTCAAACTCCTCCATATGTTTTATTTTTAACTGAAAGGAATTTAAACTCTTCATTGGCACCTTTCCACTAAGGCTACATGCCTTGGGTTTCTTCAATGAACAGCAAATGCAGCAAACATTGTAGAGATTTTATGTTACATGCTTTTTGTGTTTGTTTTGTTTGGGTATTTTTTTGTTTGTTTGTTTGTTTTCTTCCTTGCATGAGCTTTTGGCTGACTCTCTGTAATTCAGTAGTACTTACCTAAAATCTTATCAAAAAAAAAAAAGTGGGATGGGAGGTGGGGCGAGAGGGGAAAAAGAAATGTTGCTGCTTGTTACCTTGGTGCCAGTTTTTAGCAGTGGAAATGTATTGGTTGATTACATGATGTAATTTCTGTAAAACAAATACCTGAGGGAAGAGAGGTGAATAAAAACACAGGCAGATTGCTTTTTCCAAACACACGATTTTGAATATATTTGATGACCCTCAGATCAAAAGTTGTTACTGAGGAATGGTATAGAAAATATAGAAATATTCTGAGACATCTTTATATTGACAGTAGAATGTTTATAAAAAACACAGTGGGGAGTTATTTTTGAATTCTGGCTTGAGTCTCACAGAACGGTTCAGGATCATTGTCAGAAGTGGATTAACATTAAAGCATTTTATTATCTAATGTTATATGTAAAATTTTATAACCATCAGCTTAGCATTTTAAATATTCTTTATATTGTTATAATAAAAGTGACTACTGCAGATAATTTTATATTTCATAATAAAAAAATAAATCTGTGCTGGTAAATCAGTCATCCTCTGAACTCTTAATAAAATTGAAAATGCTTGTATTTCGATAGTATTTTGTCCTAAGTACAGTAATATATAATGTTGCCAATTGCAGTATTTCTGTTGAATATTGATTCTAAATTGAACTGATTTTTTTTTTTCTGTCTTATTTGCTAAAATAAGTATTGGATTATACATTTTCCAATAGCTCCACTAGAAATTAAAATGGTAGCAAATACTTGCTGATGTTCTAATAGGTCATGTTCTAATAGGTCTTTCTTTTTAAACTGACAGAAAAATACACTTCTTTTCATTTTATGATGCTAAAAACAATAAATAGATTATTCTTTGAGCACTTCTGACAATTGCATTAGAATATCTAGGGTCTATTTATTCATACAATTATATTTATATAAGGAAGCATTATACAAATGTGCATGTTTAACTTTGGTTAATGAATATATTCAACTGCAACAGCAAAAATCTGTCTTAATTTTGGAAACAGTTTAAAGCTTATGGATGACAGAATATTTACAATGTCCATTTATGGCTTCTACTCCTCCCAGGTCCCAGGTTTTCATCATCCAGAGGGACGCCTAGATATCAGAAGCGGCACAGTTTATATTTAGGTACCAAAACAGCCACAAGGTTTTTAAACAAGAGTCTCCATTCCCTCACCTCATGACACACCTGGTGTGATTTTTCAAAAGATTTCTATATCCAAGACTTTCCAGATAGAAAAAAAACAACCCTTGGGATTTTATTTTTCATGCTCAAATGTGGGATGATCCACTTTTTCAAAATCCACAGTTGTTTTTGGTTACTGAGATTTAGGAAAACAAAACAACATACAAAAGAGTGGCTAATCCCTCAATCCCTCACACTTCTATGGGAAGTGTACATGCTTGCAAGCTGTTTAAAGTTAGGTCCCCAGTCTGTAAGGTAGTCATAACTCTGATCTGCATCTGACATGTTTGAACCTAAAGAGCTGAGGGATCCTGCCAAAGAGCCAGTCCCCTCAAACGCGTAGGTCTGAAGTGAGTCATATGGAGGAGCAGTAGGATCTGTATTTGCTTCTTCAAGCTTTTCTGAAATGAATTGCCTGAAGATTTCACTGTCAGGACCAACCTGCAGAGACTGTCTGTAGAGGCTGTGGATTTCTGTGGTGATCCTCTTTCGAGGTTTGTGTGTTCGCATGACAGTGCGGGTCCTCAGTGCTGAAATATCAAAGGCTTCTGTGTCTTCCTCTCCACCTCCTTCATCATCATACCTGACAATGTTTTCTCTGAATTCTTCCATTTTTTCTGAAAAGGGAGACTTCTTCCTTTGCTGCCTTATTGCTACAATTGCTAAAAGGAACACTGGCCACAAAAAAAACCAAAACAAAAACAAACAAAAAAAAGACACGGAAAGGAAAAATAATATCAACCAAGGGAAAATAGGGAAAATATAAATGGAAGACTTTGTATGTGTTTGTGGAGACTTGAAAAAATGGCAATATTTCTTAACATCAATTGAATTGCAAAGTGAAGCTATCTTAACAGATTTATGGAGCTGTAATTTTCATGGACTTTATGGTTTTGAGATGAGCGTAGTATATGGTGGGGAAATGGCTATAAAGGAACTTATAAAATAGGTAAATAAAATGGAGCCGTTCTTTTTGGTAGATGGAAGTCTGAAACTGATGGAAACACAGGTTATGCTTTTTGATACTTCTTTCATTTATCACATACTATATCGATTTCACAATCAGAATTTAAATTCTTAGTCTCTCTCTCTCTCTCAGATCAAAGCCCCAGGAAAATCAAACGAAAGAGGAGGCAATGAGCAAGATATCCTCCTCAGCTGGTTGAATCATTCATTTCCCTATTCTGTGCAGGATGTGGTTCAATTATTTCTGTTATGCTGGTTTGGAAATTTGAAAACTATCCCTAAATTTTATGTGATGTTGTAGCAGTACGTACCACCAGGGCCGATGAGTCAGAGCAGCCTGTTTCTCTCACATGTCAGAGTTTTATAAATTTTATTTTAAAGCATTATTTTTTAATCCTACTTAATTTCATTTTTAGCGGAATGACCCCTTTGAAGTAGTCCATTGCTTTCACAGAGATTAATGATTTGCATTTTTAACTAAATCTTACTGTAGTTCTATTTAATAAGTAGGTAGTTTGTGGACTATAATTTTTTACTTAGGACGTAACATGACATAGCTACCAACAAAAGCATGATTTTACTTAACTTAGGGATATGAGGCACCTGAAGCAGTTCTTAAATTCTAAGTATTTACTGTATACTATTTCATTTGATTGGAAGAAACCAACACCAAGCTTGAAAGCGTTGGAAACAAGGATTTCTACAATGCTATACATTTACAAAACACAGATAGCTTCAATTCTCCAAACCCTTTGTATGGTGAACTCTTCTAATGGTACACATGATGATAAAGGAAAATGGGGAAAAAAAAGAAACTTCAGGTTTCAGATATAAGTGGCAAACTTATTATGCATAGAACCTTTTATCATTTCACTTTAAATAATTACAAAAAATGCATGTGAAGTTTTAATGTACTTAAAGACTTTGTCTGTAAAGACTATGGTGGATATGTTTCTTTTTCTTTCTGATTAATGTATTTGTCTATATCCCTGCTTTGACTTTTGTGTTATGCATAGGCCCAGCAGACACCAAGGGTTTATTCCATCTGAAGAGAGGACCTTGATGAATAATTCCACTGACAGCCTAGATAACATAGTGATATAGTTTGCCTTATCATAGAATCATAGAATGGTTAGAGTTGGAAGGGAGCTTAAAGATCATCAAGTTCCAGCCTCAGTCCCTTAAGTGTATAACACAAAGTGATCAGGTGAAAATATCCTGCAACAATCAAAGAAAACTTGAAATTCATGCTGGTCTTCCTGTAAGTTCATGCTGTCTGCCAGTTCTAAGGCTGCTTTCCAGTGCCACTACTAAAGATTTCCTACGACAGGGAAAGCTCAGGTTTAAATAAAGTGACTCTGAGAGTGCAGACAACTCTTGAAACCACAAATCCAATCATATGTTCTTATTTTTTCTGTGGGAAACTGGAAAATGGAAGTAAGTGCATACCTGGACTTTGCTATGGAATCAAGAAATGGCTAGAGTCTGACCAAGAGTACTATCATCTAGACATAACAATTAACGAGGTTCCTTTCCATTGTTTTCATCCTTGCCTTGTCTGTTCAATATATTCACATAGATAAATAAAAACACATTGGTTTTTTTTTGTAGACTATTCTGTTTCTGCAGTTTTCTCTAATTTTGAGATCCCAAAATCATATGAAGATGCAGACTCATAATTAACAGGTATGTGTGATGTTTCTGGGGAGCTCATTTAACTGTGGGACTAAAATATAGGGTTTTGTTTGAGGAGGAATTTCAATGAGTTCTCAACAAGAGATTCAGTCAGGAGGTCAAAAGTATAACAGGAAATAATTAGAGCCAGTTTCTATTCCTTCTGCTAAGGAAAATAAGGCATAAGCTTGTGGACAGAGTGCAGAATATGGGTGATTTTTAACTTTCTAAATTTCTTTCTTCGCTGCAGTAAATTCAAAATAATTTCATTAGCTTGTGTTTCTAGTCTTCTGTTGTTACTATGGCAGATCAAAACAGAACATCAGAACACAGCTACAATCCTTCATTTTCAAGTCTTGGCTTTCTTGTACTTAATAGTGATAAGAGCTGGGTGAGTGTTGTATGCTGTTATTTATAAACTAGTAGAGGTCATATTGTATAATGAGGGTAGAAAAAGAATGTTCTATATCTAGTTATCCTCCATAAGGAAAAAAAATATTGACTTAAAATTGTTCTGTATTTCTTTCAATGATATAGGATTTTTAAACATGTTACTATACTATTTGCTCTCACTAACAAACACACTGAGACAATAATTTCCAGTGTATGTTTTTGTTTCTTAAGGCAATGTAATTTCTATTATTGTTACTTCTTTCTTTACATACGTTATATTTCTGTAGCTTAATATTATGCTAGAGTTTTCTTCTTTTGATTCTATTTTTCCTTATTTTCTTTTTCAAAACTTTGTTTTGAAAAACAGTTTATTGTAGGTTTGCACATTTTATAACAATCATTTGATACTACACTGCTTAGTGAAATCCTGATTCTGTCTTAATTTTCTTTGGAGTTGTTTGCAGTTTCATTAGTGTAGTAGTTGTTCTGTGGTATTTTCAGATGGAGGTTTTATGAAACTGTTATATATACTGCTACATATCATAATATGGTTATGCCATATTATTACACAGGCAACAGGGATTTGGAAGTCTTTCCCCTGTTGCTTTGTTGGCATCAGCTTGACTTTGTTCTTGAGGCCCATGACCACTATCAGTGACCAAGCTCTAAGGTCAGTCATATTGCCTTGGAAAACAAACCTACCCGGCTCTGCCATTTCTCTTTCTTTCCTGGCCTCGGAAGCTACCATACCTTAACCTCAGTAACTCAGGCACAGAGTTTCAGGACAGATATTTAATATTTGGGGAATGATTAGTACAGTGTGCCTGCTATTAAAATGTGTCATTGTCATGAAATCACTCATTGAACACTGCAAGATTATCCTTTTGCTGAAGAAAAATAAAAAAGGAAATGCATTTTAGCAGTGATAGCTTCATACTTCAGCAGGGGATGACGTTTCCCTGTGTGCTGTCACTCCAATATGTCTTGGAGCAACCATAACCCCATGCAGTGCAGGAGCAGCCAGCTTTGTGTTGGTTGGTCTGAGTGCCATGCATGACCCTTTGCAGAGGTACAAGCACAACTCCTGTGCATCTAAAACAATTTCAAACCCACTTTTTACATCCATGAGCTCCTGAATGTAGTGGAGTTTAGTTTGGTGTCCCATGAGAGGGAAAAAGATGCCCAACATTTGGAGAAAAGGCTGTCTGGAGACGGAATCTTATTATTTGACAGAGAAACATCCTGTTTTTTTCTGGAGTTGCTTTCTCAGAGTATTGAATTCTCTTTTTCCTTTATTACTTTGTGTTGATCTTAGCTCTACAGTTGGCATACTTAATGCAGATTAAGTAGGGTAGTGGTCCTTCTAATATATTCTTATACTAGCCAATTTCCTTGTGTAATGCTATCTTCAGCTTCACCTGGGCTCAATACAGACTTTGGACTAACACAGACAAGTAGGACTATGACTTAACTAAAGCCAACTTTCAGGACATTGTGTTAGAACTCAAGTTTTACTGAAAACAAGGGGAGAATAGTTATAGTTAAGGAAAGAGAAAAGAAAAAATAAACCTTTGCCTTATTGCATGTTTTCTCACTAGCAAAGTACTTTCGAGCTTCCAGTCAAAGGAACATCTTTGTCACTTAATTGGGCCTATTGTAAATGGAAACAGTCATTTACCTTACTTTTACTTACCCAGGAGTATTAGTATGCAAGCCAGAATTGCAACTAAAGCCTCTGTGCTGAGACCCATGGCATACATGAAAGCTCCATATCGACAATAGAAGGTGTTAACTTCGGTGTCACAGTCGCAGACAGTGATAGTGAGAGTATTTGTGCTCGTCAGCGGTGGGGTTCCATTATCCAGAATTACGATTGGCAAGTAGAAATAAAATTGCTCTTGCCTCCTGAAACCACTTTTTGCTGTGAAAATTCCAGCTGTGTTATCTAGAAGATAAATTGTTATGCATGATACACATTTATCACGTTTTAACAACAATAAAACTCCAGTGGTATCTGACCTATTTAAAAACCATGGTATTGTGCAAAGCCACATATTAAGAAAGTTAAAAATTAAAACCAGGCACTGACATGTGCTGGAGGTTTTGTGTCAATTGTGAATAAATTGCAGGGGTTTTTTGGCATAAGTATTCCAGGGGCAATAATAAAATTTGACCTAGGAGATCTGTTTTTAATGTTCAGAGCTAAAAAAAAATCCCACCATGTTCAGTACCTGACACCTGCTCAGGCTAATTAATAGGTTCTTAAAATGGTTCCATGAAACCGTCTGCTGCAAATTCATCAGTTCACAGATGAAATGTAGAAAGTTTACCAATCAAAAAGCTTTAAAAATGTGTCTGGCAGTGCCCAGAGAAAGAGGTGTTAAGGCAAAGAAGAGAAAGCAAGAAATATGTTCACCAAAATAGTCTTTTATTTCTTTCCCTCAAAAACTACAGCCAGTTCAGCTTCTACTGTCTAAATTAGAGAAAAGTTGCTAGAGGCTCTCATCGTGCTGTGTATTTAACTATTAGTGTTCAGAAATCAGTTCTGTGCAAAACAGCAAGCAGCTTAAGTTCAGCTCCTGCTGCATATCAACTCGTCCAAATCTGAAACCTAGCTTGCTGCAAAACAAATTACCCCTGTCTAAATCTGTGTATAATGGAAAGAAGAAAAATCTATAAATATTTATGTCAGAATTTTTTTATCATGGTAGGGTGAATTACTGCACGTGTACATATATGTACATAGAATTCAAAAAGTATTTTTACCAGTATTTGTGTAATATGTCTATCCAAACAGCTGAAGTTAACTCCTTCACATTTAAGTTCTTTGGGGTTTCTGCCATAGAGCAGAAAATAACTCCAGAGAGAGTTACAACTACGTGATAAAAAGCTCCAGATCTGTAGAGTTGCTTTTGCTTTTGCTTAGGACTGTCCCAATTCACATAGCCTTTTGTATGAAGCGTGGCAGAAATGGAGAGACTGAGGGCTGATCTTAGTATACTTTAAAAGACTAGTTTTTTTCCCCATCAATAGACATCAAAAGGAAATAACATATTCCCTTGTACGTAACTCTGCCTGGGCATTGTGCAGAATGGGCAATGGTAGGAAAGGCGCACAGCTTGTACAAAACTTGACTTCAATGTAACAGCTTACCTTTTCCTGGTACTGAGAGAGAGGATAATGAAGTTGGGAAATGAAATACATATTAATATATTGACTTTAATTTTGGAGATATTGAGAGAAGTAGTTTGTCGTTGAACATAGTCTGAACTTTCCAAAACTTATTTCCATTGATTTATTCACCTAGCCAGAACATTCAAATAATTAGCAAAGTCAATGAGAACAATGTGTACTTTAGCTCAGTATGAAGAAACTCTTCTCTGTAGTCTCAGTAGCCTGACTCTAAGCAGCCATCTTCCCTGAAATTCCATCAAAACAGACATGAACAGCAATCTTCTCTTTCTGGTGATCTTGTTTTTAAGAAAAATAGATAATTTTAACAAGAGGGTTGGTATTTCCTGCCATATCCTACATGGACAAAATAAATCTTAAGGAATACCAGTGTATTTTTCATGTCAGCATATTTTTTTCCTCTTGAAATAGAACTGTATTTTGCTGTTTAAGTTACTCGGCTGATAATCCAATAATACCAGTTTCTTTTCCTTTATTGTTTTGAAATGTACCTCATTAAATGGTCAGGTCTTAGAATGACAGTTCTTATTTAAGTGTTAATTTTTATAAAATTAGTGTTGTGATGATCACAAGAAGCATACATCTTTCATTAGGACTGTGATGACACTACCTTGATTATCTTTGAGAGTAAAATGTGAGTTGTTTGTGGCCTCCTGTGCTAATGAGAAGTAAAAATTATGATCTTCTGCCGAGTCATCTTGATCCACTGCACTGATGCTCTGAATTAGCTGGAAACAGAATTTTTTTTAAAAATAAAATTATTTGCTTGTTCTTTAAAGTGATAAAAGGACACATCAAGTATGTTAAACTATTGATGCTAGAGATGGGTTCTATGATTACATATTGAGTGCATCTTATGCATTCACAGATACACACCTTCTGTATCCAACAGAACTAATGAGACTCATAATCTGCCAGTATTCTGCTTTAATTTTTCATCTATTTGAGAGAGGCAAGCATTAAAACTTTGAGAAAATGTAAAAAAATATTTCAGGTTCAAAAGACCGGGGTGAACAAAGTTTTCATAAATGAAAAAAGTAATAATATATATAGTGTTTATCTTTTTTTTTTTTTTTTCCCACGGTGAAAAATATATCATTCTACATTTGAACAGTTCCCTCTATACAAAACCCATTTCCTTCCAGCCCTCAAACACATTGACATCATTCAACTGATATATTGTAGATCCAGTAAGTGAAATATGGTGACAAGTTCATGTGCTGAATTGTTGATTCTGGATATTATAACAGATTGATTATGGAACTTCTTGCCTGCTTTTTCTCAAGAAAGTAAAATAGCCTTCATTTACAAATATGTCAAACCAGATAGCCATTATAAGATAAAATAAAAAACAACGGTTATAACTCAAAATAACATCTTTCATCTCTTTAAATAAACAACCATGCTATAGTTAATAATATCAGCAATATTTCTGCTTAAAAAGAGCTTATATCTGTTAATTTTTTCAGTAAATATTTAATGACCTGAGCATCAGCATAGATTAGTAAGTGAGTATCCTCACCGCTCAAGAGGAAAGTGAATTGATGCAAGTCCATCAGCTTTTCAAAAAGCCAGTGTCCGGTTTGAACTTGGGCTCTGTTTTATCAGTCATCTCATGCCTGGTAGATATTTGTACCCGAGACCTGAAGCCTCAGCTTTTCTCAAACCTTTCAGAAAGCATGTGAATGCTACAAGTGGTGCCTTAAAAGCAAAGCAGTAAGTCAACAGAAGTGACTACAGCCTTCCATCTGTGCCTTTGAAAACTCTCCCGATTAAGCCATTATTCAGTCAAAGATCTAAGACTTCAGCACACATTCTTTTTTTTTTTTTTGCAAGTAAGCTAAGTTTGATATAATCATCACAGCAGAGTGCAGCTTTGTATTCTTAGCACTCTGCCCTTTTTATAAGCGAAATTTATTTCAAATCTGTATTTTCACTCTATGGAAAAATGAGGAACCTTGATATTTTTTTATTGTCACTAATGAGAGGAGTGATTGTTTGGTGATGTACCTGTTGGTAGTGTACAAAGGATGAAACTTCTCAAAGGAATTTTTTCCCTTTCCTCAGACCAAACAAAATAGCTATGGTGATGCAAATAAGAGGTCATGCAGCTCAAGAAATAAGTGAAGAACAGTATCTGATCACTAATATTGCCTTTACAATAAACCACAGATTTCATTTTTGTAAGAGAATAAAGTGTCCAGAATATGCTCAATATGAACAGCAGTAGAGAACAAAACTATATATCCAATCTAAAACACAAGCAAAGGCACATTTTCATGATAATATTCTGCCATGTAGCTCAAAATTACAAAAAAACCCCTGTGCTGGCCTTTGATGATTTGCTGGTAACATCTCCATGGCTGCAGCTGAGAAAAAGCTTTGTATGGATGCATGTCTGTCTGTGCATTTCAGGGTCTATCAAGCTAGACTAAATACACCTAGTAATATAGTAACCTACAAAGACATCTTAGCCACATCTAATTTGTTCTGTTTTGCTTTGGTTTGTGGTGGTTTTGATGCTGTTTTTTTCTTTTAATTTAATTTAGTTACCTTGTAGAGAAGAATTACCCACTTGCCAAGGAAAAAACCCAAATATTAATTACAGGTGTGATTTTTATACTTCCAGTTTTCATTGTTATTAATAGTTGTTTAACCAAGTTTTAAACAAGGTCTTTGGAAAGTATATGTTCAGGATTCTATCATGTTTGAAAATCATAAAATTGTTACAGTTGCAAATTAGACATTTCATTATTAACTTCCATTAGTTTATATACAGAATGTATTTCCCCCCATTATTTTGTTCCATAAGTCAATAAAATTCTGAGTATACAGCTAGCTGAAAAATAATAAAAAAACCCACACTTTCCTTTGGTCTCATTTTTAATGTGCTGTTCTACACAAAACTAAGACTCCTAAGGTTATCCCAGACATATTCACATGCCTTTAAGGATTCACCGTAGAAGAAGGGGAATATTTGGAACATAAGGACAGAGCAAACTGTTATTGTTTACTTCTTCTGTATCACTTCCACTAAGATTCAGTATAACCCAGATGAGTCTATAAAATATCCAGAGAGCAATAGGCAGCTCCGATTTTGCTGACTCTGAGGGAAAAATCACCCAGAGAGAAGAAAACTGTTTCTTTTTTTCCTAGGCTTTTCTACATCTAACCTAGGAGATTCTAGCCTTTCACCAGAAAAACTGACATCACAGACTAAAAAAGCCTGCACTTATTGTTTGTAAGTCAAGGTTTAAAAAACCCATACTTTTTAGTGTGAAAACAAAGAAAATTGAGTGAAGGATGTGTTGTTTCTGCAAGTTTATATCAGTTGTTGTCTTGACTAGGCTGAAATTTAAATGACGTAAAATTCCTTATTTCAAGTCTCATTAATCTAGAAGCTTTAATAATCCAGTAGCCCATTCAAAAATATGCATTCCTTTAAAACTCAGATTAATTAAAGCCATTTTTCTTGAAAAGCTGATTCATGTTCATGTTAGGTGGGCCTCGTTTACTGTTTCTTTCTAAACACGCTGAGATCATCACTGGGAAAAGCAGGGGCTCCTTTGAAGAAAGATCACAAGAAGATGTGGCCTGCTATACTCAGGTTCCCATCTATCTGATTAGTGGACACTTTTAACTAATAAATACAATCAGTGAGGGACTCTAAGAAATCAGTAGCAGCTCTGATCTCTCATTGATCAACTATTTTGTATAGAAGGGATTTTCTGTAAACCCTGCTGGACTGACTGTCTATCTGAGTGTTGTTTATCTTGCAAATTACAAACTTACTAAACATGGCATTTTCTGGGTAGACCTTCTACCTCAAGACCAAGGTTACCTTTTGACTGCTTCTATTTATTTTTTGAAAAGCAAAATGGTACAATATTGGTCTGATTTCTCTGAGTCTACTGTAGGATGTTTCTGCTCAGCTATAAAATAGTGTAGATCTCAGCAAAGGAATAACAATTACAAAGCTCATGCCATGACAATTAGGTGACTGCTTATTTTCATTTGTATATGCTGATAAACTCTTCCTGCCTGTTCTATTCTGTTCTCAAATACTGTTGTTGAATTATGTTCTATACAAAAGAGGAAAAAGAATTTTCTATGGACTACTGTGTCTACTGCTTCAAAATGTCACAAGTTATACTCAGTGCTTCTGCAGGTGTAGCATAGAGTAAAGGGCCGGTTAGAATATATGATGCTTTCAGAGATTCACCATGTTTTCAGGTTCTAAAAGATGCATTCATTTCTTTTTTAATTTTTAACTTTGTATTTTCTTATCACTACTGTTCAAATCCTTTTTATAAATGATGAAGAGAATGTTACAAGGACCTGATGAAATTCATCCACGGGTCCTGAAGGAGCTGGCGGACCAAGTAGCAAAGCCACTTTCCATCATATTTGAGAAATCATGGCAATCCTGCGGATTGGAAAAAGGGGAACATAACCCCAGTATTCAAAAAAGGGAAAAAAGAGGACCCAGGAAACTATAGGCCAGTCAGTCTCACCTCTGTGCCTGGCAAGATCATGGAGCAGATCCTCCTGGAATCTCTGCTAAGGCACATGGAAAATAAGGAGGTGATTGGAGACAGCCAACATGGCTTCACCAAGGGCAAACCCTGCCTGACAAACTTGATGGCCTTCTACAAAACTGCTACGAACTTGATGGAAAAAGGCACAGCAACAGACGTCATCTACCTGGACTTAAGCAAAGCGTTTGACACTGTCCCGCATGACCTCCTAGTGTCCAAATGGGAGTGTCATGGGTTCGATGAATGGACCACTCACTCGGTGGATAAGGAACTGGCTGGATGGCCGCACTCAAAGAGTTGTGGTTAATGGGTCAATGTCCAC
>VXBW01000079.1:38194-86126 GCA_013400375.1 Thinocorus orbignyianus
CTACAGGAGAGCTGGGGAGGGACTCTTTGTCAGGAAGTCTAGTGACAGGACGAGGGGGAATGGTTTTAAATTGGAAGAGGGGAGATTTCGATTAGATATTAGGAAGAAGTTCTATACTCCAGTACCTGAAGGGGGCCTACAGGAGAGATGGGGAGCGACTCTTTGTCAAGGGAACGCAGTGATACGATGAGTAATGGTTTTAAATTGAAAGAGGGGAGATTTAGATGATACATTAGCAAGAATTTTTTTCCTGTGAGGGTGGTAAGACAATGGAACAGGTTGAGCAGAGAAGTTGTGGAAGCCCCAGCCCTGGGAGTTTTCAAGGCCAGGATGGACGGGGCTTTGAGCAACTTGGTCTAGTGGGGAGATGTCCCTGCCCATGGCAGGGGGGTTGGAACTTGATGGTCTTTAAGGTCCCTTCCAACTCTAATGATCCGATGACTCTATGCCTTTAATTCCCATAAAACTACCTTACAAGGACATGAAGATGAACAAGTATTCAAAAAAAGTAGAGAAATAATTTTTGAAAATCTGTCAGAAAATCCAGAACTTCAAAACAATCCTTCTCTGGAAGTGTTCAAGACCAGGCTGAATGGGATTTTGAGCAACTTGGTCTAGTGGGAGGTATCCCTTCCCATGGCAGGGATTTGGAACTAGTTGATCTTTAAGGTCTCTTCCAACCCAAACCACTCTGTGATTCTCTAGACTGAAGCTACCGTTAACTGTCTCTGAGTTTGGATAATTAGGACAACAATTAGTTGTACTCACAATGTATTTCACATTCCTTATCATAACCTAGTATACTCTAAGGCTATGTAAAAATAATATATTTGCCACATGATTATATTTTGTTTTTACTGTAAACCAGGCAGACACCAAGAAAAAGTCATCACAATAAAAGAACTCATTTTTTATAGTATTCTTGCCCTGCAGTGCCTTTCCGTTCTTTACCCCTAGACACTCTAAACTGGAGGTTGCAAATATATTTTGGTGTATCCTGTGAAAGTAGGTACAACCCAGCTGAGATCAGGGAAGGAATTAAATTCCAGAAGAGCAGAGCATCTCTGAGAATATCTCTCAGCATATCACTTCCAGCTGAATAGATATAGATAGCTGTTTTAGAAATTGAAGGTGAGTATCTATACAAGGTTTGATCTCAACTCATAACATGTAACCAGATTCCTAGGGTGTTTTGAATTGGTTGCAGAAATACAGCTAGATAAAAAGGTATGTAATGTCCAGATTAAGTCCTTCAGCTGCTTAAACTGATTTTTCTGAAATTTAAATTGTGTTATTCAGTGGACAACCAGATCATCTATAAAACTATTTCTGAGTCTTTGGGCTTCTTTCTGTTGAAAATAAAGAAACTTTTTTTCTGTAAATAAAAACCATATTAAAAAAAAAAAGAAGGAATAAAAGGAATAATAGCACTGAAGGAGATACATTAGCTATAAATTCTGTTTTAAATCATAAACATTGAATAAAATATAAAAATCTCTGACTGTGATAATTATGCACTTCAGTAGCAATTTCCTGTTCTTTCTAAGATCATTTGTTAATGAGAAAATTATGTAACATTGCTGTCACTGTCCCCAAAGGCCAAACTAAAGATCCTTGTGACTCTCAAAAAACTACAGCAATGAGAAAGAGAAAAAAAAAAAAAAATCTAAAGAATCTAGAGTAAGATTTTGCCTTTCTGTAAAATGGGAAAATCATCATGCTCATCCATCATTCAGGTATTACAGTGTTAAACAGGAATAATTTTGTATCTTAAGCTCAAAGAGTTTATTATTGTTACTAGTACTATTCTTTACAATGCCATCATTTCCAGTGATTTTCAAAACACTTAATATATATTTTTAATCGTTATTGAAAAGTAGCCATTAATTTTTTTTGTATACAGATGTTATCAGTAAGCAACTATGGAATAAACTTGGGAAATAAATCACATGGCTTTTTATATTGTATGCAAGTCCAAAACATAAATTACAAATATTCATTTTATAAACTTCTATATTTAATTCATGGTATCTTGAAGACTAGGAACACGAAGTGGCATTTGCTTTAATGCCTGTACTTTGATCTGTTAATGAGTTGAATGAGTTGCCTGAAGACCAAAAGAAATGGCTTCCTCCAAGTACCTCTGGCCCAGAAATAGACTTTGCAGAGTGAAAAATTACCAAATGCAAGAAAAACAACTGCTGATAGAAGAACACATAAATGGATGTAAAAAGCTATAAAGGACTTACTTCAGCAACAGGGAAAGCTTTATTTAACTGCAGACTAATCATGGTCAAAATAAACCATTCTGGTGTAAAAACAGAGGCTCTGTGCTTCAGAAATCAGAACATCACAAAATGTTTGAATGGAACCATCACAGATATCCCAAAGGTCTCTTTTGTACGTCAATAATGATTTAGATTGGTGAAAAAAACAGATACTTTTTTCTGTCCATAGCTTTGTGTTGCTTTTTTTGGTTGCTCGTTTTGTCCTTTAAACAAAATACAAATACAGAAAAAAAAGCCCCAAACCTTAAACATCCTGTTTTCTTTTTTGCAGGAGAAAAATGGAAAGTCACAGTGTACCCAGGGCATTAGGGCAGCTGACTGATGCTAGCCCATTCACCTGGGGAATGACTAGGAAATGGGAAAAAACCTCCAGGGAAGGATGCTTAGTGCAACAATTCCTTAATGTGCCAGCTAAGGAAGGTTATGCAAGGGTGTGACTTAAATACCCTCAGATTTCCACTGAGGTTTGAATTCAGCTCACAATAAACGATTTCTAACCACAGAACATGATAAATCTGGTTTCAATCTGGTCTAAGTCTGGTCCAAGACTATGTTGTGCTGTTTCTGCAAGTACCAGGCCTAGCTTTTACATCTATGACACTAACATGGAGAAAATCTGTGCCTTGTGTGTTTTTCAGGAGTTTCTGTCTGTGCTTCTGTTTCCTGTTTTTCAGAAAATCAGGATGTATTGACTTTGTTATAAAGGGGGAAAAATACATGTCAGTCTTCCGAGATTTAAATTTCAAACTATACATATATGAACAGAACTAATTTTGGAAATAGATAAAATATAGCCTAAACTCACAGTAATGAAATAATCAATACTAAAGGGTAGTAACATCTCAGAACAAATCTTAATTCTTATGAAAAAACTGATGGCTAGCCCCTTCATGCTTACCTGGCCAGAAACTGCATTTTCACAAACAAATGTTTCATAATATTTAGGGAATTCTGGTGCATGATCATTAACATCGAGAACTTGGATATACACATTTGCTTCTGAAATTTTTTCAGGATTTCCTAATGGTTAAAAAAAGACAAATAAAAAATTATAAATATTCTACTACATATTTTAAAGTAAAGTAAGCATTAGAGAATTTTACGAATACTCTGCAAAGAAAAGACAGAGACCTACATACACGTTTTATACTAAATCCTTTTAACAAGTACAAATACATTTTATAAATATGGAATAGGGCATTCTCTTCCTTTGCTGGGTTTCTGTTCACAAAAAGTAGTGGGGTTTTGCTTTTGTTTTTTGTTTGGTTTTTTTTTTTTTTTACCAACACATCACAATAAATTATAATAACATATCTTGAAATATATCAGGATATTTCATGCCAAATTTTATATTTGTTCGCTGTTTCATTTGCCAAGTCAGAAACGGATTTAAATGTTAAAAAAAAAGAAAGGTCTGATCTGGAAAAATTAAAGAGGTTTTGTTCATGTGGAACAATTTACTGTACTACTCATTTGTAAGGTTACGTGGAAGGAGAGTGTCTGCTCCTCTAAGAGTATCTGGTCAAGAAGCTTATTCAATACAACAAGAGTTAATAAGAAAAGGAAGAAGCCATAAACAAGAACATATAGGGGCACAAACCTTAGGGACAAATGATAAGGGATGGTGTGATGAGAACCAAACCTGGTCAGACACACTAAATGATGGGGGCACCTGAGTGTGTGAGAATGTTTATTCCTGTGAGGTTATCAGATTGGGAGCCTTCCATTGGGAAGCTGAGAAAGAAAAAGGGGAAAACAGAAGCAAGATATACCAAGACACAAACCTAACAAAGCAAACTCGGATACAATGACAAGAAAGAAACTTCATGATAACTGACGAGCTATCTAGAAGCCACAGGGCAATAATTCCAGGCAGATCAACCTCACATTTGTGACTGATAAGACTCTAAACCAGAGGGACCTTAGACCCGGAGGGGCATGGGAATCAATGGAGCTCTACAGGCCCATGGAGGATGTGCAGGGAGGAACAAAGATGGGGCAGACAAGAAGGGGTATGTTAAATGGGGACAGTCAGTATGCTTGTCTGGCTGAGCCCTGCACTAGATTATCAGTCACTCCTATCATCTTATATCTTCTTATATCTTCTTATTATATCTCTCTGCACAATTTCACTCTATCATTGCATGTGTATGTGTGCTTCAAAGGCCAAGCGCCAACTACTGGTAAGACCTCCACAT
The DNA here is from genome assembly GCA_013400375.1 of Thinocorus orbignyianus. Classification (NCBI taxonomy): domain Eukaryota; kingdom Metazoa; phylum Chordata; class Aves; order Ciconiiformes; family Thinocoridae; genus Thinocorus; species Thinocorus orbignyianus. Next base: position 42,681 of record VXBW01000079.1, read on the forward strand.
GTGTGAGTGAAAATTTGTGCCATTTATTGGAGTCAGATGGTTTGATGGTGGGTTGAGTGTCCCTGACCTGTGGTACCAGCTAATGGAGTGAGTCAGGAGCCCAGGGAACTAATGTCTGTATCTTCCCCAAATTCAGCGTGCCTGGGGTATGCATGTGTTTTTGCTATCAAACTTTAAAAGCTGGACTCAACAATGAGTAAGGGGTCCTTGGTTTTAGGCTAGGTGCTGAGAGGCATCCATGATCAGAGTGGACTTGTTAATGTGGGGTACATGGGGGATGAGAGTGTGAGTGTTGCAGATATGCCAGAGAGCATCTGGCATGCACTAGTTGGTGAGCTGGGGACCCATGAAGTGGATAAGAAAACCTGGAATCCATGCAGGGGTGCTGGGAAAGCAGAGGGTCTATGCAAGTAGTGAAGGGATCCACGAGTGTGTGCTTTTGAAGCTGGAGAATGTCATGTGTGTGTTTGGGTGCCTGCATCAGTGACCTTCTGCCTCTCCAGCTGAGGACAGGGAGGGAGATAGGCTGTCTGTAGTTCTAGTTTATGTGAATCCTGTATGTATGCCCTGTATACCACGTTCAGTAGCACCTTGTCTGTGGCAGTCTTCATGACTGGCCATGGCAGTGTCCTCTGCGTCTGAGTGAGCGTGTGTATGTCTCCAGGACACCTGTTCAGCTTTATTACTGGTTGAGCCTACAAAGACGAACATGTCAGCTGCACTCCTGACACTAGGCACAAGCTGTGGTCCAGTGGCCAGGCAGGAGCGTCCTGGGCCAGAGAAGCTGGAAGAGACAGCTGCACTTTCTTACTTAACATCATGGAAACCACAATGATTGGTCACAATCCTTTAAGAAATTCTATTACTCTTCCTCCTCTTCAGTATTTTGAAATTTCGAAGTTTTTGGAGAAAATTTCACCAAAATTCACATGCTTAAAAATTATTGTGCCACTGCTGGACATGGAGTAATTGCAGTGGACACTGATGCCCAACCCTTGAGAAGGCAGAAATCTGAGACACTGAATCTGAAACAATAGAGCTATCCTATCCACTGGTCACCTAGCACGTATTTACAAAGAAGTCTGATTTTACCCAGGTATGTCCAAGGCATTACTGCTGACAGAGTTCATAGACCGAGCTTACAGTTTTGTTCCAAGTCTTATTTGCACAACAGGTCTAATTCTTAGGCATTTTGTACTCACAGAAGCTGTACTGCTTCTGTCATACAAGTGTACTTTATTACTGTGGCTTTAGAAATAAAAGCCATGTCAGTATGGCTTATTCCCATGTGAAAAGAAAAATAAACTCTGTGAATACAAGACACATTTTCTTCCACTGACTACATTTACGTAAGATTAAATTGCTGTAACTATTTCAGACACAGAAAAGCCAAACCTAGCTATACTGGCTTAATGGTACAAGAGTTGTGTGTAGGCAAGGCTTGAAAAACTATTTGTTTATATAATAAAAATGTTTACAAATATGTCACCTGGAACCAAGGAAAGGGAAGGAAGATCTGAAGGTACAGAATTCTCCTGGAGAAATCGGCTGCTTATGATTTGGACAGGCAAAATTGGATAAAAAACTGTCTAGATGACTGAGCCAGTCACAAGTGGTGTTCCCCAGGGCTCAGTACTGGGGCCGGTTCTGTTTAATATTTTTATCAATGACCTGGATGAGGACACCAAATGCACTCTCACCAACTTTGCAGATGACAGCAAGTTCAGTGGGAGTGTTCCGTGACTGAGGGTAGGATGTGTCTTCAGAGGGATCTGGAAAGGGTGGATCAATGGGCCAAGGGCAATGGTAAGAGATTCAATAGGGCTGATTGCTGGGTCATGCACTTGGTCACAACAAACCCATGCAATACTACAGGTTTGGGGAAGCTGGAAAGCTGCCTGACAGAAAATGACCTGGGGGTATTGGTTGTCATCTGGCTGAATATGAAACATTATTGTTCCCAAGTAGCCAAGAAGGCCAATATCATCCTGGTTTGTAATAGAAATAGTGTGGCCAGCAGGACCAAGGAAGCGATTGTTCCCGTCTTCAGTACTGGTGAGGCCCCATCTCTGATACTGTGTTCAGTTTTGGGCCCATCACTACAAGAAAGGAATTGAGCTGCTGGAGTGTGTTCAGAGACAGACAATGAAGATGGCAAAGGGTCTGGTGAAGAAGTCTTACGAGGATGTCCTGGTTTCCAGCAGGGACAGGGTCAATTATCCCCTGGCTCTATCAGGCACAGATACCCAACCCCATCGGCGCCAGGCCCCAGGGGCCCCAGGGAGCTGGCCAGAAAGGGCAGGGCGGAAGCCGGAAGTGGGCGTGGTGACGGCGCAGCGTCGGCCTATATGTGGGCGGGGCGGCACTGGGCTGCGACTCGGCAGCAATCGGGACGGCGCGGGCTGGGCTTGGTATCGTGCTGGTGTTTGTGTCCTCCCATCGTGTTACTGTTTCCCTGTAATACCTCTTGTTCTGGTAAATAGTTTTTGTCCCAATCCACGAGTCTGCCTTTTCCTTCCCATCCTCTCCCCACTGCTGTCAGGCGTCAGAGCCAACGGGCAGCCACGTGGCTCTTTGTTGCCACCAAGGCCAAACCAGGACAGAGGAGCAGCTGAGGGAACTGAAGTTGCTTATTCTGGAGAAGAGGCTTAGGGGAGACCTTACTGCTCTTTACAACTGCCTGAAAGGAGGTTGTAGGAAGGTGGGTGTCAGTTTCTTCTTCCAAGTAACAACCAATAGGACAAGAGTAAATGGCTTCAAGTTCCACCAGGGGAGACTTAGATTGGATCTTAGGAAATATTTCTTCACCAAAATGGTTATCAAACATTGGAACATGCTGCCCAGGGAAGTGGTTGAGTCAACATCCCCAGAGGGATTTTAAAGATCTGCAGGTGTGGTGCTTAGCTATATGGTTTAGTGATGGTTTTTGTCACTACTAGGTTAACAATTGCATGTGATGATCTTAGGGGTCTTTTCCAATTTCCAACCTAGATGATTCTATAGTTCTAAATTGAATAACTCTCAGAAGTCCACCTATCAGCACATCAAATCTCTACTTAATTGGCATAGGTCTGAGAAATGTTTGCCTTCCCCACAATGTAATTTTTTACTCTGGTAAACATGAAGTTTCATGGCAACAGTAATATTCACATTAACTTTGATGTGATGTTGGGTAAGGACCATAATGAAGATATTTTTCCAGTGAATAAAATAATCTTAAGACATTCCAAGAATAATAAATATCTATCAGCTTAAATATTTATTAGTGTCTCAGTCTTCTCGATCTAAACAAAAGGTATGTCAATGACAAGAATACTCATTATAGTTAAAGTATGTTTTATGATAGGTGTTAGTATTGTGACTTTTGACCTGTTCAGAAGTCCTTAAAGCATTTTATTAAATTAGTCAAATGGACCTTCAAGAGAAAAACAAAACATACCCCTTTCTACCTCACTTCAAACTGTACGGGTTCAGTCAGTTCTGTTATTGCCTTTTTAATGTATAATTCACTAGTTGCTTGGAGCAAACATTTGTTTTCTTGGATCTTATGGAATCTGTGCTGATAGCTTTGAGTCTTTTGCCAAAGGAAATGGTAGCAAAAGCAACTACCACAGAGATAAAGGGCTAGATACTCAGCAGTTTCACAATGCTATTCCTCCTGTGAAATCATTAGAGCCGTGCTAATTTAGCGTAGCTTATGATCTGTCAGACTCATCTCAGAAATGCTTCTTTGTGGATGACATTTCTCTTGTTGAATCCCAACACCCATAATATTACAATAGGCACAGAAACAGTGTTTGGCTTATTTTTTAAATAAACATGAAAAGTAGCACACATCCTCTTAGAAATAATACCGAGAGTTTACAAGTTAGCCTCTTTTACTTACATTAGAATTGGATGTGTAGGGCAGAAATTTGGCTGGATTGACACTGAAAGGAAAGCTTTGTAACATTTATTAGGAGGCAGGGAATACCTTTGGTGTCTTCAGTGGTATAAAAAGGGACATGGGAAGGACCCATCTACTCATCTGCCCCTTAGCTTATTCATAAGACTCATGAGTGCTATATTGGCTTTAAAGTCTACTCATTGCTTGTACAAACATCCACAGACTAGAGCTGCCATTCACGTCTTTATTCTTTCCCCAAATAATCCTTTTTCTTATTGATTTTGGTTATAGTCTTGTTTCTACTTCCTTTACTATATTTGCATTGCTGTGTAGTAGTTATTTTGTGAGGTTTTTTTCCTCAGCTTATGGTTAAATGACAAGAAAGAGCTTTTCTCATATTGTTGTGGGAAGATGATAGTATGGAAGTTTTTAGATTTTTTGAAATCACAGGCGATTTGTTTTGGTAGGGAGAAACACAACACAAAGCCACCCTTGGAATCAGTCTTTGGTAAATACTTAATGAAGGTGTTGGGTGAAGCAGAGTGAGTCCTTTGGTTGGAAGCTGGTAGGCAAATCCTATTTTTTTTCTTTTATCCATCACACGGGAAAACAGTTGGCAGAATTTGAATACAGCTATTGTACTCATATTCTACATTAGGCTAAAGGTCTTTCAATGAGCAGAAAAATTCTTTGTCATAATCTGCATGAGAGAGATCAGAATTCAAAAAACAAGGTCTAAGAAAATAGGATATCAGGTGTAATAGGCTGGATCAGTGTGAAAATGAAGTTGACACTTTAATTACCAGGGACCAAAATCAGTAACTTGCTTATTCTGGAGCTATGTGAAAAGAAAAGCAGTGACCATCTCTACAGACAAAGCAGAACTCAGTACTTGCAGTAGATTAAAGAAAGCTTATCTTGGCATTGTCATTAGCCAGTAAAAGGAAACTTGTGGTAGTAGTAGTAATAATAATAATAATAGTGGTTTTTATAATTTAGGTTAAAGCAAATTTCTTAATTTCCTAAAGGAAGTGGACATGATTCTTTTTTTCAAAATAACTAATCTAAAAAGTTAGATGTTTTTCGACAAAAATATACATCATGAAAGTGAGGTGACAATGAATTACTGATTAATGATACCATCTGTGACTGAAACCTTCAAAGACATGTAAGTTCTGTAGTCATGCAGTAGGTCTGGAACCCACTATAAAAGGACATCTGCAAGACCCAGTGGCAAAATGACTATTATCTCTTGTGGGTAAATTTGCTTATGACTGGTAATGGACTTTCCCAACAGGTATATATAGAAATGAGTAAGTAAGCTCAAGTCAGTTGCTATCGATAACTTTTGTTGGTCATCTATAGTGTAATTGAGGAAACGCTGAAACAGCTGTTCTTCTAAATTAATTGTCAGTCAATCATCATTTATCTCAGTAAACCAGGGTTAAGTAAAGCTGATGACTTAAGGATTTCTTGCTGTTATGTGTGGTTAGAATATTGCGGTTTATGCATCAGATTTGTACTTGGTGGAAACTGATTACAACCAAGTAAAAACGGGTCAATGGAAATGTGATTTCTTCTGAGCTAGGATCATATTAGGCACAAAGTGGAATAAGACTCAACAGATTGCAGGTTCTGACTACTTGTGTTTAAGGTTCAATGAATTAGATCTACTTCTGCATACCTTTAAAACATCCATGGCATGAAGATAGGATTATCCACACCACAAGCCTGAAATAACAAACTCCTCTTACTAATCTCTGACCCCTGTCATTGCAACGGAGGTAAAAGGCGTGTCTTGTATGAATGTCAAGACATAAATAGGCTCATAGGGAGGTTGCTGTTGTAATGCAGTTTCAATACCTGTCTCAGCTGCAATGAATATTGTGTGGATGAACTCTAACAGCGCTTTGATTTGGTGTCAGTGGAGCCACAAAGTCATCCACCGAATGTCTCATACACACATTGTATGTTATGACTATATTTCAAGGAATAAAATGCTAATAGTTCACGATATAAAGCATTTCAGGTATGCCCAGACCAAGGTGACCTAAATTCAATGCCTTTCGATATAGTGTTATAGACAGTGACCTTATCATCATTAAAGAAATAAAGAATAAGGATATGGAGATAATGAGGGCTCGGTTTGTCTACAATAACTTTCATTACTGTGAAAGACTTGCTTTCTTTTGCTACAGGAGACACTTATTCACTTGTAACATTTGGTTCTTTCCTATTTTATTGTTTAACTAAACAGAAAAGTCCAGACCAAAGTCATCCTGCTGTGTTTCCATAGTGCTATTCAAGACATGACAGAAATATACCAGAGATCAATTTTACCAACACCCGCCAGCTGCTCAACAACATCAGAAGTAAAATACATTCATGCCTAAAAAGTCACAGAGAAGTTGAAAAGGATGATAATACTATCAATTCCCAAGCACAAAGTAAAAACTTCAGTAAAAATGGCTACTGACTATCCTGTATTAAACTTCTAGCAGTAATATTCTACATATATACAAGGAATGCTTCCTTTTGGGAACAGTGCAATTTATGAGTATGTGTTTAAAGTAGTCTTAGTAATAAATACCATTTAACTGAGATTCAGTACTATAAAAACATGCTAAAAGTATTTGGTAAAAGCTCTTTCATATGGTTTTTCTCCTTCCTGAGGATGGATGTGATTATTTTTTAAGTAATGTCTCAATAATCTTGGTCAACTGTCTTTAACATCAACATTTGGCAATTTTCTAGAGAGTTAGGGCAACCAGATGACCAAAAGTTCAAAGAGAGGCAATTTGCATTTGACTTTCAAATATAACTGACAGGTGAAATCTATATATAGCATGCTTCACAGATTTAATTGTCACTGAAGAGAAGTCTAGCTGATTTAGGCCTTACATTCACAATTAATTTGAGCCACAGGTTTCTGACTGGTGTTAAATTAGACCCTGGCTAATTTCACACTAGTCAAAAATCTGGTGTGAAATTAACCAGGGTCTAATTTAACATAAGATCTTGCACTGCAGGAGCAATTCATATGCTTCAGTGTAACTTGAAAGTGTTACAGTCTAGATCCTATTACAATTTCCTTTCTTTTTTTTATAAGGTCATCTTTTATGAAAGAGCACAGGACCTTGGAGCTCAAATACCTTCTACTTCTATTTAACTAATCATTTTAATAATGCTCCTTAATGTAGCAAGCAACAGTAATATAATGAGAAAGAAGCATGTATTCTCCACTTAAAAGAAGGCATATTCAGAGGATAATTACAGTTCACAGCATATAAAACACAGTGTTCCTTAAATTTCTTACTCACTTGTTTCTGTGGCTGTAACAGTTATGTTGTGCCAAGAAGCTATCTCTCGGTCCAGAGGTTTAGTTGTAATGATTGTTCCATTGTGTTCATTGATGCTGAACAATCTCTTTAAATGCATGCCATCGACAATAGAGTACCTGCACCAAGAAAAGTGAAGAGATTCCCTAGTACTGAAATCTTCCATCAGAGGCAAGGACATAGAAACCTATTGTCAGTTGAGAAAACAGCTGTGCATATATACATATAAATGTGTGCTGCAACAACTCAGAAATCATGAAAAATGTACACTTCTAAACATTTAAAATTCACTGCTGCCAAGATCAAAGCTTGTCTTTTTATAAAACTAAATATGTCTCAGATCTCTATTAATATGAACTGAATCTGAAATACATTATTCATTCTTACTTCTAAGTCAGGATCTCAGCAGGTGAATGACTTCATTGTAAAGAAACAGCAAAAGTGCCACTTGTGAAATAGATAACTCACAGCTAAGTGAAGGTATAATTGCAAATTTGTTTTATCACTGCTGCCATGCAAAGGGAACGGGCATTATAAAGACAGACAGACAACTATCTGTAATGAGGTGACACCTAGGCAGGGTACAAAATCTAATGAAAGAGATGATTGCAAATGAGTCCAGTGTTTCTGAGTCTTCACTGAAAAGGCTCAGGATGCTATGTCTGTATGTGGACACGCACGTGAGCACATATATACATACATACCATTCAAACTGTTAAAGTCTAACCATTGGTCACAGACCAGAGATGGACTGAATAAGATACCAAAGGTGTTGGTTCAAATGGAAAGGATATTTACTAACATTTTTCATCACATATAAAAGAAGACCTTATGTATCAGTTACTAGTAGAGTCTATTTCATGGAAATAAAACCTGTTTGAAGAGTTAAAAGGTTCTTACCATTCCACTTTGGAATTCCCACAGGCAACTATTCCCTTTTTTACTGAACATTTAATACTCCTTAAAAGTCTTTCTATCTTCTGTTGGCACTTAGGACTTCAGCTCAGACTATGTGCCAGTGGGTGGATGACTCTCTAACTTTTTATTTATAGTTACATTTTTTTTTTGTTTTGAAAATTAGCAAGAGGATAAATCAAGGAATCAGCATAAAACATTGAAAGTTCTTATCATTTGAGCCAAGGATCTGACATTTATAAACCTCTATTTTAGGGATTTTTTTTCTTTTTTTTTTTCTTTTTTTTAAAATGTTAGCATTCCTCATTCTTCGCATCCAAAGCTTGTTTAGGGTTTTCTGACATCGGTGGTTCTTTTGTTTGGGGTGGGTTTTTTTTGGCAATCCTATTCTTGACATATAATTTTCAGAGAAAGATTATGCTGGATATTTTTAGTTTCTTTTCATTATTGATGCAGTGAGGTTTTGATGCGTGTCTTTTTTTACTTTGTTTGAAAACTGGGGTCTGCAAGGTAACACAACCGGTTTTCTGTATTATGAGCAACTGCTGTCATTTATGATAACAATGTTTTCTAAATTAGATTCACGTGCATGGAACAGCCCAATAAACATATTTTCACATTAGAAGTGGCATGCTCTATTTTAAAGAAACTCAGTGATGCAATACATGTGTCGCTGTTTGGGGACTATGAAGAAATATTCACTTTGTAGCAAGTTCCACCAAATATTTCAAACTAAGAAATCATGGATATGTATTATATTTAATTATACTGTGCATTATATTATTTTTCAGTCATCTAAATAAACTGAAGACAAGCCCTTTTGTGGGGGGAGAAAGAAGTGCATGTATATTTTTATTTAGTCTTATTTAGTCTAACCTGACTAGCTTGCTAAATAACAGTAAATGAATGTAAGAATCAGAAAAAATGGCCTCGAATTGACTAAATGTCTGAAGTTGTATCTACAGGTAGCTATATATCATAGATGTGGATTTCAACTATTAGTAACCTACACACCATAAATTGCGTGTCATCCATTTGTTCTTGTATCATAGCTTGTCTAAATTGCACTGTATGCAATGACACCAAGTAACTCAAGATGCCATTTTAATTATAAACCCCATATTAAAGATTAATTGCCTGTTTCCTCCCTTAAGACACAGCAAAATTATTTTGTAAAATTAAAAGCCTGGGGGGTTGCTTTTTTATAATATTTCTGTGGACCAACTGTGGTATATGTAGGGAACTGGTAAATTTTTGGTCGTGCTGAGCTGAACAGATGCCAGTGGAGCTGTTCTGTGTCTCCCTCTCAGCAGTGAGTCTTTCTCTCCACATTTCCAGAAGTTATTGGCAACAGAGAGCCACACCTCCAGGCACTTACAGGTTTGGCTGTGGTACCCTAGCTCTGCTGCTATTCAGAGCCATTTCCAGGTCACTGTTTAAAATATCACCCAATCTCGTAGTGATTACAAAGATTCACAGAGCTTATTTGTTTAGATTTTGGACTAGGGGTCAGGTTTTAACCTACTGTACTGGTTTTAGCTGGGACAGAATTGATTTCCTTCATAGTAGCTTAGATGAAGCTATATTTTGGATTGTGATGAAAAGAGTGCTGATAGCACAGAGATGTTTCAGTCATTGCTGAGCAGTGCTTACAGTGTCAACACCTCTTCTCTTCTTGCACTGCCCTGCCAGGGTATAGGCTGGGAGTGAACAAGAAGTTGAGAGGGGAAACGACTGAGACAGCTGATTCCAATTGAACAGATTTTCCATACCATAGGACATCATGTTCAGCAATAAAACTAGGACTGTCTGGGTATCAGCTGGCTGGTGGTGAGCAATTGTTCTGGGGTATTTCTGCATCACTTGGTTTTGGCTTTCTTTGTATCACTTGTTTTTCTTGGTTTTTTTTATTTTTATTTTTCTTTGGTTTTTGTGTTTGTTTGTTGGGTTTTTTTGTTTGTGTTTTACTTTGGTTTTGTTGTGGTTGGGTTTTTTTTTTTTTTGTTTGGTTGTTTTGTTGGTTTTTTTTAATTAGTAAACTGTCTTTGTCTCAACCTATGAGTTTTCACACTTTTGCCCTTCTCATTCTCTCTCACATCTCAATGACTGGGGAAGTTCACGAGTAGCTGTGTGATCCTTAAGAGCCTTATGAGATTAAACCACAACCTCTAGAATAACATAGGCTATCCCACTGGAAGCACAATTAACTGTAAGGTAAGAAACAGAAACAGCTTTTGGAAATTCCAACTACATTTATATTTTAACCCTGTTCACACTTTACATTAGGTACCTGACTGGACAGTCATCATCATCTGGATCTCTAGCAGTTACAACGCCCACCAGTGAGCCACTCATAGCCCCTTCAGCAATCTCCATCATATAGTTCTCCAAGGTGAAAACTGGAGGTTCATCAGCGTTTTCCACACTTATTTTGACAACAGTTTTATCTTCAAATGGTTCTTCTTCCAGAAAACGGTAATCGATGTACCTGTTTACAACTTTTGCTCGAATACTGTATCTCCTTTTGCTCTCATAATCCACTCTCTATTAAGAAAGAAAGAGGGTGAGCTGTGGAATATTTCTTTCTCCATATTTGAATTAAATACAGTTCAATAAGTGGTGTGAGATTAAAGGCAAAATACAGAAAACATTCTTTTGGGAATGTTTCAAAAGTAGCTACTTCTAAGATTTCATTTTTATGTTAAAACCACTTTAAAATTAAACTGTGCTATGCCTTTGTTTACTTTCACATGTAGGCTGGCTTTAATGTTACAGTTAAACAACACTATGAAAGAAGTCTCCTGGTAGAATGTCATCTTTCAGAAAAACAGCTTCTTCTATTAGTGCCTGTATTTCCAACATAGGTGTAACCTTACTGAACACTATTCTTCACTCTTACGTAAACAACGTGAATCAGTAAATTTGTGGACAATTAACTGATCATGTCAACATTTAGTATCTAAGCCAAATAAACTCCAGAAGCAACAGAGTGCTAGTAGACACATAGTTATATTACTATTTTAGATAGTCATTATCTTATGTAATTAAAAAAAAAAAAATCTAAATAAATATCTTCCTGAATTTTAACAAATCCAAATAGAAAATAAAAAAACCCAAACAAACAAACACCAGCCCCTACCCCCACCCTCCAAAAAAAAAAGGCCAAAACAAACCTCCAAATTTAAAGCATTCAATTATTCAGGCTTCTGGATTTCACTAAACTATAAAATTCTATCATCATTTCAGATGATAAACAGATGACCCAGAAATCTTCCTATGTAATTCCAAAATAAATCGCACATTATCAAAGCCTCTTAAGTCACAAAGTAGAATCGTTTTGAGTGTATAACCTATGTCATAAAAAAACCTTCAGTGTCTATCTAATACTGTAATACACTCTGGCCTCCGTTAAGTTTAACAAGAGGTGTTGGAAGTGAGGAAATACTGTGTACAATTTATTGATAAAGATTTTACAGTGATGCAGAGAAGAGACAGAACATTTTCTCACAATGGGAAGCACAGCTAGACGTAGCACTGAGATATTTTGACTGCCACTCTTGTATTTAGCAGTGGTAATAATGAGTCAAAAAAGTAAGTAAGCAGAAAGAAAAGCATCTCTCTTTTTATCCCCCAGGATCCCAATCAAATCACAAAGACTGAAGAAAGAAAAAATAATAGAGTAATAAAACAATGTAATCCAAAGCAATAGGTCTTTTTTAACATTCAGCTGGCTTGAGGAGGTTTTTTTTCAGTTTTCAGAGGCTTCTGAGATCTCACCTTTTTTAATAATATAATTCCTTCTTGAGTCTCATTGTTAGTAATGATGTCAAAAACACCTTCACTATCTTCTTCAATGAAATAGTTCATGGCTGCATTCTCTCCAATGTCACTGTCTTCTGCGAAGACTTTGCCTACAGTAGTGCCCACAGGAGCCTCTTCAGAGACGTTCATATGGTAGAGTCCTAAAGAAACAAATACTGGTACAGTTTAGTGATCTGTCATGGTTGAAAACTGCTGTAGCTATGATGGCCTGAGGGCGTCAGAAAGCTGGGTTTTGTTTTGTTGTTGTTGGTTGTTTTTTTAAATAGTAAACTGTCTTTGTCTCAACCCATGAGTTTTCACAGCTTTTATTGGAGCAATAGATCTAATCCAGCAATGGATAGATCTTGGAGGTGGGGGATAACAACCTTTCCACTCATGAGTCCTTTCATCCACACTTTAGCAGTAAATAAAGAGCTAAGGAGAATCAACAAGGGTGAATAAATAGTGGGAGCAGCACTTCCCAACTGCATTTCACTACTTCTTCCTGACAGCCCTGCTAGCAGCTCCTAGGTCTGCTACAAACTCCCTGGACAGAGAAGGTCACACCATTTGCCAAAATATTTACAGTATCTGTCAGCAAAGAATGAAGAGAGGAGAAAAAGAAATAAAGAAAATGAAAATGGTTCTAAATATTCCATTGTCCAGATTTTAGACTTAGGTAGTGCAAACTATATGGAAAGCAGTTTAGGGGTTTTTTAGGTTTTTTGAAATTATAAGTTTTCTTTTCCTCTTTGCTTCTGAACTTTTCTATGGGAATGTTTTAAATTTTGTTTTTATTTAAATCTGTACAGTGAAGACAAATCACAGACCTGTTCTGAAAAGACTCACCAGTGAACATAACACAACTACAGTGGAACTAAATTTCCTCAAGTCTTCAACTACTGTAAGTATCCTATACTTACGCTGTTGAAATTTAGGTGGATTGTCATTGATGTCGGAGAGATTGATGGTAACAGTAGCTGTTGCAGAAAATGCCCCTGCTTGCCCAACCATATCTTTGGCTTGGATGATGACCAAATACTGATCTTTTGTTTCTCTGTCCATTTGGGAAGCCATTCTGATGACCCCTAAAAATAAAAATCATAATACAAAACCACACAATAGACCCATTTTTTTTCCCAATATCTAATCCTGATATATTGGTGTAGAATGCAACATTGGACACAATTATGAATTTACATTCTAGACTGTGCACAGCATGACTTTCTTAATACTGGGAATTAGTACACATGGCAACATCTACCCTGTAAGACAGATCTGTTCTGCATACTTAGAGTTTTGGGAAGTGGAACACACCATATGCCTCCTTCACCATATATAACCATCTTTCTTCCTCAATATCAGGAAATTGGAGGGGTGTTACATGTCAGTGGGTTTTCCAACATAGAGATAGGAATGTCACACAATGAGTTATAGAGCTGTTAACCTTTGTGTTCCTAGGTCTATTTGTGGGATGGGGTAGTCAGAATTCCACTCTTTTCTCTATCAAGATAATTTGCTAAATAAATTGGTGATTCTCTAGAGAGAAAGATTTTCAGCTTCCTATGGGAAAGAAAAAGTGGATTATTTTTTTTTTAATTTTTTATTTTTAGACTTAGGAACTATGCAGAGACATATAAGTGTAAGATGGTATCAGTTGATAATTGTGTTGAAATGTAGAAAGGTATTTTTGCTTGCATCTACTTTATGTTAGTTCATGTGTGTTTTCAAGTTACAAGATCATTTGCGGTACCTGTTTTTGGCTCCACAGAGAAATAAGGCTGTCCCTGAATGAGACTGTAAAGCAGACGGGCACTATTCCCGTAAGAGGGATCATCACGATCTGTAGCTGTCACCTGTGTAACCGAAGTACCTCAAGGAAAAAATAAAATAGATTGTTTATTTTCTTCTCATATAAATTATCTTGTAATTATAAAACATAAACTCTTTAAAAACTTTTTACATGCCAGTTATATTAGCAAACAGTCCTGAATATCTAAAGGAGAAAATAGTACCTTGCAAAATTTATCATTAAAAAGTGAACAAATTTCCTGGGCATCTAGTTGCATTCAAATTATCAAAAAAAATAATTATAATAAAAAAACCATATGACTTTTCAGCACTATATTTATGTTGCTTAAAATACTATATATTGCATACATTTTCCCTCATTTCTAATATGTGAATGAAGTACAGCAAATTGTGTCTCTTCCTCTTTAGCATTGTTCAAAGTATTTCATGGAAGTTTCCAATGTGAATAAGAAAACACAGTCATTTTATCACCAGTAGGCCCACTGGTGATAAATTAATTGTTAGCAAGTAAAGCAGCCAAGAAGTATAACAGGGCTCTGATAACATTTTTTTTTATCCTTGAGTCTTTAATGAACCTGTCCCAGTACAAGAACGACAGCAGATTCCCCAGTGCAAAACCACAGCAAAATGAGTCTGCAAAGCTTGATTTCACCTCTGGCTGGATTCTGGTTATATCATAAATACAAGATTGACAGCAATCTCCTAGCACCATCAGTGAGGATTTTCCTTTAAAAGCAAATATACACACTAGCATAATTTTATAAGACAATAATTGTTTTTGTCTTTTATCCTCATCTAGGTTCTGCTTAAGAATAAAAATGTCACTTCTTGTGAGATACAGTAGAAAACCAAGCTACTTTCTAAAACTTTTTGGAATATGTTCACAAGGTTGCACCTGCCTACCAGTATGGCTGTGAAGAAAAGAAGGAATGATGGAGTGCAAAGCAGTAGACCAGAAACATCTTTTTGATGACAAAATCTAAGTCGATACTCATTAAACAAATATATTAATTTCTGAGCTTTCTAGCAGTTCAATAGCTCTGTTTTTTAAATAGAAATGAAGAAGGCTTTCTCATATAAGGAAAGGTTGAATCAAATATTTTGATTATTTAAATTAAACTGGGTTTTGCTTTCAGTGTGTTCATCAGCACTTCATGTGATTCCATAATGGATGTTATCTTCTCTCAGAGAGAAGGTACAGTAAAATTATATTAATTGCCTCCAATGTTTGGAGTCATATGCCCTTCAGAACATACCTACAGTGCCAAACTTCTGACATTTAGGTGTGTATTAGGTGTATGTATAAATGTATACATATATATACTGTGCTCTATTGATGTAGAGAGATGTTAAAGATAAAACAACAGATTAATATTTAATCAGGGCACATATATGCTTCAGAAATAACAATAGTTTTAGTAAGACTAAAGAGTAAAGGAAATATTCAGCTATACAACTGTTGACTTCATATCAGCAGGAAATTCATCCTCTAAGACAATTTAGCACAACTAGAATGCAGTTACTTTGGAAAAAAAAAATAAATAAGAGAGTGCTAGTTAAGAAGGGATCAAAACCTATGAATAATAATAGGTACAGTATGTTTTAAATGCCATTTTCTACCAAATAAACCCAAGTGTCCACAACAACGTTTAGAAATGGACTTGTTTACAGCACCATATTTAATAAATCGAGGTAAAAATCCAACATATATAGGATTGCAAAATTATAATTTCTCCTTTTGTGCATCTCCACTAAAGGTAGATTTATTTTCTGTATAGTTTATAACCATTTGAAAGTAATACTGAATCTAAACCAGCATTTTCTGCTCTTATCCCCAGTCTACTTTTCTGCTTGCCTGTTGACTCTTCCTGAATATAGCAGAAGTTAGAAGCATGGAATTTTCCCAGCTGTGCTCAGGAAGATGCAGCTGATGGATATAATGGAAAAGCGAGCAAGAAAGGGGCATGTGGGAAAGTGGGAGCTGACCTGGAGGAAAGTAGTAACAGATCTCCTGCACTCTCAGGAGGAGGACTTCTAAGCTGGAGTGGCAGGAGACCATGTAAAAAGAGGACTATGGTTTCTTATGTTTTCTAAGGACCAAGTTTTCTTAATCACTCTATGAACCTCTACATTAAATACTTACTATGTAGTAAGCAGAAGAAAAATATTATCCTGTGTTTGAATACTTTTTCAGTTCTTAATTTGACACTGCCATGAAGCTTGTATTTCTTTATACATTTAACCCATAGCAGAAAAAAGGAGGCCATTTGGCGAATGTAATCATGTTTACCTAGACATTTATATTTGAGCGTTAGAAAACAGAATGTTAATATTATGTACTCAACAACTCAAAAAAACCCGTTTGTTGTACACCATGATTGCGAGAAGAATAATTGATCAGATACAAATCATATCTTTTAAAAAAAATCAATTAACACAGAACAGCCCTCCGAAACAAAAAAAAACAGCCCTCAAACCCTGCCTCATGACATTGCATCCATGATATGATATAGCTGACAAACTATGATACAGTTTCGAACTATGATACATACTCATTGATTTATGTGAAAATGTATATCATGGTAGAGACAAATTGATTAAATATGTTTGTGGGAATTTAAATATGCATTTTGTATATGGGATCTGTGTTGATATAAAAATTTAGCCCCAAATATATGTTTTATGTAAAAAGAGATGTCTTAAGCTGGATAGTAAACATGCTTACACATTTTTTGCTTTTTGTTGCTTTTATTTAAGGCAAACTCTATTTTGCAAATTGTTGTATAAGATTTTTTTTTTTTTTTTAATTGCTGCAGTCTTGGTTTTACCATTCTGGGGCAAAACAAAGCAGTGCCATTTATATGTTGCAGCCGACTAGGTAAACTATAGGGCCCTCATATGGCAAATAGTTACTAATTTTTTCTAACTAGAATTTGAAATCTGTAAAAACATTAAGTACTGATATATTACTGCATCTGACTCTTAACATTCCATCAGATACACTGCATTTGTACAAGTTTAACAGCTATAGGGAAGATACTTAATGTAAAATCATACCAAATGCCTGAGGGAAAACCACAGTCCTGTGTTCTCAGAAGAGAGTCCATTTGCTGACACACTTTTCATTTACTGTGACACTTGCATATAAAATCCTCATAAAATTTAGTACTGAAGATAAAAGAGAGATAAGAAGTAAAATCTATTCTAATTTGTTAGCACAGTAGTATATGCATATATTGATATTTATACGTGACTCTAGGCAAAATTATCCGTCCCCATTTTCTGTTTTTCTGTGGTGCTCTGAGGCAAGTGGCCAGCTGTGAATTATTCTCTGCTTGTTTTCTTAGTTCCAGACAAAATGTACTCTTAACAGTGAAGTGCGTTCCCAAGTATTGACTATACTTCCTGAACATGTTTTCTGTGAGGAAATTACTAGGAGATCCCAGGTCTAGTATTGGTGGGCTGAACTGCTGCTAGAGCTCTCAAACAGAGCAAAGGCCAAGTCTCTCTATTGCACTGTATCATTTAAATTAATTCCTGACTACATTTCTTATTATCCAAGAAGATGTTCTATTTTACTGGGAGAAAAACACTGATATAATGAACCATTACAATATCAATGCTGCAAATTTTAGTTGGTTACTGTTTCTGTCTAGTGAGAGGTTAAAAATTTCCTTGTAAGGATTAATGCTTCAGGATGTGCGCTGAAACAGGTTTCACCTCAGAAGTGCAGTCCCTACTCTTTGAGAAGCTGCACAAGTAAGCCCAGAGATGTCCTCATGGTGTGTGGCTCAGCTGTTTCACATATTAGATCTGACTACTATTAAGGCATATACTATTATACACCACTCCACTTACATTTCATTTGTTAGATATGCACATTAGTATGCCACTAGTGTGGTAGTGTCTACATGGGAGAGGTAGGTGAAAGAATGATCTCTGGAATAGCTATGGCATTAGTGCTAGAGAAGTCAAACATAAAAGAAGCAGTGCAGAAAATATTTCAATACCCATAGGACTGACTTAGATTCACATATAATAATTGCAAATCTGTGAGTTTACTGCTGCAGCTAGTAAGTACCTAAGAGAGGAGGCACACAAGAATCTCGCTTTATTTTTCACCCATTCTGACAAAGAGGAGGTGGTGTAAATTCTGATTTTTTAATATATCTTTTTCATTTAATATGTTTCTACATTTTACTGGAAACTTTTTTATAATCTTACAGGAATATCACAAAATAAATTAAGTTTTTAACGTTTAATTAATGCTATGGTGAAATTATATGGTATTTCAGGGATTTAAACATATAATAGATGACACAGGAGATTGGCTAAAGACTGCTGAGCTTTTAATTTTTAGAATGTCAGTTTATAGCTAAGTCAAGTCAATATAGATTGAAACTTCTCATCTGTCACCTCTTTGCTGATATTTTCAGGTGAGAAAAAGAGGCATAGGGAAAAAGATTACTGCTATTGTTTTTGTCTGCAAGTACTGACCTACCTAGCTTTTTTCTTCCCCCCCACATATAACCATCATTAAGACAGGAGATTATCATTAAGATAGGAGGATAAAACAGAAGGAATCCATAAGTCAATTCTTGATACACTTCTGTAGATGGCTACAGGTCTGTATGAGTATAAATCAAGTGTCACCTATTTTAAAGCCATTTTTATAAGAGACCAAGTGCCTCACAAACAATGCTTTACCACGGAAAAAGAAAAGAAAAAAGGGTATTGTCAAAGGCCTACATCTGTGTATTCACAGACGATTCTAGACAAGGAACTATGCTCACTACCATTATTACTGTGAGCACATGCAAAAACACCAGATGCAAAGCTTGTTCACAAGGAACCTGTATTCTTGTCTCCAAACCTGAGTGAATGATTAAGATGCAGACTAGAAATAGCCTCTGAACAAGCAAAAAATTCTGTTAGAAAAAATTATTAGACCAAGAGCTCAAATGCAGAAGTCACAAGAAAGTGGCAGTGAAGAAACAATCATAGACCCAGAAGTGATTTCTCTGGTAGAGGTGGTATAAGCAGCATGACTAGGAAATGAGTTGATTAAACAAATGTCTTTTGTAGCAATTGCTGGGAATGATGGCGAACTATTGCTTCCTGGCAGAAATTAGGATACAAATCCCACTTTTGATTAGACACCAGGCATGAATATTCTTTTCGTGCAACTGCTATCCAGGCTTGCAGAAGAATATAAAGTTTACAGCTCCCTGTGAAAGATTCACTGAATCTGCTCTAACAGCTGAAAGGGTAATGCTGAATGAAATAGTTTTTATTACCTTTTATGATCACTGATACTATTAAGTTAATGACCTAATTAATTAATACAGTTTTAAGTAGCACAATATTTGACTTTCTTTTCAATATTATTTGCAACAGAAATAACAAAAAAAGGTAGGGTTAGGAATTTAAAAGATTACTGTGATTCTTACTGTAAGACTTAAAGAATGGAATATTCCTTTAATTCTGAATATATTTATTTGGAGATAGCGGAATTTATAACATCCTTGTTTATGTGAGCTGCATTCATACTTTTTTTTTTTAAGGATTTAAATGTATCTGTATATATATTGCATATGTATACGAGTATGTACATACACATATTTGTCAGATGTTAACTTTGCTTCATATTTGTATCAAGTTTCTATATACATGGCAGATCCTGTTACACATCTGTTTGACTTTGTGAAGGTGGGGAAGAAGAGGCTTAGGTTGCTCCTCTTGACAGGAAAATTACAATTCATGTGCTCAGGAAATCAGAAGTCAGTCCTTTACTGCCATCTAATCCAAAGAAAGAGAAGCTGACTGATGGAAAAAGGGTTTGGCAGCGTAAATAAGTAGGCATCATATATGCTGTGAGGGTATTCATCACATCAGCCTCACATCAACTTCATACCATTCCTGTTCTGAACCTACTGCTTATAGGAAGGAAACTGTCCTTCTCCTTGGGGAGGAAATTGTGAGTGCCTTTGATATGAATGTGATTTTTTTATTATTTTTTTTCCAGTTACAGTACAATATGATTTATACCATACAGGGAATAATAAAGACATATTGTTTAATTATTAAACAGAATCGGAGTAGACTGAAGGATCTGTTTGAGCATTTTTCAGTTCATCCAAGCTTATATTTATGTCCTTAAAAGAGTCAGCTGAGGTCAGAGGACATTAAAGTTTACATGCATGCTACTTTTCTTTCAGGTTGGTAGAAGCCTGAAGAACTGACAGGTTGTAACAATAATCACACACAGGCCAATTTTCTAGACACTAGGGTGCTATACTGATTGAAAAAGTAGCAAAATCTGTCAGCCCCAAATCTTGTTTGCAGTGTTAACTGACTTTTGTACTCTACCTATTTCAAATAGTAACATTTCATTTTTAAACAAGTACCAATTTCAAGCCTGAATGACTGATGGGAAAGGCAACTCTACAGTCAATCCAAGTATGCATCCAGATTCTGTAAAATGTACATGTCAGTACTCAAATATTTAAAGGCAAGGATGTTAAGTAGAGGTATGCACAACCTTCAGTTTAAGCACATACCTTTGCAAATTTCCAAGCTTGTAAAATAGTTCTTTTCCTTCTCACTGAAAGGTAGACTGTGAAGTATGCTATCAAGATTTTATATCAACATAAATATCTGAAAAATAATCAGGAAATATTTGGTTCACTGCATGGCGTACCTTCGGGTGACATCTCTGGAACAGTGGCCACATAAGGTCCATCCAAGAATTGTGGTTCATTATCATTGATATCTCGAACCTTGATAATAAATTCTGATTCAGGTTCAACAGGAAGCT
This sequence comes from Thinocorus orbignyianus, assembly GCA_013400375.1. Taxonomy (NCBI): domain Eukaryota; kingdom Metazoa; phylum Chordata; class Aves; order Ciconiiformes; family Thinocoridae; genus Thinocorus; species Thinocorus orbignyianus. The sequence continues at coordinate 63,250 of VXBW01000079.1, forward strand.
GAGTGCTCCTGCTTATTACTTGTGCTCTTAGAGTGTAGAAGGCTTTCTTTTCTCGATCCAGCTTTTCTGTCACGTAAATTTTGCCATTATTTTCATCAATGATAAAAGTGCTTCCAGCTCCCTCCCCAGTCAAAACGTATTCTAGGTTGCCATCCTCCTTGTCTAAATCCGATCTTAGCTGCAAGTATAAAACAGAAAATAAACCACACTTTGGTAGGAATAAAGGTTTGGAATATCCATTTTAGGCATTGTTTATTTTCATTTTACAGTGAACCCTGTCACTAGTGAGCCTTCTTGGACACTAATATTTAAAAGAAGATACTGTCACATTTTCAGCCAGTCATGGCTCAATTTTATAATACTGATACAAAAACCGTAATGAACAATGCCTATGCCTTTCCAAGATTTTCATAATGCTTATTTGTTTGCATGCATCAAATGGATAGATTATTCAGAATGTGACTGGGACACTGCTCTGAGATGTGAGAAACAGCTTTGAGTTCCTCCTCCGAATTCTATCAGAACATCTAAACTCTAAATTCTAAAGAGTTAACTCCCCTTGCCAGTACAAAGAGAGAATTTTCCAGGCTAGAGAGCTTAGAGCCATTTAAAATATGAAAAACTTAAAGTCATATATTTTCAACATGAACAATTGTGTGAAAACCATGGGGCAAATTCACCCCTTTATGAATGGTCTGATCAATCTAATTTTAACATCATGCAAATTTGGCATCTGGCTAAGGGGTAGCACAGATTCTTTCTGATGCAATCATCTTAGTTTCCTTGTCATGAACCCAAGGCCATGGGAAGAGAGACGAATATCTAGATCTTTAACCTAAAATGAGGTTCAGATGTGATCACAGAGAGCATCAAATCCTTGGAGACTGTAAGCATGCCTTGAACTGGCTGTTTATACATAACAAGTGTCAAACTACATCATTTATCCCCAAAAGACTTTCATGTACTTGATTATGAGAGGTCTCTTACAGGTAGCATTTGCTGAGAAGGCAAGCACATCAAATTTCACCTGTGTTTTAAGCTAGACACAAAAGAATAAGTGGTCTTCCTTTTATAAATGAGAACCAGGACTGACAATTTCTGTACTTGTCTTCGTATGTCTACCATGGCAGTACGTATGGACACATTTATTTTTCTTAAGTGTGATAGTGGAAAAGGATTCATGAGTTTATGTTAAATAAAATGTGAAGACTGAGCTCTGAATTTGACCAAAGACTTTCACACTGCAATAAGTTAACCATTATCTTCAGTAAAAACTCCTCACAATTTACCAGTGAGGAATAGAAAGGCAAGATTATGAAATTTTTCTAAAGTTAAATACATGACATTTATGAAGTTTCTTTTACAGGGCACTGTTTTCCAGATATGGGAAAAGTAATAATAATTAAAAAATCTGTATGTCTTCCCTTGTTCTTTCAGAAGTGAGACATCACACTTCCATAGTAGTTAGTTCGAAGGGGCTGTGAAAAAGTAATTAATGAATTTTGAGTACTTCACCCTTTGGGCCCAATTAAATTTTAGTGCTACTTAATTAGCAGTTAAACTTATTTTGGTTCATTCATCTAGAAAGTGCCTTAAAGAAAAGAAAACTAGATCTCAAGATTACAATTATTTCTAGCATACAAAAATTAATAAATAATAATAATAAAGAAGATGACGACAACAAGAGAGAGAAAGGGGCAGATAAAGTCTCATTAAGATAATTATTTTAAAATACATTTTTAAAGGAGGGTGAAAAATAATTGCTCGTTGTGCTAAACCTACGTTAATCTAATGAACCATGCAGATTCCTGTAGTTTCTCAGTGGTAAAAGGATTTAGTATTAATCTGCTTCATTAAAAATTAATGAGGGGTAAATCAACTGCTACTTAGTGTAATAGAAAATCATGCTAAATACTGTTTGTAAACTACACTGCAGTCAGTATGGCTGCTTTGATGCAGTGCCAAAAATAGCACAAGCAAATTGCCAGATGTTGATAAATGAGTCCTTAATTTTCATTCAGAAGATGGGAAGGAACTTTTCAGCTTGATACCTCTGTCTGCTGTGTATGGAACTAGTTTTAGTAACAGAAAGAATGTGAAGTTCCCTTGACAGCAGACTCAGGTGCAGGAAGGTCCTTGTTACTACCACGACCTCCAGCTGTTGGAGTTCTCTGACCCTAAGTCAGGTCACGGGAAAGAAGAGATTTTGTGCTGCCTTATTACAGTTCCCTGAGCTCCTCTTTCTACCTTTCATGATATTTCCAGCTCACTGGAGATGCTTGGTCTTCCAAGTCAAGGCAGTAAACTGCTAATCAGCACATTAAATCTAACCTTGTACTGCCTTTGAGTCATTACTTATCATACCTGTCCAATGTACACAGGCACCGTTGAAGTCTGTTCCTCAGTCACAAAAAGTGGTTCCCATACCCAGCCACGTTTTACTCTTCGAGCTGCTTTGAAAGCCTGATCCATGTTTTGAGTACTGCAGTTCTGTGTGCTCAGAGAGCAAGGCCAAAGTTGAACCAGTGTCAGCACAAGAGACAGCGATGCGGAAAAATTCATCCTGAACCCTTCTTTCAATCAGTTTTAGTCTGTGAGAGGATAAAAAAAAAAAGAAAAAAAAACTTCGACAAAGCTTCACTTTTGTCTTTCCACTTTTACATATTCATTCTGTGCTAATACAAGAATTTGTTTGCAGTTTTAAAACCTGTCCCTCCCCCTTAGAAGTGCTGAAACAAAGTCTGTTTCTGATTAAAACAGAGATTCTCTTAGAGACTCCAGCATGAAAGTCAAGTGTTCAACTCTCTTTTATGAATACCTACACAGGGACTCTCTATACAAAAAAGGGAAATCATCCTTCAATTAATTCATCTTCCAAATTAAGGTGGGTAATTGTATTGCATAGCCTAGGAATAATTTGATTGGAATAATTGTATGTTTCTGCTTAGACAGAGCTCATTTTGAGCTGCAGTCACAGAACTGCCTGAAGGGTGAACACGTAGCCTTAGCACCCTGGATGACTGATAGCTGAAACAGAAGAGTGCAGATTTTTTTTTTAACCTTTTCTTTCCCTCTTTCCCAACTTAGCAAAATGCCTGTAAAAATGCTGAAGACGGTAGGCTACCGTGAAAAAGGAGCAAAAATGTGCAACCCTCTCCTTCCTGGTCAATAGAAATTGTCTTAACTGATTTTACATTTTTATCTTCAATTAAACAGACAAAGGACAAATACACCTTTGAAGCTGTAGGTTTCTGCAGCTAATTTCATTGCCATAAAGAACTCATTCAGAAAATGGCTTTGCACAAACTATATGCTGTTATTGGCTTTTCAGTGATTTTTGGTACAATCACCAAAACTCTGAATTTTAAATAAAGTACAATGCTCAGTTAAGAATGGGTATCTTTTACGATGCAAAAGGGAAATTTTTGGCAGTCCTTACTATACACATTTCAAGTTTTAAAACCTTACTTGGTGATGGCATTAGACATTTTTTTTCAAGGTGGTAGCCTTGAAGAATAACATTTCCTATGCATGAGCAGTCTGGTTTATGAATTTACCATATGCCAGTCAGTTTGTACAACACACTGGAATAAATATCTTGCTGCATTTACTTCAGGCTGGAAAAAATACATGACGCTTTTACTTACCCAGGATAAAATATGAATGTATGTATTTTAAGATCATTATTTAAATAATAATGTTATAAATACCCATCCTTATGCAAAGAGAAATGCTATAATTGCTTCAAGTGACAGACAGGTCATATAGACAACTACTTCCTTCCTTCCAGCAATTTAACATGGACATTATTCTGTTAAACTGTAATCCGTGTATGCACATTAACTGAGAAAAAGGTAAAGGAGTTCTAATATTAAGGTATACAGAATTGTAGACATTAAAGTGTGATTTCCAATTCCTTAGCATTTTCTGTTTTTCAACTGTAAAGCTGTAACAGTGCAAGACAAGACTGGAATGGAGGGAGTGTGACTTGTGTACTCTCTCATTTAAGTTTTCATTGGAAAACTGCTTATTTTCTTAAAGCTGCAAGAATAATGGTTGTGACATAGAAGACAAAGCCAACAAAGTTCAGCTTTCCTCTCAAAGAAAGCTTGAGTGAGGCTTAAAAGGCCTAAGAGCTTTGGAGAATCTCTCTACACAACAGGTATGTTTAAAGCTAAGCAGTAATTTGCAGAGAACTAATCTTGAAAATGAACATTCATTTAATTTCTGTACATAGCAAAGAACAGACAACTCAAACAATGAAAGATGAATTGTCAGAGATGTTTCTGAGGAATCATAAAGAAAATTATTTCAATCACTATTTAAATGAGGAGACAGGTGTTCAGTCTGGGCCACAGCAAATGCTTCTGGCTACCCATTAGTTGATGTTTTGGCTGCTTGTTCTGACATTCCCCACCTTGTTCAACAAAGTATCTCAGGCTTGTGGGGCAGTATTTCATACAGAGTGAATGCCAAATGGAGATGCATTATCAAACTCAACTGACAGATACAGATGACATATACATCAACATAGTGAGGGTACAGAATATGGCTACGCTGGTTTACTGTTGGCCACATTTTAGCAAAGTACCCAGTAGTTAGCCATCAGCAATGAACAGCTTAAAGAGCATAATTAATATTTTGGTTCGTTTCAGTATCTCCTCTTTACTAATTTATGTTAATAGTCTATGATACATGGATTCAAGCACCACATCTTGGACGAATTTGAGGGAACAAACGGTTTTAGATTTTGACATGTTGTGCATTGTTATGTGTATAAAAAGATTTTAATGTGAAAATATAGATAGTAGGCAAATTATTGTAAAAAACCCATAGAGTTATGTAATGGAATTGAGGGTTATATGTATTTCTGGTTTTCTCTTATCTGCTATATCAGACATACTCAATTTGCCTTTACTTTCAGGACCTTTCAAACCATATTTGGTTCCAACATCTTCCTACTCATTTGGCATTGAGACACTGCCTCCAGCCCCTGGCCAGAACATGTTGCCATTCTTTATAAATCCAATAGGTCCCTTGTGAAACAACCTCCTTCTTTCTGTTCCACAGACAGAAAGTAGCTTTTGTAAAATATCAAGAAACTAATTTCTATTCCATCTTCTATTTCTAGTCTTTCCTTAAAAATTCTAAATTTCAGTGTTACATACTTGAAAGAAAAACAGTGTTCACAGTGATTAAGGTAATTCTTTGCCGAGAGTGCTGCCTATCACAGCGACTAGTATTGTCTCATTATTTCCTTGTACTCCTCTGTCTTTCCCTATCCATCAGTTGTCTCTTGTTTTACACTTAATTTTTAAGGTCTTTGTAAATGAGATGACCTTGTACTCTGTGCTATCATTATAACATATAGCAGAAAAGTGGATTAGCAAAAGCAAAGGGGTTATATTTTAGGTGCTATAGTATTATGCACAAATAGATAAATTAATAGAATTATCTCATATTGAGGGAGAAAAAAAAAGACAAATATATTTTCAAAGATGAACAAATGAGCTATCACTAATAATTTCCCGAGGGAACAAGAGAAATGGAGACCATTGTTCTGCTCCTGTCCTGTTCTTCAGAAAGTACATCTCCACTCTCACTTGCACTGGATTGCAATAATGAAAACTGATACCTAAAACAGAGAAATAAGAATATAAATTGCAGTTGTAATATGGAGGCTAGAGCTTTTAAACTAGTATCTTCCTTCAATGCCAAAAGAAAATCAGAAGTTTCCTGTAGATTATGTACAGATTTACCACCTCTGGCACAAAGTTGCAGAGTCCTTTGTTAGGCTTGTCCTAGAACCATCACCAAGTGATGTCCTGTCGCCATTTGAAACCGGATATTAGTTTTAGGTGTCCTGCTAGTCTGACTTGGTTCTGAATTCCCTTTGTTTTAAAAATAGTAATTTGTTTTAAAAATAGTAATTTGATTTAAATTATGATAATGTCATTGCATTACAAAATAATACCTGTTACTGCCTAGCACTGCAAGAATAACAAGAAAAAGAATAGGTTCAAAAAATACGACCTATAGGATATAGTGAAGTAATGCATTTGTTGGTGAAAAAAAAAAAAAAAAAAAGTCTAAGGGCAGACAAAACAGTTGCCTTCTAAAGCATTAAACCCCTCCAAAACAACAGATAACAGTGAAGGCGAGGAGAAATTCTGTTCCAGTTCTGTTAGTGGAAAGTTAAGGAAAGCTTAATTTTATAAAAAAATCCCCATAATTTGATATAAGTAAACCCTTTTAATTAGGAAGTTAAAAAACTGGAACACGGTAGATACTCCTTAATTACAGACCATTTGGACCATCTCAAATGTGGACTGGATATTACTTTACAGCAGGATTTTGAAACAGTGACTCCTGAGAAAAGCAAATCTCTCTGTCCTTGAAAGTACTGAGGAGAACCAAAAATAGCAGACTGAAAGACATTCCTTTTGTGGAATATGATGGCGTCTTTGCTTGTTTTAATAACATCAAACAAATTACAACAACAATATGGAAAAAATCATGTAAGTCTATTTAATTCATTAATATGCAGCTTCCGAAACACATTTCTTATCTCAGGCAGAGGCCTAACATGATGTCTCAGTTGCAAGTTCTTTTTTGTGCATTGGTGTTATTATGATTATAGTGAAATTTTACTCCCTTGTATGTTGCTATCTATAATTGTCACTTAATAGGATAAAGAAGAATGGGTATTTGTAACTAACACGCACAGATTAGTGTGTTAGAAAAGGCTTGAATGGATAGAAACCTTCATAATTTCAACTATATTTTTGTTCATTTGTAGTACATCTACTGGCTATTTGTCCTAGTTGCATTTTATATGTCTGATTACTGATAATTCTACTGCATTATAGTGCAGCTGCTCTGCTCTGTTTTCATTACAGAAAAGACTGTATATGGACTCATTTTCATTCAGCAGTTTAGTTTTCACACAATATGGTATAAGTGGCTAGGCTATGTTACCTCTAGAATTCCCAAAGAATTAATCAGCTATATCTGCCAACTAGCTTAATCAATATATATGCTTCATGGTCTTTTTTTTTTTTTTTTTTTTTTTTTAAACTTATAGAAGAATGATAAAATCTTTCAGAATGTGCAAAGAACTGGACTTAATCCTATTCTTCCTGATTCTTGCTGCTTCTTGCTGTTGCTAAATTTCAGAGGCAGATATTTTTTACAGATCTGGTGTGTTAGAAACTCTTCATTACCACTTTCATTAATTTTCAGCTGTGATTTTATCATTTGCAAACAGTGCCAAGATATTTTGTTATGCAATTTTTCTGTTCTTCATGTAACAAATATTTTAACTGGAGGCACTAGAAAAAGGCATACTAAACCCCTAAGATATAAATATTGCATATTTAGCTCCAACTATACTGGACTTGCTCTCTGGTTCCTTTGATAATCAACATCACAGATTGACACAGAAATCACTGGAATGACAGTAATGTTTAACTGAGTTGATCATGTTTAACAGTGGAAAGAAAGGACTACAATTTGTGAGGAATGTATTTTGTTATTTGAAATTCATTTTTTACTGAATATCATAATTGTCATATGCCACAGGTATGACGAGCATGTGACTGATCAGTTGACCAACTGAATTTTATGAATAGGTACATTTGACAACAGTCCTGCTCAAGTCACCTTTTCTATATTATCTCTCAGCTTATGTTTATCTGCCTGATTTCTCTATGATTAGTTTAGCTTTTAATATCATTTTTTTTTTCTTAGTTTTAGGTATTATTTGTATAGAATCTAAATTTTTAATTTAGCCTTTTTTGGCTTTCTGATCTTTCACACATTTTTTGTTTATTTGTTTTTTAGTAAATTTGACTGCTATGTCTAACAAATATGCTGAATTTAATTATATTGTGGCCATCAGCTCTAATGTCTAAAATGTAGCAATGATTCCAGTCAATTAAATAGAGCTACATCAACAATAGTCTTGTTAGTCTGTAGCATGACTAGCTATTTTGAAACCTTGAGAAGTGTCTTCTTTAATGCACATCTTGATGTGAGATTTGACTAAATTATATCAACCGGTAATGACATTAATGCAGCACAGCTGCATGTGTCTCCACTGCTCACCCAGCACTTCACTTACATGGAGAGCAATTACTAAGATGTTATGACTGTGATATAAATTTCACTTGATTCTAATTGGTACATTATTTTCTTCATTTTATAAATATGCTATTGTACCATTAGGGAAGTTCTTCAAAGTATTATATAGAACTGCCAGTAATCTGTCAGTTATACATGGGCAAAATATCTTTAGAAAAATTAATTTGTTAGTTGATTAGTGCTGTTAAGCCTGTGTATTTTAATCAGTATAGAGCTGATGGACTAGAAATCCTGTAATTCCTATTGTTTTGTAATGGTTTACTGATTATCCTTCCAGGCAGTATATTAACACATATTATCTCACTGCAGTATTTTATTAGAATATTTGTGACACTGTAGAAAAAGCCCAGATGCCATTTCCGATGACAAAACCCTGAGTCTTCAAACTAAGAAAAGCAGTGGCCAGAATTCTGTCCATATTCTTCTATGGATTCAAAACATCTTTTACGGCATCATATTGTGATATTTATTTCCTTCTCCCATTAAAAACCTATAGAAGAGTAGGAAAAGTAGGACATTTGTTTCAAAGGAGGAGAAATTGTTTGATGGTGAAGGATGAGATATGCAATGACTGAAGAAAACAAGTGGTAGAGCTGTTCCCTGTTTAGTCCACAATCCAAAGGAGATATTATAGAGGATGGGTGACATACACTATAATTTACAACCCCACACCACAGTATCTTTGGTCATTCTCATTTCCTTAGTGGAGTTATATTAGTCACCAAAAGACACGAGCAAATCAACTTCTTTTTTTTTTTTTTTTTTTTTTTTAAANATTAAATCCAGTGACTATTTGTGCTATTCTATTCTGTTTGACCTTTGTCATATAAAACTTGCTGCATTTTCCTAATTGCCAAATGGATGTGAACATATAAGATGAGATAGCCAATCTCTTACCTTTTTAAACCCTGTTCCTGTGTTTTTAGAACTGATCTGTAGTTTGCTGGAGATATATGTAACCAGATTTTTGATCAATATTTCTGGGTCTCATTCAGTATTCCTATGTTTTACTTCCCTTAGGTAACCCCTGCCACTCCTGTGACTTTGTGGACAAAGACTGTAATGACTTTGGAAACTTGAAATCATTATTCACTCACTGTTATCAGCCTTATTGCACAGAGCTGGAAGTGCAGCGTCAAACTCTTCAGTTATGCCTGAGACAGAAGGAGACCCAAGTCTTCTCCTTTCAATTCCTTCGAGGTCCTTTAGAAACGCCCTGGTAAAGATGACACACCCCACTAAGAGTCACCCCATCAACAGAATAGAGTGTGTGGAGAAAGATAAATTTCTGATGGGCAGGACTCTGGGACTCTGCCAGACTGCTTTTGTTCTGCAGCAGTGACCTCTGTGAGTGCTGGTTAAGGTTAACACCGTGCATGGGTGGAGCCAAAGGCAATCTGTTACTCCTTTAAACTTTCCAAGTGAGAGCTTATGCTACTGTTTTTCAGCTGGAACTAAGATAATATTGACATTAAATCTGGAACATCAGAAAGTGATAAATTAAAGGTTTATTTTGGAGTCTACTGAAACCCCCAAAGAGACCAGCAGGTATCACTGAGAATGTCACACTGAAACACACAGAGCTGCAGCAGATTCATCAGACAGAATTAAACCTTTAGGATTTCTCCCAGGTCGGTGTGGTATCTTCTCTTCTTTCGGAAGTATAGCTTTTCTAGATTCTATTAACTGAAGAATACAAGTTATTTGGTTTCGTAGACGAGAGACACAGATATTCCTACATCACTTTCTTGTAAGGAAGAAAAATAAAAGCGTGTCTGTGTCTCTTGTCTGCACATGGGTAAATTAATGATTATATTTAGTTCTTTTTCACAGACTGTTCTGCAATGCAGCCACATTCTACTTCAGTCCAGATGCTTCCTAGCTAAAGGAAAGGGAAATGCTTACAGTAAGACTTAACTTTATGAACAATTATGTTCATTTTCTGCAATCATTCAATAACTTCAGCAATTTTATTCTGATGAAAAGATCAATTTAGTAAACAGATGCCAAGATGCTAAAAGATTCAGTTATACCAGCAGTTGTGGTACGCTGGACTCTCTACATTAAAACTAAGAAAATGTTTAGTTTTAATTGCAGCTTTTCTTAACTATGACCATTATTTATTTTTAAGATAGTTTGCACTATAGAAAATTATGACTAAACCCATATCTTTTAGCATAAATATTTTGCTGATTAAAAAGACTAACACATGTACACAGTAAAAACAGAAATTCTTTCCTTCTGGCATTTGCTTTTTATTGTAGAAAAGTAGCAAATTCAATTACAAGATGTTTGATTCACTGGGCAAATCCTACTGGAACATTTTCGGCTCTGCAGGATACCACTCAGTACTGAAGAACCACTTGTCAGCATTACGATGTAAAGGACCACATTCTGTGATTCACACTTGAATCTGTCTGCCAAATGATTTTCAGGAAGACACTTCATGAAATGCTCCAAAAAATCTCTTTAGGATTCAAGTTCCTTTTTTTGCTTTCGTTCATAATTATTCTTTGCATACATTAAAATTAATAAAGCAATGAATTCACCTTTCCCATGGTTTTTGAGGAGATTTAATTCCTCCAAACATGAAATGCCCAAGGATAAAAAGAAGCTTCAACATTTCAGTTAAGTGGATGCTTTTTGCTATGATTTGACTTATTGTTAAACCAGTGGGTTTGGCTTTAGATTCAATTTTCCACATAAAATGAGGTAAATCAGAAACACCCTTAAATGAAATCATCCAGCCTATGTCAATGGGAAACTAGACTGAAATAAAATTCAAATGCTATATTTGTGGAAATTTACCAGGACTCATTTGTAAATAAGTAGATAATTGTAAAAACAGTGTCTTACAAGCAGTTAAAGAACCATACCTTCACATAAATAAAAATAAGGAAAGAGAAAAAGCTATTTTTTTATTTTCATTAACTCACTTTGTTCTCTGCTTATTAGTGGAACACATTAAGGTAAATTGAACAGGGAACAATTACTTTTAACAGTATTAAGAGTTTTCATTACAAGTTAAACAATTTGCTCTGATGTATAATATAGTTGAAAGACGCAATTTAATTTCATGAACAGAAAATGTCTGTTGCGTACATACATATGTACACTCTGCACTACCACAGTGGAAGTCAGAAAAATGCTGAAAGAATGCACTTCCTGTAGAAAAGCTGAAATAATACTGGACAGGAAAGGGTAGAATTCACCTGCTTTTTGGTAGAGACAACAAACTGAAGAGTACTTTTAGTTTTCAGAATAGTGAGAAGTGAAAAAGACTTAATTGCCAAACATGTTAAAAATACAGTATTTTCTTGCCTTTTTATTCTCTTAGTCTAGTTCTCAGTTGATGAACTTACAATATCACTTGAAATGTAGTAACCTCATTTTCAGTTCTTAGCTCCCAACAAGCAGAGGTGTGTCTATCATTTATTCCCCCGCCCTTCCCCCCCCCCCCCCCCTTTTTTTTTTTCCCAATATTTCACTGTTCTGTTCTACTACCAGGAACATGCCTTATCCTCTTTATTCACTCACTCACTCACTCAGTTTCTTCACTCATTTTTAAGGCTAATATCCTTTTATTTTGTTTTCATCTGTTTCATATTCTAATGATATATTAATCCAATGTGGTTCTTATTTAATTCCATTAACTTTTGTAAGCACTTTTCAGACACTGAAGTATTCCGAACGGGATAGCATTAGGTCATTCAGACCAAATAAAGGGTGTTCTATTTTCAATTTCCTGTTAAAGATGTTTTAAAAGGATTTATTTTCTGTTCTGTTTCTTCAAGTGTAAAATAAAATATTCTAGGTATAGTCCAACAGTCCCCATCAGATTTGAAAATCTGCATTATTTTTTTTTAAAATGGAATCACATTTTATGGGAGTCTTTAAAAAAAAGTCCTAAAAATAGAATGCCTTTTCTAGCTACTGGTAGTGCATCCTCCAAAAATTCTTTAAAGCTCTTTTTAAAAGCCATGAGTTATTTTAGACTCCTCCAATATTCCTATATTCAAACATAACATGAAAATATAACTTAAGGTTAAAATAAATAATAAAAAATCTAAGTTGCATAGTATTTGGGAGCTAGTTCTTTACATTCTTCGTAGTCAAGTTGGCTTTTCTTCCTATGGTATCTCAGATCATGAATTTTGTCCATTACTTTCATGCTTATTCGTAAAATAGAATGCTGTTTATACTTCCATTATCATTCAACATAGTCCTTACCTTGAATCAAATTAAGATATCTTGGGACATTCTTATTAATTATAAATTCCCTTTTGACTAAAAATCCATTAGTCAGAAAGTCAGGAACACTGCTAGAATTTGTGTTGAAACTTGCCTTTCTAAAAGTCGTTGTTCAGGACATACTGTGTTATTGGGTGTCTTTGTAATGTATTATATCTATGTAGGAAACATTCTTTGCAAATTCTCTAGGTATTCTTTGATGCCTTGAACACTCACATAATTATGGTAAAATTCTGCCTTTTTAACACACTTTTATCTGAAGTCCTTAAATTCTGGTCAGTCTTCAAGTGATTTACATTATTTTAAAGGGAAAATTAAAAAAAAAAAAATGCAGTAAGAACACTGGAAGATTGGATTAAAAATTCAATACGGCTAAAGAGTTGAAAGTAAACTCAGTTGATATTATTTCAGCTAACTGTTGATGTTACTTGAGAAGATTACTTTTCTGGACTAATACTCTTTGAAGCTGGCGAAAAAGTTGTTATTTCTCCACATTTTGGGTTTGGGTTTTTTTTAATAACTTTTCATTAATTTATTTCCTTTTCCAGCCAGTTCTTACCTTTCTACAGTATGATTGCTAGCCTACATTGAATTCTCCTTTCTCACTGAGAAGCCAGGGCAATTGAGGGTTCCTCCTCACTTTTTTCCCATTCATCATTTGCACCTAAGATTGATGAATTACCTACTCACCCATCAGTTCTGTCCCCATCACTGCAACTCATTTGCAATAACAGTTAGTTTATTGCGTCTTTATGCAAGTTTTTTTCTTCAATCTTTGTGTGTCATTATCACGTCTGCTTGTGAGCCTCTGTTGCTTCTCTGTTCAATCTTGTCTCTCAATCAGACCTCTCTGTACAGATTTATTTTGATATTTTATTTCACAGAAAACTATTGTAAAAAATAAATTGTACTGTATTATAGTGCTGAGCAAGAGTCCCTCTGAGTCATTCAGAGGGTAATTTTGCCTATTTCAAGAGCGCTTATGTACTTGATAGGCTTAGCTTTTGTATCTCCAACTGAGCAGGCATCCTCAATACTTTAGGGATTACTAGAGTGTCAAACTTAACATGTTTAAACTTCATCATTTCTTTCACTCAAAGAAGCTTCTTAAGCCAATAAGAAAAGTGGAGGAAAGAGTCAGAAATAGGAGGAATTCACACTAAAAGTAAATCCTAGGTAAAATGACTTTAACAGGGTAGGAATCATGGTGAGTGGTAAGCAACAAGAAATGAGAGACTAGAAAAGCCTGATGTTTAGTAATCAAGACTAGGTTTTATCGCAGTGATTAGGAAAGAAAGAAGCTAGACATGGAGTTAGACCTGCATTAGAAAGGAGCACCAGGTGTGCTGGGCCAGGGGCCTTTCAGTCCATGGGAGACACGCACAGGTTGAATTGCCTCCTGTCATGTTCATATTGAAGTAGAGCAGGGATGTGGAAAGTAGTAGGCAGGTCATTTGTATGTTTTAATTTTCTCCTCAGCTTTAAAAGTCAGGCTTGGCTAAAATCTGCAAATATATCCAGTTTAGCTCAATTGAAGTTATTCAGATATATTACTTCTGGTATGATTTTGTATCCTTTCTACAGAAATCTGTAGGAGTTACAGAAATTCAATGCAACTCCTTTCTACCATGTCTGGTAGAAAGCAGTGGAGCGCTCTGTCAAGTATTAAGTGTTCTCACAGTTGTTTCAAAAGAATATTAAAAACACCAAAGGTTGGTGTTGGTGCTGTGATATCAGTGTAGCGCATTGCATAGTCAAAATAGTTTCTCCAGAACAAAGAAGAAAAGAGAAAGGATTAAAGAAATTATAGAAGTAAGTGCTATCAGACCTTGATTATAAAACACGTGCTACCAAAAGTTTTGTAGTCAAGAAAGGAACAGAGTTTATGGAAGACAGAAGTAGTCCAAGAAGAATTCAAAGATCCATGAAGAACTGTGTTGAAAAGCAGGAGAAAGAAAGCTTAGGATTTTAACTAGGAAAGAAACATGAGACCTTTGCAAATAGCAAATTTATCCACAGATGATGCACGCTTGAAGAGCTAATAGTTCCAGAATTTCAGTTTTCCTTTTAAATAAGAATATGCAATGGTGAAATATTAATTCCCCAAATAAATTTTATTTATTATTTATTTATAAATTTTATTTATTTATTCAGAAACAAAGTAACAAGGCAAAGTTTAAAACAAACAAACAAACAAACCCCCCAAATCTAAACCAAACCAACACCAAACTAAATGAAACTTGAAAGTATACTATAGGTAAATTAACTTTCTAGAACTAATTTCATACCAGTATCTGGATTAACTTTCTTAAACAGAAGCAATTATATAATAAAGGTTTGACATTGTATGCTTCTTTTGGCTTGGATAGAGTTAATTTTCTTCATAACAGCCAGTATGTGGCTATGTTTTGGGTTTGTGTCAGAAACAGTGTTGCTAATACAGGGATATTTTTGCTATTGCCAAGCAGTGCTTACACATTCGAGGCCTTTTCTGCTTCTCACTACATCCCAGCAGTGAGTAGGCTGGTGGTGCACAAAAAGCTGGAAGGAGACACAGCCAGGACAGCTGACCCAGACTGACCAAAGGAATATTCCATACAATATGACACCACGCTTAGTGTATAGAACTGGAGGAAGAAGGAAGGGGCAGAACATTCAGAGTAATAGCATTTGTCTTCCCAAGTAACTGTTCCACATGATGGAACCCTGCTTCCCTGGAGGTGGCTGATCATCTCCCCTAAAATGGAAAGTAGTGAATGAATTCCTTGTTTTGCTTTGCTTGTGTGCACGGCTTTTGCTTTACCTATTAAACTATCTTTATTTCAACCCATGAGTTTTCTCATTTATACCCTTCTGATTCCACTGGAGGAGGAGCATGAGCAAGTGGCTGTGTGGTGCTTAGTTGCTGGCTGGAGTTAAACTATGGAACCTTGTAAATTAACCTATAAAAATTAGAGACTTACAGTGTTTAGTCAGCAAAATATGACCAGAGCTGTTTCTGTCATGATAATTTCATTAAATTTCATTACTATGTATACTGGTAACTTTTATGTGTCTGCAAATTCAGCTATCAATTCATGGAGAAGAGAAGGGAAAAGAAGCATGGATTATATTTCCCATCCCCCACGGCATTAATTAGTTTGTTTGTGAGAGGAGTAGGGGAGTTTCCTCTAGGAATTAATATTTTAAGAAAATCCCAGGATAGGAGATAATAGACCTCTTAACGGAGATAAGCATATTTTTTGTGACATTGATGTGTAAGACTTTGGGTACTTCTTTCAAACTTCATCCCTTGACAGTGACTAATGAAAATTTCTGGTGAAAAAATAGCACTTTAAAGTCCATTGCAAAGAGCGGATACTTTTCAATCCACTTCTGGGTTTTGGACCTGGCCATTAGTAAGCCTGCTTTGTAGACATTTCCTTTCCTTCATCAGATTTGAGAGCATTCTCTGATTCCCATGCAGCTCAGTGGATAACTTCAATGCGTATAAAGATGTGAATATGCATGAGCTCTCAAAGATGCCGTAATTCACTAAGTCAGATTGTTTAAATTTGCCGCCAAAGTAAGTTCTTACAAAAGAAATTCCCAAAATAGGTTTCTATGTATATCTCACTTCTTTAAAGCTCGTTTCATCCACATAATTCCCCTTCTTTCAGGAGTCTGACAGAGTTTCTGACTGTTTAATTCATTGCAAGCCAACTGAAACTGGGAAGTCCATAAAGTTGCCATAGTAACTGATAGGACAAAGACTTAATTCACTAGTTTATATAAGCCAGAACTCATATCCTGCAGATAGTAATGGTCTTAAATTATTTAGGTCTATGAAGATCACTGTTAATGGATTATATATATATTTCATAAATAGATGTCAGTTCTTTAGTAAGTGAAAAATGGGCCTTTATTGCCCATTTGATATCTCAAAAGTAGTTGCATGTTGGATAGTAAGCCAATCAAAAAGTCAAGGGCAATGAAAAGGAACAAGAAACCAGGGTATGGTAGTGCTTTCCATGTTAAAAGATATATAAGTTATGTTATTAAGAGTTTGTTCTGAAAATTTTCCCCAAACTGAGCTGTTAAACTTCATGAAGTTGGTGGGTGGGCTTAAAAGTAACAAAGGACAGCATACTTCGAATTTTGCAGTCTAGTAAAACCAATGGCACTGCAGTAATTGTTATCGGTCCCAGTCCAACGATACAATTTGCAGTGATGCTGCTCAGCACACAAGGAAGATGTGTAAGAACAAAACTGAAGGAGATGTCTCTTGAAGAATATGTTATGAATGTTATGAATCACATCATGTTGTCATGGGCAGCATGATTTATTTAAGGGCATTCCTTTCTGTTAGCTAAAAATAAAAGTGTGGCATCATCAACTGTTATACTGATGGTGTCAAGATAGATGTGACAAAACTAAGTAATAAAAAAATAATTAGGTATTTGCTTAGTTTAGACAATTCTGCTTCTCAGCTTCTTGATCAAGAACTGAAAAACTTTTGCTTTGAATTGACTTGAGATCAACAACAAACTCTAAGAACAGTAACAGTTTTCTTTTTCTGTCTGCTTAATTTTGCCCTCCTTCCCCATACCTTCTGTTCTATGCAACATTTAGCAATTAGGCAGATTAAAATCATAAACCAGGCCTGATGCACTACAACTTTCCAAAACAGAATTGGTAAATATTATAAATATCATAAACATTCTTTGGGAACTTTGTACTAGTAGACAGATAGGGACATTTTAATCATTGAATATACCTATAACTTCAATGTCTTAGAAAACCACTTCTATATAATTTAATTCCCTAGATTAATGAATTCTGTAGTTCTTTTTCATGAGATTTCCGAGTGTGTCACAGTCATTTTAATCCTACAAGTTTGAAAAAAACAGCCCAGATGGGAATTGTCACTGCAGTTTTATTGTATTTTATGTTGCTTTATTTCATTATTTTCTTTCGTTTTAGTTCTAGTGCCAGTTTTCAGCAGGGTGTTGAACCTGAAAATTTCCCTTACACATTTAATTCAAAAAGTGGACTGCCACCTATATTTCCCCCTGGGTGGAATTCCACTGCTCATTATGCTATCAGGCTTTATCGTTAGATTTACATTTTGTGTCATGCCAGCTATTTCCTATCATTCCAGGTAGTTTGAGCTCTTTTACAGATTCTTGCTCAGGGCTTGTAAATAGTGGATAAATGTCACAAGAGGTAACAGAATGTGAAAAACTATTAATAGGAAAAAAAAAAAAAAAAAGGAGAAAGAAAATTGTTAGCAAAAGTGAAAGAAAACAGGAAGCAGTTAGATATGCCACTGTCATTAATTTCTTTCGTTGTCCCACACAATAATAAAAAGGATAGGTTTGGGGTTTTTTTGTGTGGTTTTAGGTAAGCTTTGCTTTGTCCAGGAAGCTCTCATGAGCTTTGAGATAACATAGGGATAACCTGTTTCCTCTCATCTCTCTTTTCCACCATCCACCACTGTTCAGCACATTTTGAATTTTTAGAGGTCTCTTACTGATTTGTTTTTATTAGAAAATGCCCTATAATTCAGACTTCTGATATAAAACTAGCTTTCATGGATGCTTTTTATTTTTTTATTTTTTTTTTTTCCCCCAGAGGGTGTTACAGAGTACATGAACTTTGTATTGTGTGTGCTACAGCCTATGTAGCCTTCAAGAGTAAGCATTACTTTTAAAGAAAGTATCTGTCCTCTGGACACTTGGAATTAAAACATGACTCTGAAAATGAAAATCAATCCCCAAAACCCAGAAATATATTTGGCTGCTTTCACAAAAGACATCATATGTCAGTGTAATTAATGGAAGGGTATTTTCTTATGCAGGGTATTTGCGAAATACAGAGATAGTCTTGATTACCTGGGGTTGAAACTTTGTTCAGTAATGCATCATAATTTTACTAGTCCTTTGTTTAAAAACACCTAAGATTAAAGTATTTAGACAAATGGCTGAAAATTCATGTAGTGATAAACTGAGATTACTCTCTGTTCTCATGGTTTTACTATAGAGAAGGATGAACAAAAGAGCACTAAAAATACTTTAGTCCTGAGTTCTTGCTGTTATTAGCAACAACTGTCAGCTAGGAAAGTAAATTCTGTACATTTCCCGTCTCATTTTCCTTCAAATTACTTTTGTGACCTCCTTGCCCTTAACTGAAATATGACTCAAAATGTAAGTCACTAATGCTGATTATGTTATTGTACTATTTCACCCTCGCAGCTGTGCAGTAACAAAGGCGTAGAAACAGGGACAGGGTATTGGCATGGTGCTATGGAATCTTAAGCACAGAATAGAAATCCCCCAATCTGGGAAGGGGCCAGGGCTGCTGTCTATGCTAAGAACGCTAGCATAGCAATGTGAAAACAAAACAAAAAATCCCCACTGGATAGAAAGTACAATTTTCCTAACAAATATACAAATTTCAAGCTTTCTTAGTAGAACATGAAAATAAGCTCTACTCTGTAGAGTAACCAATAAATCTAATCTATTGACTCTGCTCATTGCTGAAATACTGCCAAGAAGGATTAGGTAAAAGAAACAAATGTATGAAACATTCACACACAATGTCCAAAATTAAAAAGGTATCATATCAACCAGAACAAGGAGTAGTTAAGGGATTTTAGATGTTCAGAATTTTCCTTTTGGGAAATCTTGCCATTTTCTTTATTTGATATCAGGTGAGTTTCACAGAATACACAGAACAATATTTAAAGTAAATTAATAGGACAGTTCTACTGCTTAAAATTGTAATTTGTTTGAAAAAAATATTTTACCTTGTGAAATGGTTGAACTCTGAACTGTTTCAAAGTTGAAAAATTACAGGATGATCAAATTCTGTGGAATGCTTCAAAGGAATATCTTTGTCTGTTAAAGAGAATCATAAAATAAAATAATGTTGTCTCATACAAGTCCAGTTCATTCATATAAACAGGAAAAGAGGACATATTTATCCATGGATCATACTACTTGGTTATTATTTTTTTCCAAATATTGAAGTTAAACTGAATGCTGAGCTGTTTGCAGCTAGGATCAAACAGAGACCAAGTAGGCTTTGTGAAAAGATAATCTTAAAGCAAAAGATGATCTATTATTAGGATTCTTGCGGTTCAGTCTTTTTGGATTTACACTACCATCTTCGTGGAAATAGCAATTGATTCAGTATACAGGCCACATAGTACATCTGCAATGATAGCACTTCACCTTGAAGAGAACTTCTTCCACCAGATCTCAGCAGAACATAGTTCTATATCAAAAATTCAGCTCTTTTTATGTTAAATGGTAAATGAATTGTAAGAAGCCCCCTTAGTCTCCCTCAGAGGACTACCATGCTTTTCCACAATCCTCTTCAATAACAGTTTATATGTTGTAGTTTAACAAAAGATTCTTCAGTAGCACCATAACTTTGGGCTGCCTTTTTCCTCTCTTCTAACACCAGCCACTTTTGCTGCCCCTGGTCAGCCCTTCTTGTTGTTTGAACAAAGACATCACATGCTATGAATTGAATGAACTAAAACCAAACAAAACCAAACAAACCAAACCAAACTAAGCAAACAAAAACCCCCCAAAATCCACCAAACAGTGGGTTATTTTTCTGTATAGGAAATTGAGGAGAGAAAAGAACCAAAAGACTATCATTAATTTAACATAATGCCTTTTCATATGATTTTAGCACAATTTCCTAACTGATAAATAAATAATCAATACAAGAACAAGTGCAAAATAGAAATCACTCAGAGCTTAATCACTTTACCCGTGTGATAACCAAGACTCTTCCTGGCTTTCTTATTCTTTATAGAAAGAGATCTTTGCCTGAGTTGAGTTTAATAGAGTAAATTGAACTCTATAGGTTTTGCTTAAGATTGTCAGCAAATGGCAAATTAATCTCAAAAAGTGGTAGAAGACTCCCCTCCTATGATTGTAATCTGCAAGAAAGTCACAAGAGAAAGACATTTTAAGTCATTGTGACTTCAGTGCAAGATACTTGAACAAAACATTTCTTTAAAACAAAAAATTGTTTCCACGGTATTTTATGATCATTGTTTATAAATGCATTTGTGTTTAATAATTAAAACAGTGGATTTTGCATGCGAAAACCAAACAGTTTATCATTTTAGTTTTTCAAAACTTGAAGAGGGTTATTTTCTTTAAATTCATTTCCTCTCTTGACAGATGAAGGTGAGGATATATAACTTTAAATTTGATTTTTTTAACTGTTTTATAACTAATTGTAAACTAATTTTGAACCAATTTTTTAACTAACTGCTAGCTTCATGAAGAAATGTAGAGCAAGAGCAAGCAAACTGTGACTAATAAACATCTTATGATTTGTCAGCAGTAGCCTGAATGCCTGAGCTTGGTGGTGTGACCAGCAGCAGGGCTGAGCTGGCTCAGCATCCTTCAGTTATCTCTTTCCCTCAGCTGTGGGAGGCAGCAAGCCATCAGCCACTGCTCAGGCTGTTACCTATGGTTCTCCCTTGCATCAAGCAATCAATGTATCTGATGGGCAAATACCTTACATTGTCTTTTACACTCATGAACTTGCTGCCACTTGACAGAGTTCCAGCCTTTTACACCTATTAAGGAAGGAAACAATAATGCTGTTCTCTTCTCTCTAGGGTTTTCTATATGCTACCTCTGACTGTGTCCTAAATGAATCAAGAAATCAATTTGCAGCCTCTCTGCCTCAGTTAAATCAAACGTATTCACAGTTTCTGCTGAGTAAAAATCATCCAGTGCTTCTCCACAGGTACCCACTGTCACTTTGAAAAGATATATCAGATCCTTGGCCAAGTCACACTGACACTGTCCAAAATGCTTTATTTTCCTTTTTTTTTTTTTCCTTTTGTTTTAGTTTGTTACTTTTTTACTATTTCATTATCTTACTTTTATTGGTATTATTTGTGTGAATTAGTTCTATACCTAGAATCATTGCCTGCTAAATACAACCAGTAAATGAGGTAGAAAAATTAATTTTATTACCACAAGAACAGAACATAATATGGAATAAATTTCCTTTTTATTGAAAAATTGTGACTACAGGATGAAATATTACACTGGTTTTTGTGGACTCATACATATATAGGCCTGCTAATAACCCGAGAGTTTCTCTAATATTTTCCATGCCTGTGAATGATCATTATTTATGGCATAGATAGCATTTATGTGTTTTGGCTTGGTTTTTGGTGGTTTGTTTTTTTTTTTCAGTAGTACAAATCCTGAAGTTCCCATGTTTTCTTAAGACTGCATTTATTAATTTAAGGACCTCAGATTTAAAGACCTAGTACAACATGTAGGCTACCTCAATAGTCAATAGAAAAAGAAATGCACTTGTGTTTTACCACATTTTAAGAAAGATGATTAACATATGAAGTCTAAATCGCCCTT
Source organism: Thinocorus orbignyianus (assembly GCA_013400375.1). NCBI lineage: Eukaryota > Metazoa > Chordata > Aves > Ciconiiformes > Thinocoridae > Thinocorus > Thinocorus orbignyianus. The sequence goes on from VXBW01000079.1 coordinate 85,041, forward strand.
TTTTCTGTCTTGAGAGGATCTTGATAGTTAACAGGTCAGTTGAACTATGTTCCCAATCTTATTGCCATCCCCACAGAAATATTCTATTTTTGAGCAAGTTCTTTCACTTCTGAGTTCATATTAATATTAGTGAAGATCAAGGTATGTCTTGTTATATAAGTTAGTACTAATTTACATTTAGGAGTAGAGCTCACAGTTCCTCTGTTAGATATGTCTTGCATTTTAAGTAGGGATAGATGATTCCGGTAAAGGAAATTAGACCAGAACAAAGATGTTTCATTGATTAACTATCTTAAAATATATTTGCAATTATTATAAAACCCACTATTTATCTTCTTGGTACAAGTTATCTTGAATTTAAATATAAGCACTTTTAGGAAACCATTTTTCTCTAGATTGGACACAAATAATAATGTGATTTTCTCACATATTTTGAATCCCTACTTAATACAGCTGATTATGAGAATGCTTTTACTCCATATGACTACTATTATTTATGATCAATATGGTTACTATCACAATATCATACTACTACAGTATCATACTATCATATGCACATCATAAATATTATGTCACAGTGTAGAAAGAAAATAAACGTTTCTTTTGAATATGACGGAACATCAAAATACAACTAAGTTTTCAGTCTTATACTGACATCAATTCCTTCTCCAACAGGCACTGCTACATGAGTGTGTAGGCTCATCTCAATTCCCCAGTTTAGGTATAGTGGGCATTGCTCCAGCATATCCAGACTAAAAAGAGAAAGTCTACACACCAGAATTACAAGATGAAATCTAGAATTTCATTCTGTAAAAGGCCACTGAATTTGTTCGAACAGTTTGGCTTCAAAGATCCTACTGAAATAGTATACTTTTTACTCTCTCTGACATTTATGATTAGTAATACTCAGGAATACAGTTGATCATTTTTATGATACAACATTTTTTGTTGTACTGCCTTGTTTTCATTTGAAACAAAATGGATTGTACCATGTTACAGTAGCTCAGACTTAAACAGTATTTCTTCACTTGGAAATCAGCTATTATTGTGGAGAGGCAATTTATCAGAAAAAAAAAAAAAGAAAAA
>VXBW01000079.1:86173-97679 GCA_013400375.1 Thinocorus orbignyianus
AAAAAAAAAGGCAAACTATGCAACAAAAGACCCAATGGACAGAAATGCAAAAATACATGATTTACAACAACTTACCAGTTATTCACATCTTTGAATTATTTATGTTTCCAGTTTATACAATATATCTGGAAAATATGACTATAATTTTATATTTCAGAGTTTCTTTGAATGTACCGTGCAACAAACTCATGCTTGTAGACATTATATTTGGGGGTAAGCTCTTGGTTTAAATTTATTTTTCTTCTGAGAGAATAGTTTAATTTGTGGAAAATAAATAATGTTAACTACAGAAACAAATATTTTTTTTTTTAATGTAACAATTCTTAAGTTTGGTTTTAAAGGCTCAGTGTAATAAGAACTTTTTACTTTGTTTTGTTAATGCTGTACTACTAAGAGCATGCAGTTACTTGTCTGGGTCATTCAGAAGGTAGTGTTGGAACTCACCAGCTCTGCCCATCAAGAGAGGATGCTTCAGGACCTGGCTTTGGGTTAGAACCTGCAGGGTCTCAGGCTTCCGAACACACAGTTTGCAGTGCTACTGCTCTGTGTTAGCTACTCCTACTGATCTGCCTCTTGAGAAATTTGCTACTTGACTGTAGGAAGTGTGACTGGGCCATGCAGTGCTAGGATGTGAAGTGCTCTGTGCAGGGGAGCAGACCTGTCACCAGAGCAGCAAAACACATTGGGTGCAATCAGCCTCCCAATGGTTGTGGGAGCAGCCAGCAGAGGAGAAGAGCCCAGAGAAGCCCAGCCACAACCATGTCTATGGGCTGGTGCAGGGTGCTGAGACAATTTGAATGGGGAATCTCAGTCAGATGTTACCTGTGCAACTAGTAACTGATGGGGTTGTGGTCACTCAACTGTGGTTACTTCTCCAAAGGTATGTGGGGAAGGGATCTCAGGAGTCTGTGAGGGAAGAAATTATTTGGGCGTGTCTGGAAGGACTCTTAAGAGGGAACCGGAGAGACTCCAGGGATCTACACAGTCCCATCCAAGGCTGTGCATCACAGGGAGGGGACTGCTGTGCTGAACTGCCTGATCTTCCTCCTGGAGGATATCTTGTCCCCTCCTGCTGGTCAGGGGAGTCATGTCACTTGTAAATATTTCATATAGCTGTGATTAAAATGTTCAGGTAACCGAGACCATTTAGTCTCCACACTGTCAAAGTTGTATTAAACTGTGACAATCTTTGAGTCTAGGATCTGTTTTCCTATAAACTTTAAGTGGGAAAAAGTCCTTTCATAAGACAATCACTTAAAAAAATAGCTGAGACAAAGAATTGAGTAGAATAATATTATATGTAAGACACAAGAAAATGTGTCTAATTTGCACACTCCTGAAAGAGCACATATGAAAAGCTGAGCAATCAGCACAGTTTATCTCTATGTGACATTTCCAAATGCTATTTATACATTTCATGGGTCAGTCTTCTATGAAAATAGCTATATATGTCAGCTATCTAATGATCTGGCATTTGAAACCGATTCAATTTATATGTTAAATTTGATGTTAGGGGAAAACCAATACACTTACCACATTTTCTTTCTGTAAGTCTGGTTGTCATCTTAATTTGTCTGGAAACATCTTTTTATTTTCCAGGGGTACCTCATGGGATATAAAGTAGCATAAATCATTCTAGCTCATCTACCATTGAGAATTACTGTTAAGGGTAGATTTTGGCCCTGCCAGTAAATATCCCAGTGATACATAAAAAGAGCAACAATGTCCTTAATCTTCTTCGATGACTGTTTGCATGTCATGGAGAAATACAGAGTGAGAGATCAGCTGTTTGTAGATGAACAGGGCAGTAATTGAAACTAGCACTGTTTTCCAATTTGTTAACAAAGACGGGAGTTTTACAGTTTGCACGGCATTGGCACACATCCTCCTCTCCCTTCATTCTTTCCCTCAAGTTTTCTGCAGGCTCCACGGGAAGTTGAGGCACCTGGGAAGGGCATCATGAGTGTGACCCACTGTTGTGGCTCATGGACCCTTGGACAATGGTCTCTTTTTGTGTTCTTCATCTGGGGGACGGAAGAGAAAAGGAATTTGCAGCATTTAGGAAAAAAAATCCTGTTTCATATTACCTCAAATGCCATGGATAATTCAAAATCAAGACTACTCCTAGTCTGTGTCCATCTTCTCAAAAATTTGAGCAAATGCATCAGGGCAGTAGGGAGCTCCTGTAGCAGTTTGCACATTCATAATCCTCATGCCAACATGTAACAATAAGCATGGGCTTGTGTATGAGCATGTGTGTTTCTATGACTGCTTCCAGTAAATTTCAAAAAATATACAGAGAAAATTTAGAGTATTTTGGATTATATAAATTCTTCCATACTGCTGTGTTTTGACTTTCTCAGTTTTATTTATGAAGTTTGTTGGCAGTTTTCTTGAAATTTTCAGAGTGCTTCCAATCATCCAGATTAATGATTTAACAAAGTTTCACGTCTTTTCAGTGTTTGGCTCCTGTGTTTAGTCCCCATGGTTAAAATTCCTAGGAAATGAGCTCAGTTTACTTGTGACCACATCCAGCTAGCCACAATCTCTTCACAAAGCAATGTAAGACAGAGCAACTTTTTCCATCTCCTGAGAAATTCTCTTTTGGATATCTGGATCTCATTTAAAAATTTCAAATTGTTAAAAAGACTGTAAATAAATAGAGATATCTTTGCAAAATGTTTTGATCCTCTTTTTTTTTTTTTCTGACCAGTTTTGACAGATGGCATTATCCCACTTCAACTTATGAACTACAAAAGGGAAAAATTTACCACATATTGCCATGTATCCTTTTCAACATTCTGTAAGGGTTCTCTACAGGCAAAAGAGTGTGTTGCTACAGAGTCTTTACCGCTTGTCAAGCAGTGTCTCTGTAAATCTCTTTTAATTCTTGTAATCTTTGTAATTAAAGAGAACTCATCAGTTTGGATATACAATGAGAATGCTGACAATGAAGAGCCACAAACCTTCTTTATGCTGCATAAGAATGAGGGCAGGACATTTAAAATATTTTTAATATATTAGCAATATACAATATTGCTTAATATCGTTATATAAACAGTTTTAAAAAGAAAATTGTCCAGCAAAATAAAACTTTGAGAACTTTAAATTGCTGTTTTATTTAGCCATGTTATTTGCCACTGACAGTCTTAAAGATCCGTAAAATATTGAAAAAGAGTTTATTTTGCAGAAATTTGATCTTGGCTAGATGTGAATCAAAATAATACATAAAGACAGTGCTCAGTCACACTGATTTCAATTATTCGTTTGTTATTAATATTTTATAATTTACTCTAGTAGGATATGTTTTGGCTTCCAATGTGTTGTAATTTAATGTAAAAAATAAAACAGGAAAATATTAACTGGCAGCTTAGACTTCCTCTAGTGTTTAGTTAGCAATTTTAAGGCTGCAACGACTGTCACTCATAAACTGGAAAAAAACAGTCGTGCCAAAACAAAAAAGAGTTTGTCCTCTACAGGTTCAACATTGCACCAAAATATATAAACCTTAGAGTTGTTCCCTAAGATTGTCTTAGTAATCTTATTTTAGGTAATGTATTTTTAGTTCCTGTACTATATTTGCAGACACAAAGTCATTTACTAAGATTTTAGCTTTTTTCTCCCAATTGAATATCCTCTATGTTCTTGCTTGTTTGAATGTTTCTAATTTTGTTGTCTTGAAAGCAGTTTGATTTAACAGTTAGGTCAGTGGCCTGAGAATGAGTGATTCAAATTTAACATAACCTTCCATTTACAAGGTCTTCATTATGTTTGTGTCCCTGATGGGAAGCCTGGGAGTAATGTCCTTTTGCAAACTGTTAGCAGTTGCAGCTTGTTAACAGCAGCAATTTCAATTCCTTTTATGCTACAGGCAATGCAGCTGCGAAGATGAGACCTGGATCAGTGTATCCAAAGCACAAGTATGTTCCCAGGTCTGTCCCATGTGGTCTTGTTGACATTGCTCCATCCTCATCAACTCTGTAATGGATATGTACCTTTTCTACTTAGCAGGCTCTGGGATGAAACCTCTCACAGTACTCAGGATAGCAAGGATAGCTCTACATATGCTCTGACCTCTCAAGTCATTCATCTTCAGAAACAAGTGTTTTTCTTCGTTAAGAAGATTGAAAGGATGTATAAGGAAAATATTCTGTTACACATTTCTTCCTTTAGCATCATGGAGACTCAAAAGGTCTTGGAAATATAGTTGAAATAGAGAAAAAAATAAGGGACTGGTATGAAACACATTTCTACTACCTATGGTAGAAATCAAGACCTGGGACTTGCAAAGTAAAGTGTGAATGATGTTTTCCACCTACTAATACTTTAATTCAGTATTCCTTATTGTATTATTAGATCTCTTGGCAAAATTATCATTTTTAAATTAAATTGATTAAGCAAGTATTTTTGATTAAACTAAACAAATCTCCAAGTGCCTATGTAGTGAATGTGATGCAAAGACTACAATGGAAATTTCACCCCAGAGAGTCATAAAGTATCAATGCAAATAAACAAAGGGCAATAATGAAAACAACAAATAATTTAAACCATGGGCGTCCTTAAATCCACCTGTACAGCATATCATATATGGTTTTCTTATTTTGATAACAAAATGTTCTGATATTTTCTGATATTTACTTCAGGTTAGTTATTGTAAAACATTCCGAAACAGAGAGACAACATACTGAGTTCAGGTTTAAAATATTCTACACTTTGCAGTTCTGAATATAAAATATGCATTATAATCTCAATTACCTAAGACTAGGTTAAAATAGTAACATTTTGATTCTGAATAGGCATGACTTTCCACAACAGATTTGCAATTTTGTTCTTAAATTTTAAGCCACTTTTTCACAGAGTGTTTTTTGGGCAAGTCATTCTTTCTTTCTCTCTCCTTTACCTAAAAGTAATTCCAAGATGGGATTTTCGTCGTCTGCTAGCTCTTACACCAATGCATTTTTCAGTCTGTAAAAATGAAGCAAATCTGAACTCCGGGCACAAACCTATATTCATTTTATGTAAGTGCTTGCTTCAACACTTCTAACAGAAAAATGCTGAATGCTAAAATGTAACAATATTACTTCTAAAATTGAGTCCAAAGATCAACTTTTGCACCTTAGTGCAAGTTTGTCCTGATATAAATTAAAAGTAGTTTATTTGGAGTGGTTTTGCAGGCACAACTGGTTCTAAATTAAAATAATGATATCATTCAAAAGCCATATAATTCCTACCACTTTCGTACCAAAATAATTTTTAGAAATTAACAAGCTGACAGAGATTCAGCATTTTAATAACCAATCAACAGCTATTAAATATCTCTGGGCTATATTCTACTGCATATTTATTGGCTGGAGTCTCATCAGAAAGTTTGAATATGAAAAACAAATTGTAGCTATTCCTTCTAATAGAAGGTTTATGAAAGAAACATGCAATACAAATATTTCAGTAGTATATATACTGCACTGCTCTTTGAACAATTTATTTGTTAATAAATTGCCATTTTACACTTGTGTTCCAACAAAAGGAAAAGAATCCCTTTTTTGCGGTCTGAAAAACTTTGCAGTTGCTAGGTGTGTAGTTAGAAATAGAAATGGGAAGAGAAATGTGAATATAAAGCTAAGACAAAATTTTTAAAAATGATACTATTATTGCTACAGCAGAATGGAGAGTAGCAAGTCAGGGAGTATTTCCAAGAGTTTTTGTAACTTTTCACTCTTCTTCATGTTACCTTCAGACATTGGAAGCATGTTTTAGTGACAATCATTTGCACAAGTATAGATGAAGCAATTGCAAGCAGTCTGTTAGACTTAGGTGTCTTGCAAAAACAGATTGATATCGACATGAATGAACACAAATCATAGTAAGTATTTCTTCTGGTAAATCCAACTTAGAAAGTTGGGTTTTTACAGCTATAGAAGCTAGTTAGTGGACTCTGAGAAACAAACAAACAAACAAACAAAACAAAACAAAAAACCAACAGGTTACTGTTTCTAGAGGAGTTGACTGGCTTCTGGGTTTGTCTTTGCCTGTTACGATTTTTGCACTGGAGACACACAGCTAAAGGTTTTAAATTTGATTTTTGAAGATAATAAAGTAAAAAAGATAGATGTCTTACCTGTGTAACCTCAGGGCCTTCTAGGTTTAAAGAAATTAATATTGTGAAAGATGAATTAAACATCTGATGCAGAGAAGTAAGCAGTTCTCTTCTACTTCACAGATCCTAGGAAAGCTTTAGGAGTTACAGCTTCCTGCCAGTAAAAGTCACTTCTGCTTTTAGTTTTGAAAACTCACAGTATGACACTGCTTACTGCATGCTATTTTGGGTGCCCTGAGTAAAACTATGAACACAGGCACTTTTGTGCAAAACATCATAAGGCCTCTCTGATGTTCATTCAGAGTTGAGAATTAAAATGCAGAAGGCTCTAGCAAGCAAAATACAAGCTGATTTCTTTTTCCTAGTGGAAAAATAAAGTACTCTCTGGCAAGTAACCAAGGTAGTGGGAAGGTAATTCATTTTGTGTGAGAGTATTTTGCAAGTGAAAGGGACATGCCCTCTGTTTAGAGATTAGTCAGGGAAAGAAGTGATCAATTTAGAGTAGTCACAAAAGTTAGTCAAAGAGAGAGTTTCTACAGTCTGGGTTTTGCCCTCCAGCCTTTTTTTCCCCAAATAAATTAGTTTCAAGAATCATAAAATCTTCACACTGAGAAGAAAATGCATGCCCAAAATATCAGTTATGTCCTTAAATATTTTGAGAAACATTTGAAATAAATCCTTTTACTTTTCTTGCAATTATCTACAAAAGTTAATTTTTGTCTTCTGGCTAGTCTTGATTTTTGTCATCAGCTGAAAATATGCAGCAAATGTAATAATTTTTTTAAAAAAAATAATTAAAAAAAAAAAAAAAAGAAAAATACCTGAAAGCCTTGTGGACTAATTATGCAATAGGTTATAATTTTTTTCATAGAAATTAAGTTTTATCTTAAAGCAATTTAGGAAATTTTGAACAATAATTAAAATATTCACTGTGCATTCCTTGTGCTCTCAAAAAGGCATAAGGATATTTTGGGAATAAACAAGAGCTGTGTATTACAGTAACGCTTCTTTAAGGTCTCTTCCAACTCTAACCATTCTATGATTCTATGATTCTGTAATGATTATAAAGACATATTTATGATGAGATTATTTAGACTTTAGTGCTACATCATTATTAACTCCAGGCCAAGAAGATTTCTGCAAAGTCCTAAATGATAAAACAGCAAACATGACATTTTTTCAGACTTAATGTGTCCTATTAATGATAAAACTTAAAAAAAAAAAAAAAAATCACCTCCAAAATTTCTGAAACAATTTTAGATTTTCCACTATGATCTTGGTAGTTTAAGGAATAAATATGCCTTCAGTTGACAGATTTTTTAAATTTCTCCTAAAATTGCATCCTTTAAACAAAAAAAATTGACATCTCAGGAAACATTACTTCTCACTCTTCTTCTTACCCAGTCCAAGAAAATTTAGTAACTGTTCCTATGTGGATATTGAAAAACTCTTGTCTGTGCTTTTGTCATATATTTTTAATATTGGTTGTGGAGGTTTTTTTGAAAGGAAAGAAAGTAAATTCTGGCTGGCCTTGCTAGTCTTACACAGACATTCAGGAATCGCATGGCCAGAAAAGATGATGAATGAGGAAATGTGGTTCTTCAGCATACATAATACTGTAAGAAAAGATGACTAGATAGTGTTCCAGGTCAGAGAATAACAGCAGAGTAGAATGTGTTTTTTAAAGGAAACAGTTCTGATTGATGCACGCGTGTGAGCTCAGGTACTTTGACTAACAATGAATCACTGCTTACTGTATTTATGTCTAAATGTCAGGGGCAAATCAACTGGTTCAAAAAATAAAAAAAATTCCCTAATATCACAAACCCTAAACTTGAAGTGAATGGGCCTGAAGTAACAGAGGAAAACTATCCATCTATTATACTCATCTTGACACAGTCAGAAAGCCTTATACTCTACAGAAACGTATTATGTACACTATCTGAGCAGCTGAATTACTCTCAGTCTTTTGATAACTTCTTGAGGATTATCTCCTCCTAACTGCTTCAGTATAAGTAATATACTTTCTGTATGAAGTGAACATACAGCTTTAAGAAGATTGGCTATTATTTTTTTTTCTCAAATCAGAGAAAACATGATAATACTATACAGTTTAGGATTCTTTGATAACACTATGTTCTTAGTAACCTATTTAATTGCTTATGAAATTAGGTATCAAAAACAAAATGGCAAAGATTTCTTTCTGGTGCTCTTAGAAGTATTTTTGCCTATGCTAGGCAAAACCTGGCTCCTTTGTCTAAAGCTTGATGTTTGACCTGAATGAGGTAATCAATGTAAATTAAGATCACATTTTATCATGTACTTTTTATCATGTTTGTTTGTTTGTTTGTTTGTTTGTTGTAAGAAACAGGAATATATGGGAAGAGCTGCTATTCAGTAAGAATAGTTGCATCGTATTTTTTGTCCATGGTCTGACATCAGTTCTTCACAGGGTGAGGTATAGAGGATGCAAAATAGAAAAATTGAAAGAGGAGAAGGATGTTTTCCTACGATCTGTGGAAACTGAAGAAGTGCAATCGGAATTCAGGGATGTGTTACTATTTATCACCTGGAAAAACAGCTTTTTTAATGACACTGCTTCTCACTGGCTTTCTAGCAATACAGAAAAAGTACTGTTTCATTTACCAAGTCAGAACTAGACATAGATGTAAGTAGAGGGTGAAGCAACTCTTACCAGTTGGCAAACAAGATATGCTCATTTAGTGAGTATGATGAATGTTGCAATAGGGTGAAGTGTAAGATGTGCCATTTGAAGGGAACAGAAATGAGCAGTAGGAATCAAATAAAAAGTGAAGTTTCTTGGGAATGTTAGTTGAAGAACAGATGAGGCAAACTGGCCAGAATGTAAGGGACATTTGGCAAGGTACAGGCAGTATGCAGCAATAAGGAAAAAAAACAAAAAACAAAAAACAAAACAAACAAACAAACAAACAAACAAAAAAAAAAAAAAAACACAAAAAACTTGGGTAGCCTGCACCTTAGAAAAAGAAGTCAAATAAGAAGGCTGATTCACAAAGTATGAGAGAATATTTCTCAACTGAAAAGAAAACACATACTTATTCACAGTAGGGTGTTCTCATGATAAATCATCCCTGCTTCTCTTTGTTAGGCACCAGTTAAAGATCACCAAGATTTTGATATTAACATTGAAAAGAATTAATTTGAACTGTCATACATTAAGGAAAACAGTTACCTGTTAGTTCTCTCCTGGTCTCACAAACCTCACATGCTAATTTCTGCAGAGAGGGATCTCAGCAATATACTAGCTTTCAGCAGCCACTGTCAACTTGACAGTTGTCACAGTTTCCTTCCAAGGTATGTTAAAACCTTAGCACCGTTTTGCTCCATGGGAGAGACCTGTTGCTTGCTGACAGCAGAATTAGCAGCACAGTCACCATGAATGGGCAACTCAGTTCTGAGGGAACACAGGAATAACTCTACTCCTCACCAGAGTGAAATATTGCTGCAGGTTTGGAAGAGCTGAAGCAACATTATTTTACGTAAAAAAAATTAATGACTTGTCATAAAGACACTACAAATTGAGAGAGAAGTTCAGAATTCCAGGTAATCTGTTTAGAGTATTTTCCTTTTCATTATATTTATTGTGATTAAAATAGGAATTTTATCCATCCAAACACTATAGCTTTGATTAAATGTTTGCTTGGGGCCAAGAACATGATAATAAAATTGGAATTAAAGCAATTAAAGCAATCTAAAACTTGGTTACTGATCAGTCAATTATAATATAATATATATTAATTTATTTTAAAGTTAAATTTCTGCTAAAAAATCATGTTCCAATGACTCAAAGAAAAACAGTCCTAAGAATTGAGTAGAGTTAACTACATATTTAAGGAAAATCAATTCAATTTTTCCAGAAACTAAACAAAAAATAAAGATGCGAAACACTAAGACTACTGTTTATTTCTAAACAGAATAAAGAACATTGAGGGGGAAAAAAAAAAAAAAAAGAAAAAGAAAATAAAAATCAAAATCAAAAGAAAAAGGAAAAGGAAAAGGAAAAGGAAAAGGAAAAGGAAAAGGAAAAGGAAAAGGAAAAGGAAAAGGAAAAGGAAAAGGAAAGGAAAGAAAAAAAAAAGACACTTGCCTATTAGGACTGATCTCAGAAGATTTTAGTTTTTTGTATTCCGTCAGTGTGACTAGAGGTAAGCAGCTCTTCCCTTAATCACTTTCCAGTATGAGGAGAATTCCAAATACAGACAGATCCTCTGGCAAGGGCCAAAAGTTTTCTTTAAAAATCTTGGAAAATCAGAAGGGGAGACAAAGAAACCAAAACAACAACAACAAAAAGAAACAATAAAAATAAAAAAGGTAAGAAAAGAGAAAAAAAAAAAAGAACGTATTTCTTTTCTTCTTATTTCATTTATTTATTCTTTAATTATTAATTTACTGTGTTTCTTGGCTATATTTACCCACAGTAAATATAGGAGTTTAAATGAAGGAGTTTAAATGAAGTTCAGTGATGGGATTTCAGTTATATCCACCTGAGGGGGGATTTCTCTCACAAAACAGAGGGAAGGAAAAATAGACTTCATTCTCAAAGCAAAACCAGATTTTTTTTTTCTTTGAAGATACTTGTCTCTAGAAGGTGAAAAAAGATGAATAAATTGCATGTATATTAGTTTTCAGAGAATAGGAAGCTATGGGCTTATCTACAAATGAAGGTGATTATTTTAAAAAGAAAACAGTTTAAAAGCTTGTTATTTTGGAAAAAGTTAAGCACAGTTGGTCAAATATTTACCAAGTTTTATGGTATGCTGCTATATAAATGACAGATATGTAAAGATTTATCTAGTAAATCCTATCCTTGGTTTTGTATAGGAATACATTGCTTCTGCGAACTAACAGTAGGGGGAAGGGAGGGTATTAATCTTCATATTCAGTCTCTGAATATCATGCATATTATGATGTTTTTACTCTTTTATAGGTGATTGTCATGAAATAAAGGAAGAGTGAAGCTTTACTCTGATTATTTTTGGGTTTTATATGATACTTCCAACTTCCAAGTAACAGCTTATAACCTTTGCAAATGTATCATAGTAGGTTGTTCAAATAGTAATCTAATATTAAAATAAGCTTAATTTACTCAGGGACAGTGAGGAAGAGGGACAGAACTCAAGGTCTCAAGGGAGATGATTCTCCCAAGTCACCTATATGCAAATAATGTGTTTGGAATAGGCATATGGATTTTGCATCAAGCCAAGCATAATTATTCCAGGTAAGGAGCCAGCAGAACTACACTAAAAAGCGGAGAAGATGCTGTGAAAACAGAAGCAGTGAAGTATAAAGAAGACCAATGAGAGTATTCATGATGTCTTCGTCTCTGGGGACTCCATACCAAATTTTGGGGGATTTGTTTTTTTTTTTTTT
>VXBW01000079.1:97688-151212 GCA_013400375.1 Thinocorus orbignyianus
TTTTTTTTTTTTTTTTTAATATATTGTTGGAATCTTTGTCATTTCTAGATGAGCTTTTTATGAAGATTCAGATATGCAGCTTTTCCCAAAGGAAGTTTAAACTATTAACCATTTATGGGACGCACAGCTCCAAAAAACCTGTAGTGGAACCAAGAGAGGAAGCAGAAGTGGGGCAATACTTTTTTTTGCATTCCTGAACAATACCTTATCAGTATACGGAATAATTATACTACAATAAATGAGACCATTTTGTTGAATAACTTTGGTGAGGTTTTTTCCTTCCGCTTCTTTAATAATACTACTGCAACTAAAATTCACTTCCCACTAAAATATGTTATAAATCCCAGCTTCTGGAACTGAAGTTAGAAGATGCATTTGAGTGAGTGTAAATGGGAAAATGCATAGATAAATCTAAAATACCAGTGAGACTCTTTCATGGAATAAACCAGTTTCAAAATCTTTGTGTCTTATTTGTTTCAATATTTAATGACCAATTTGTGTGGTTTTGCATTTTTCCCATATGATACTATGCTTTCTGTGTTTTGAAATTTTCTGGTTTTTTCTTACCTCCCAGCCCAGCCCCTAGGGGAAAGAAGTTTAATGAACTGCAACAAATTATAATTACTTATGATAAGTGTGTACTTAGTAGTATGTGTGAAAAGTCTGCCAAAATGGTGCATAACCTTCTTAACTGAAGAATCAGAATAGCATGCTGTAATCAGACCTTTCCAAAGATGATTCCTTTCTCCTTTACTTTTCTTTCCCCTTTTCCTTTTTTCAGTTAATATTATTATGATAGAATACACTGTTAGGAAAATAATATGCAGACAACTTATTATCTTTCCCTGTTTAAATTCCCATTAGAAGATGCAATCAATAAGAGAAAATTCAGAGCAGGAAAACCTTCAAGATGACCCCTGAAGGAATAGATCTTCTTATTGTCTTACTGTTACATGCTTTTTAGATACAGATTGAATGAAACTGGGGATATCACCTCATCTTTGTCTTTAGTCCAAGGTCTCGTGCTGATGAACACATCATTAGGGCCTGAATTCAGCTTATTTCTGTAAGTAACTAGCTCATATTCTTCAACATGTGTCCTGCAAAGAGGATTGCAGCTGCCATCAGATAAAGCTTATATATAGCACCAGTCATAAATTGTTATAAAATACGTTGAAGAATAACAAGAAAAATATTTCTTTCTATGTCATTAGTTATGTAATCCTCACACACTTTTTCACATACATGATCAGGCTGCTACAAATGTTAGAAGGCTACCCTACCTTTATGGTAAGTAATGAAGTAAGCATTAGCATACACATATACATGTAGAAAATAATGAAGCATTAAATTAGAAGAAATATTAGAAATATTAAATGCAATTTCATGAAGATCAAATCTGTTGCTGTGACTGGTCTCTTGCATTAAAACCTCTCAGGACAAAATCTGGTCTAGAGATTAGTAAGAGAGCCAGTAAAATGATTACATGGTCAGGTCAGCCTAATTTGGAAAAGACCTTTATGCACAAATTTCAGTGGCAGAAAAATAACCCTATTGGATTAATTCAGTAAAACTAAATGAAATATTCCAATTGCAGAAATGTCAACATGTTTTTCTTTTTTATTCCTTTTAATTAATCCCCATGACATTTCCATTACAAAACTGAATGAAATCAAATAAAACAATATAAAACAAAATTAACAAGTCTGATGAATTTTGTAATGTCAACATTTCACTCCATGTCCCACCAGCAAAGTGAAAAGCCATTGACATGAGCTGCTGGGTAAGGAAAAGACCCACTTCTCATCACTCCTGCCAAGAGGCAGAGGAAAGCAGAAGGCCAAATTTTTTTCATTTGTTAATGAGTGAAAAGAAAAATGACATATGAAGGTGTTCTTGCTCTGTGCTCCATGGCCCACCCTTCATCTCTACATTTTTTTTCTTTTCTAGGTACAGGATAGGTGAAACCAATATGATAATTGTTTTGAGCTTCCTGGTTTTACAGAATGAAAAAATTAGCCTTTTCAGTTACCTCCTGAAAACAGGTCTTTCAGTCAGCAAAAATGAATTCCTCTTTCTCCTCCACAATTTTTTAAGAAAGTTCTCCCTCTTTTTAATTCACAGGAAAAAAAGTTGGGGGAAAATAATTTGGTTTTGTGTTGAGGTTCAGAAGCAGACTTTTGACACAAGAGAACTTAATATGAAGTTTACAGTTGCATTCTAGACAAAAAAATTTAACCTCACCTGTCAAAATAATGACACTAAATCTAACTTGCTTCCTTTTTTTTTCACCTTGAGGATATGTGATTGTTGGCATGATAATTCTACCTATCAACAACTGAAAGTATTGCTGGTTTAGTTAAATTATTATTTTTAAAAAAAAGAAAGAAAAAAATCTGAGTTCAAAACATTTTAACCTCCCCCCAAAAAAGGAGTAAAATCCTGACTTGTTCAAAAACAATAAAAAAATTATTTTGGGTTTGTGGGGTTTTAGGTGGTTTTTTTGTTACCATAGTTGTTATTCAAAAGTTAACACAGCATTGCCTAACACAGATTTATAGGTGGTATAGCATAAGTCCGTCCTGTATTTAAATGTCAAAGACAGGTCAGATAGTACTGAATAACTGCTGCTTGTAAAATGCTCCTATTCGATCTGTGATCAGGATTGGCAGATGTAAACTTACCTAGCTTCATTGATTGCTGTGTAGTCTACGCCAATTAGACCAGCTAAAGACCCTGACATGAATGCTACATGAGTAACAGTGTGGAAATGTATTGACCTCTAAGAGTCAGAGGCACAGTCGACCAACAAACAGGACGTTGTGTGATAAAGTCTGAGGAGAAAAATCAGCCTAGCTACACTGAGGTATTTTGCAGTAAAATAAAATATTCATCAAGTCTCATGTGTCTCATGCATTTTACCATTCGGTACCCAGGATATAAAATGCTTGTATGGAATTAATTTTTATGAATGTGTTTTGTGAAAGGGCTTTACCCACCAGAATGAGGAACAGATATATGTCTGTGGTTGATAATGGTGTATTGAAAGGACCATGAATTTACAGTAAAAGTATAAACTGAAGATTTTAAACTGTTCTGTTTTTAGAAGAGGAGAATGTTTTTTACAAAACAGCAGAGAATAAATGAGAAAGGTGTGTAAAGATGGAGAAGTCATCTTATGAGTGACAATTTCACAGTACTTAGAAAACTTTCTGCCAGGTACTGGAGAACTGAAAGGAAGTAAAGGACAAAAGAAACCCAAACAAAACCAACCAACCAAACAAAAAAACACAACAAGCAAACCAAAAAAATCCTAAAAGACAAACCCCCAAAACTTTGAGATAGAGAAACAGCTGGATCTTCTCTCCACAATTATGCATAGATCTAGCCAGAATTAAATATCTTGTAGATGAGTAAGTAGGATGGGAGGGTATGAAAAGACTGACTATTCTAAATTAAGAACATCCAGTTCATCTTTCCCAGAATAAACCAGATGGAGAAACTGTGACTGGATGGACTTGGACACTAGCCAGATGGAGGATCAGTTTTTCTGGCAGTCGGAAGAAAGGGGAGAGCAACCTGTGAGAAGTGCAGCAAGGTCCCAGACACATGAAGATGTGGATAGCCCAGGAGCAAGGTCAGCCTTGCCTTGGGTGCTGGCCAGCTCACCCGCAGTCGGGTGGACAACAGCTCGTGCAGCAGTCAGACTATTGCCTTCATGAGCCATCCCACCTCCCGTGAAAACAGCAAGGCTGTGGGGTTTCACACAGGGAAGAAGGCTGATAGGAAAAGGAACTATAATTGTCACTGGATGACTACTCTTTAGAAAGGGCTTAGGGATTCAGAAAGTAAAATCTAGCAAGGATGCCAGAGGCACTTGAATTCTGTTGTTTGGTACAAAACACTGAAGCTCTACTTTCTGTTTTTGACCTTGGCCAAGTACCTTGCCTCCTAAAGTGCAAATGAAATGAAATATTGTTTACTCAAATTGTTGGTAACGTTTATTATAGGCCCAGTCTCAAATTTGTCTGTTCCTCACAGAGCTTAAAAGTAGCATTCATATTATTATTGCTATTAAACTAATTGAAATATTTGATTTTTATTTCACAGGGAAAAAAATGAAACATTTTTCAGTGTTCACTTAAAATAAAAAAATCTGGCAGAATTATCATTAGTTCATTCATGTTTCTGTTGTTTTAATTCCAAATATGACAAATTGAAATAATATTTGAATTGCAGCCCCAAAATAGTGTAACTGACCATTAGTCGTGATTTCATTCTGGGTCTTGTTTCTTTATTTTATAAGCAGTAAAGATTAGATCTTCCTTTCTTTTAAACAGAAATACCATGCCTGTATCCAAATGCAGATTTGAAATCTGAACAGAAAACTTTACACTGCAAAACTGTGAAAATACATAAGATAGATAGTGGAAACCTGACTTAATAAATCTAGAAACTAAGATCTAGAGGTGATATATAGGGTGTTTTTTTCCCAGGTACTAATGTACCAAAGATACCAACGGTACCAAAAGGCAGAATTTATCTGCCTGGTTACACTTCTGGGTTTATGTGATCGTACGTACCCTCATAGAACTGATCTGCTTTGCAATAAGATAACAGACTTTAAAACAGTGATAAGTATAGCTCTTTATCTTATCCATCTTCTTAATCTCAGTGACAAGAGCTGTGAGTGCTACAAAGCTAAACATGTCCTGGTCTGCAGGGGCCCTGTATGCTGGGGAGGATTTTCTAGTGAACATTACTTGGGTGGAGTATGGAAGATCACTGAAACTGGTATGAAGAGGAATATCCAAGCTAAACTTAATAAACAGTGTACCCATAGCTGTATAGTTCTGCACTATATTGTATGGGCTTGCCTTGCCAGTTTGATTTCTTCCAGCACTGGTATCTCTATTTTAATATCTCTATGGAATCACAGTTTCCTGGTGAAATGAATTCTTAAATACAAACATTTTTAAGTAAAATGGTAAAATGACATATGCCATTCTAAATTCTGGTTTGCAAATATGCTCCAGGCCTTACCTGGAGAGAATAATTTCTGCATAGTAGCTCACATGCATTTATATTAATTGAAAAAATGTCTACTATCCTGGAGTCTACCAAGAAAATCAGTTAATCAGGGTTCTGCTGTCAGTGCCCTGCTGGCTGACTTCAGAAAAAAATAATCAGTTAGTTTGTGATCCTATAAACCAACTTAAAGCATCTTCTTACAACCATTTTGTTCAAGAAAGCAAACAACCTTCTAATCCAGGAGAATGAAGTCATTGCTTGTAATGGGCTACAGAATGTGTTGAGAAAACAACACATGCTCTAGGATTTCCCAGGCTTCATCTGGACTCATCTCTGAAGATCTTTTTTAGCTTGTTTGACCATAAAAGCACATATTCAATGATCAAATTAATAATTATCTGTTCTTAGTCTAGCTTCTTAAAATTGTATAACTATGTATACACATGCATATGTTTGTGTGCACAGCTATATATATTTTGCTAGTTGATATTCATATTCAGCATCTTTTTGGTGTTGAATGAACTGTGCAATCATGGAGTGAAATACTGCAATGCAGGAGGGGAGGCACAGGGTAAGAGCAAAGGCCTTAAAATTATGGGCATAAGATGGTACCAGAGATGTGATATCATGTTTACGAAAGGAATGCAACGTGATAACTTGGATGAACACGTAAAACATAGTATATTTAGTGCATTTGGATGTGATAGCTCTTCACTCACTGAAGAGACCAGCTCCAGTGCAGTTAAGTCCACACTGGGGAAGGCAATCACAGCAAAAAAACCCCAGCTTTTTTTGAGGGCTTCTTGAAGCTGTGCAAAGAGGTCAGCCTGTGCCAGAACCTGGATGGATAGATGAGGGGACGACAGTGGATGTTGCCTACCTTCAGCGAATCTTTCAACACCATCTCCCACAGCATCCTTTTAGGTAATCTTAGAAAGTATGGGTTAGATGAATGGACAGTGTGGTGGATTGAAAAGTGGCTGACAGATAGAGCTCAGAGGGTCATGATTAGAGGCACACAGGACGTCTGTAACAAGTGCTTTTCCCCAGGGTTCGGTATTAGGTCCAGTCCTTTTCAATATATTAATCAATGACCCGAATGAAGGGATAGACTGTACCCTGAGCAAGTTTGCTCATAACAGAAAACTGGGAGGGGTGACTGACACACCAAAAGTCTGTGCGACCATACAGTAAGACATGAACAAGATGGAGTGTTAGGCAGAGAGGAACCTGATTAAATTCAACAAGGTCAAATGTAGGGTGCTGCACCTGGGGAGGAACAACCCCCTACACCACTACAGGTTGGGGGCTGACCTGCTGGAGAGCACTCTGTCAAAAAGACCTGAGAGTCCTGGTGGACAACAGGATGACCATGAGGCAGCAATATGCCCTGGTGGCTAAGAAGGCTAATGGCATCCTGGGGTGCATCAAAAAGATTGTGGTAAGCAGGCTGAGAGAGGTTGCCCTGTCCCTCTACTCTGCCCTGGTGAGGTCCCATCTGGAGTACTGCGTCCAGTTCTGGGCTCCCCAGTTCAAGAAGGACAGCAAACTACTGGAGAGGGTTGAGTAGAGGGCTACAAAGATTATTAGGAGACTAGAACATCTCTCTTGTGATGAAAGGCTGAGGCATTTTTGTCTTTTTAGTTTGGAGAATAGAAGGTTAAGGAGGGGATCTGAAAAACAGCTATAAATACTTAAAGGATGGGTGTCAGGAGATACTGGGTAGTCTTTTTTGAGTGCTGCCTAGTGAGAGGACAAGAGGAAATGGGCATATGCTTGTACATAAGAAGTTCCATCTAAACATGAGTATGAACTTCTTACTTTGGGGGTGGCAGAGCACTGGAATAGGCTGTCCACAGGGTGCTGGAGTCTCCATCTCTGGAGACATTTAAAATCCACTTGGACGTGTTCCTGTGCAACCTAGTCTAGGCGTATGTGCTTTGGCAGGGGGGTTGGACTAGATGATCTCCAGAGGTCACTTCCAACCCCATATCATTCTGTGATTCTTTAACGTGGTCCTGCAGACCAATGAAGAAAGAGCAAGGCACTACAAACTGGTATGTAAAGTATTATATGCCAGTAGGACTATTTAAAAAAGGCCATCTTCAACAAAAACAGAAAAAGAGTACTCAATCAAAAGATTCATCAAACAAGGTAGTAAATCTTTCTCATCTTGTCTGTAATGTCACATATCACAAAATTTATATATTATAGATTAGTGCTTTTTTCAACCTAAAATCATTCTTAAAATAGGCAATATAGAAAGGGAATGTAGAACTGCTCAAAACATAATTTCTAAGTGATAAAATTAACATTTCTTATTACAAGGAATAATATTCATTCTCTAGAGGTCAATGATATGACATTTCATTTTTAGTTGTATTTGACTTACTGCCCTTTTTGCTTCTAAGGCCAATACATTGTCACAAACCAACTCACTCTTTCATATTACATCTTTATTGCACAATTTTATTTCATAAATCCTTCAAACTACTAGAAATGCGATTCTGTAAAAATTAAGGACACAGTTCAAGAAAGAAGTTTGTTTTGAAGTGCTACTCCACTAGTTTAATAATACTGTTGGTTTTTCATATTATGCGCAGTAAAGCCTAGGAGACTAAGAAACAGCATTTTTGTTCTGTTAGGTACTGTACATACAGAGAAAAGAGTTTGTAAAAAAACATGTAATCTAAATATTTAAATGAAAAATGAGAGGTTCAGCTGCTCTTTTTAAAGGTATGCCTGATATTCTTAAAGAAAACAAAAAAAATCATAATCTGTATATTATATATAGCATATTATGTGTATTACATATAGCATAATCAGGAAAATATCAGAAAATTGATTTTTCTATCAACAATAAAAATAAAACTTACAAAACTTTATATGTTCAGACTAGCGCACTGCCAGTGCAACAAACTTGTCATCTTTCAGCTGTCCAATATCTGTGAGTCTGAAAAGCTGGAGATTTTCCAAGAGCATATGTTCATATAAGAATATTTTTGAATAGTCTTGATTATTCTGCTCAGTGACTCTAGTAGATCAGAAACAGGAAAAAAGTCCTGAGATCCTAGGTTCTGTGTCTTTCCATTCAGGAAGTGTAGCCATAAGTACAAATGTAAACCAGAAGTTTAGATTGTTGTGGACATTTTTAACAGACAAAAATTGTGTACCTATGCATACATTGTATTCAATTCTTGATAAATTCAAATTCCTTTCTTTGTCTATAAGAAAAAATAAAAGTTAGAAGATATGTGCTACACCTGTAAAATGCATTTTGACTGTATTTGATTACTTTTCTGCTATATTGGTCACTTACACAGGCTTACAAACTATGTTAATCTTAATTTAATGTAATCTACAGCCTTCTTAATCTAAACTGTAATATACGTAACAAGGATAAACGCTTACAACCATCTCTAAAAATACTTGTGTATGACTATGGTTTCCTCTGACAATGTTTATGTCCATGACTTTCAAGGTTACTTGTTACTTTCAGCAGGAAATAGAAATAGATCCAGTATTAGTCTGGAAGTAATTGCAGAAACATTCAAATAACCACACCAGGTAAGGCCAAGGTCTAGCTAGAACAGGAGCCAGTCTTCATCAGTGGGTAATGTTGACCCAGTCCAGGTAGTTATAAAAGTGATGCAATAAGTGACTGTGGTATAACATGATTCCCACTTTTTTCTCTGAACTATCCATATCAAGAGTTTGATCAAATCCTTAGGTTGTTTCAGGTTTCTCAAACCTTATATTGAAGACAAAGAAAGGCAAAAAACGTTTCTTATGGAGTAGGGTCGATCTGGAACAAAGTTCTTTTTTTTCATAAGGCAGCAATACTGGACATTGACCTGAATAACTAAAGCCTTTCCACAGAATAAGTAAGTTGAAAATATGTGCCATGATACCCACTGTAGGGGGTGAGGGTCCTTGCTTGGGCACAAAGACTGCTTAGGTTGCATTTCCTGAAGAAATGGAAGCAGATAACAACGCGTTCCTTTCACTCCATCAGATTGCTCCAAGGTGAAAGAAATAGTAATCTGTTATAAACTGAGAATTAACTATACCATAAAAAAACCAAAATCACCTATCTAATAAAATACAATGATATGAAATATAACTTGATATTATATTGGAAGACTGAAAGGGGATTAAATATGGCACCAAATTAAAGAACAGTTGGTATTTGCAAAGAACAGATGTTAAAGATCATTATTATAACCGCTATAATTCTATCTTATAATAAGCAATGTATTAGCACAAAATAGTGTGATAGCAGAAGGAAACCTATGTTGAAAACACTCACAGTTTTAAGGGCAAAAACTGTCTTGATTAATGTCAATTTAGATCTAAAAAATATAGCACATACCTTATATAATCTAACAAAGCTCATATAAAAAAAAAAAAAAAAAAAAAAAAAAAAAAAAAAAGTAGAAATAAAGTTCACCAAACTCTCTGAATCAAGAAAAAAGTGTAAAGAACCGTGGGAGTGACATCTTATTATGTAGTGCTAAGTGGGAAAGAGCTTCTCTCAGCTGTGATAGAGCAGATGGCAAACATTATTATTGTGAACATCAATATCAGCATCTAAGTTACACGCACATGTTAACAGTGCAAAGGTACTACTCCCAATGGGAGATGTCACTGCCTGCTGCTAGCCAACCAGGGAAAAGAACAACATTTCCTGTACCCTGTTGTAAATACACTCTTTTGGAATCAATGATCCATTCAAAGGAGACACTAAAAGAAAGATATGAAAATTTAAGCTAGAAAAGCATCTAGCTCACAGCATAGGTAGCTAATAAATGAAACAGGAAGGAATTACTTACTAGTAAACAAATACACAAACAAAACCTCCAGAAGAGTTTCCAAGAAAAAAAAAACAACAAAACGAAACCCAACCCAAAACAAACAAAAACCCACAACAACGAAAAACCCAACAATAACCCAAAATGTTTCAAGATAGACTGTGTCATAGCCTCTGTAACTCTGGGTTAGATCCAATGGTGATGGTGGTTTGGTTTGATCCTTTTTTTTTTTTTTTAACCTTTTTCCTTGGAGTTAAGGACTGCCAGGAGCTGGAAGACAAGATGTAAAATATGAGAAAGAAGTTTTGACAATGATCTTCCTTGACTGTTCCTCCTTCTACTTTTTTTTTCTTTTTTCCTCCTACCACTGCTTTATGAAGTAGACATTATCCTGAGAATGTATGCACCTTCTTTTCATTGATGCGAACAGCAGTCACATCAGTACGCAGATTAAAAAAGCAGCTAAGTAAAAGGTCTGGAATCACAAATTTCAGAATTATAAGCTACTGTTTGGAAAAAAAAAAGAAAAAAAACCCCACATATCCATGTAAATTAGAACAAATGCATTGGAGTTTTCCCAGTTTACATGGGAGAAGCTAATTTGCTTGCAGCTTTGTGAAAGGTTTTGGAGCATTTTTTTTTCAGGCATCAATAATACCTTCTACAGCTTGAACTTGACTTGATAGTCCCAAGTTTTTGTTTTAATATTGCTGCTTATTATACTTATCTTTTCTTTGTTCCTTTCCTACCTTCTAATAAAGAAATTGATTCCACAAGGATAAAAAAGACAGGAGGGGAAAGACTTGCATAATGTAATTCATACAAAAGTGCTGTAAGTGGCTCATTTAGATATAGTTTTGACATATGGGCTAAATTAAGACTTTAAATAGTGCAATACATCTTTTAATGCAAAAGAAAGAGTATAAATGGGACTCAATTAATGAGCAGAAAATGTAAAAGACATTCTGGAAAAGCTATAAATTGCTTACTAAAATAAACCAGCAAAATTAATAGATAATGACTCTTGCAGCTCACTGTCATGTTCTCTTAACCACAACATCCATCAGAAAAAAAACATGCTTACACCCAGTTATTTTACTTATTGAAACTGCATGGGTGAACACTGATTAGGATAATCGAAAGTCTCTTAAATTGTCAACATGTAAATCATAGAATCGGGACTTCGGATAAGAAAAAACGTTAATCCTTCCAGCCCCATGTGTTCATGCATGATTCCCTGCTTCTGAAGTAACAGAGGAATTTATCAGCAAGCTCTTGAATGCTCAAGATGACGGAGTAGCTTCTGGTCCCTCTTCCTGCTTCAGGGAGGGCCTGCCTGGCTCCCATGTTGTTCCTCCTGTAAGAGGAGATGGCCTGCAGATGGATGGCAGAGCAACACCACAGCAGGCAGCCGTGTAGAAAGGGTAAAAGCATAGAGAGAGGTGGGGAAGGGATAGTTCTTTGCCACAATTCACTGGCACTGGCGTAACAAATTTTCTCCCCCAGGACTAGGGAGGAGGGGCACAATGCAGCAGGACACATCACTGTGAATTTACTCACAAAATTATTAGAAAACAGAAGGGTTTGTTTCCTTTCCTATAACTGGTAATGCTACTTCTAGTACCATCTTCTGAGATAAATGTACCTCAGGCTTGAGCAGTTTTATTTCACGCTTGCAGAGGAAAAACTGATGAGGTGTTGTGATTACTTATATTAATGCTGTGAATGGTGACTTTAGCACCAACATCCCAAACTAATCTATAGTTCTGTTTTGCATGATACAAAAGCTACATGTGATAGATAGTTACTATCTAATTTTATATTAATGAACTGCCACTTAGCTCCTCAAAAAATATCAGATTTTTATTTTATTTTTTTTTTCTTCTTCTAACTCAGAATCACAGAATCACAGATTGATAGGGCATGGAAGGGACCTTTGGAGATCATCTAGTCCAACTCCACTGCCAAAATAGGTTCACCTATGGCAGGTTGGATAGGAATGCATCCAGGCAGATTTTGAATATCTCCAAAGAAGGAGACTCCACAGTCTCTCTGGGCAGTTTGCTTCAGTGCTCTGGCACCCTCAAAGTAAAGAATTTTTTCCTTAAACTCAGGTGGAATTTCCTGTGTCCCTGGGCACCACTGAAAAGAGTCTGGCCCCATCATCTTGACACACACCTTTTAGATATTTGTAAGCATTGATGAGATTTCATCTCAGTCTTCTCTTCTCCAGGCTAAACAGACCCAGGTGTTTCAGTCTTTCCTCATTAAGACAGGTGCTCCATTCCTTCAATCATCTTTGTAGCGGTCTGCTGGATTCTCTGCAGTAGTTTGCTGTACTTCTTGAAATGGAGGACCCAGAACTGGACACAGTATTCCAGATATGTCCTCACAAGGGCAGAGTAGAGAGGAAGGATAGCCTCCCTTGATCTGCTGGCCTCGTTTTTTTTAAGGCAACCCAGGAGACCATTGGCCTTCTTGGACACAAGGACATATTACTGCCTCATTGTCAACTTGCTCACCAGGACTCCTAGGTCTCTCTCTACAGAACTGCTTTCCTGCAGGTGTGCCCCTAACCCGTAGCACAGTATGGGGTTATTCCTCCCTAGATGTAGGACCCTAGTCTTGCCCCTGTTGAACTTTATTGGCTTCACAATGTATTTTTTCCCATTCCTGTTCTTGTGCCATTTTAAGTTCCCATCAACAGCAGATAGCCTGGCATCAGAATTAGTAGAGATAGTGATTTTGATTTGCGCTCGTGACTAGAGCAGCTGGATCTCGTTTGAAACTCTGACCCCACTCTGACTTGATTGTCAAGATCTGTGATAACATAATGCTTTCTATCTTTTCTAGATCATGAAGACAGTCTAGCAAGGACTGACTTCAACTTTCACGTTTACATCCAATCTTTGTTCTTGAAAATCAGTGAAACAGAACAATCAATAGTTTTTCTTCCTTCAGAGAAGTTATTTCACTTTTACATTAATATTAATTTCAAAATATTTCTGAGACTTCAGACCCTGGTCAGATAGAAATTAGTTTTAGGAACCTATCAATGAATGTGCTATTCACTCGTACATGGAATTAAATAGTCTGTGTGAAGTCAATCTAATAAAAAATAAAAAATAAAAAAAACCCAAAACAACAACAACAACAAAACAAACAAACAAAAACAAACAAACAAACAAACAAACAAAAACCCAGGGAAGTTTGTTTCACATGTTCATATAAATACACAAATTTTTACACTAAATATTTGAGAGTGGAGTAATGATGCTGGAGCATAAGAATTATTTTTAATATGTAGATTTATCCATTTTACAATAAAAGACCTTGTACAACTCCCAAATGCTTTTTTTCACTCGAAGATAAATAGCCTAGTGACACTTATGAAATATCCTAAAGTGCTTTACATCAGCAAAAGTTACTATCATAGGCATTTGAGTGAATTTTTACTTCACATTGGATTATTATTTATGTCATCCCTGCAATTATATGACTTCTCCACAACATATTTTCATTAAGATTTAATAGGTTATTTCTAATGTGTTGGCTTCTTTTTTTTTCTTTTCAGTTTTTTTTCCATAGTAGCAATAGTTACTAGAAAAAAAAAAAAAAAAAATTAAAGTAGTGTACCTCAATGACATTTTGTAGTGGAGAGTGTGTTTCTGAACTGTTAGAAGAGCAATACTTAGGAGATATTATCACATAAAGGCTGGAGTACTCTATTTTTCATGCAGTAGTATAATAAGAAATAAAATGACAGGCTGGGAGGAAAAACCTTGAAGTAGTAGACACCTGCATAGAAATGAAAAATAGAAGGAAGTTGGGTGACCTTGCTCTGTCATGTGTGTCATACTCCCAGATCATGAACAATCCTATGAGGATGCAGGCACTTGTCTTAGTTATCTCAACTTGGTGGTGGTGAGTGTCAGTTACTGCTATAAAAAATTAAAAGAAAAGGTGGACTGATGATAAATAGAAGAAAATGAAGGGAAGTAAAAAAGAGGACATTTGGATAAAAATCTCCAGACAAAACGAATCCTTGGAGAAGGACTGTTGGGCCGACGAGTGTCATATTTACCGAATTTGGGGGGTTTTGTTTGCTTGTTTGTTTGTTTGGTTTTTTCTGGGTATGCACATGCAATTTCATGAAGCTTCATTCTTATGTCAAAAACTATATTTCACATTTAGGTACAACCTACCATGCTCTCTGAATTGTAAAAATAAGAATGATTCTGATGAAAGAATAATTGAATTCAGCACTTAAATGACTCTAACACAGAAGTCAAACAAAGGAATAACTTAGCAATGCACAGCAAAGCTCTGCAAAGAAAAGGAAACTTGCTTTGCTAATTGACTTAAGATCACATCGGAAGAGAGAGTTCAGTAGATTCTGTTTTTTTTTTTTTTTAGCTCAGTATTGTCAGAGAGATAAGTGAATAACTAGCTATGTCACAAGTTCCTTCACTGTCTAATCTATCGGTTGTGATTTTGCTCCAAAGCAGAAATCCCATAATTGACATATTTTCACTTGCATTCCATTTTAAAACCAGAACAGTGACCAAAAAACAACTTAAGATGTGAATATTTAATTGCTTCTTCTGTGTAAATTGAAAGCAACCCCAAAATGAGAGATCTAGCTTAATGAAGTATACAAGGATGATAAAATGTTTTAGAAAGGTGTGATGATATGGACAGAAAGATTAAACAGATGAAGATAGATATAAAGATATAAAATAAACACGTTTTCTATAGTAGAGAATCCTCCAATGTTTACCTTGAGGAAATCTCATGGGACAGTTCAGAAGAACTCAACAGCGATTGTCAAACTGTATTTAATGTCTAATACAGGTTCTAATGTTAAGATTCTAAAATCCTTTATATTTTCAGCATGCCTTAACTTTAGTCTCCAACGTCTATCTTGTTTTTCTCTCCCTTGAACACGATGCACAAAAAGAATATTTTATTTCAGCATGAAGAAAAGCTTCCTACTTGAACACTTTATATTGAACAAAATACCTACTTGTGTAATTCTGCTTGCTGAATATATTCATAAAGCACTGTACATGCTTGTTGGGTTTCTCTAATTGAGCTAATATGAATTAGCACAAGCAAGGTTTATAGACTGGATCTAAAATGTTCTTATGAGTGATTTGCATGTTATATCTTTCACTGTCCCTTGATCATCTCTCTAGTGGTTATTCCTTCTGTTTCTGCACTCACTGGATACAGGCAGGCTCATGAAGCACTGGGAGATTACGCCTTCTGAAAAGTAACATATCTCTGCCCTGGAGGATGCTGAATAGTACATCTGAACCAGTTAGGAGGACAGATCAAAATCTATGCTCTTGCTGGATTGCCAAGGGTACTTACACCCTCACCAAGTAGACCAAGGTTTTGAATATTTTCTCTTATTTTTCCTTTAATTACCTTTTCTCTGCTTGTGAGAGCTACAACTACATCCTTTTCTGTATTCAGTTTTGTGGATATCCATTGTTAGACTTATAAATACATTGCGAAGAAAAAGTAAGTGTCAAGACCTTGGAAACGTACAGACACACACAAATACGTATCCATGTACGTACACTTACGCACACTTATTTGCATCCATAATCAATATTGCCAAGTTCTTTTACTTCATCCTGAAAACAGGAAAAAAAAAATTCACACAGATTATCTTCAACATGGCAAATATCAATTAACCAAAAATATGGTTTATAGGCTAAGACACATGAATCACGTGGAAGTTGACTGCCTTTATCATAAAAGTGGATTGTTATCAGTGAAAGCAGTCTGCTGGCTGTATTCCCTTTGATTTACCCTGCTGGGCTCTTTTACAGATGTAAAAACATTTTACCAAGAGAAATGGAGTGATATATATAATAAACTAAATGCTCATCATATGAGAAAAGAAATGGTGTCAGGGTCTTGCTGAAGAAGTAAAAACCCTATAAAGTATAGCTTTCATCTCCCCTAAAAGATAGACTCCAATGACTGAAGGAAAAAAAATAGAAACAAAACACCTTTCTGGACAAAAAGAAAGAGTGACAAAGGTTCAGGAATGGGGGAAGAGGGCCAGCCCTGCTGGGGTGAAGGTTCATTTTACCCTCTCGCAGAAAGCAGCTCAGCAAATGGTGGTAGATGTCACCCTGACAGGGAGAGTGGCAAGCGGCCATCTCAGCTCTGCTTGTAGCTTCTTTCAGAAGAGTCAAGCTGCTTTTTCCACTCCATTCAGCACGTTTGTGAGAGCTGGGTTTGTTCAGAAGACAAAAAAGGGCAAGAGCTCTAGAATTCAATAGAAGGTCAGATTGGCAATCTTTTTTTGCCGGGTCGGGCTCCCTTTTATACTGTGACATCTGGTGCCATTACCAGAACAAATTAGAGCAATTCAAACCACCAGCAGGGGAAAGTGGGCTTTCTGTTTTTTTGTGCAACAGAGCTACAAATCTGAGAACAGGATCTGGGGCTCCCTGCGACTCAGCGTAGCAATAGATTTGCTACACTTGTTTTACAGATTCATATGGCAACAAATGTAATCAGTGAATAAGTTAAAGATGCCCATCCCCCAGCACACCCTCCACAAAAGGAAGAGAAGAAATAATTACACTGATGAGTTTGCACTTCATTTTCAGCCTGTTACAGCATGAAGCACTAACAGTTCCAAGGAGGCACACTGCAGAATAGATAGCATGCTTTCTGTTCCCCCGTCTGGCATTTTAGTATTTGTGGCTAATATAATTGCCTTTTATACTGTATTCCATTAAAGAAAAACACATATTTTACTTACAAATAATTGGAAGCATTAAGTCAGTTACTGATATTAAACATTTTTGAATATTTGGCCATTCTTAAGCTTTAGTGTTCATATACTTCTAAATTTTGTCTTATACTTAAAAAGAACCAAATTATTTCTGCTCCCTGCAAATGGGAGAGCTGCACAGTTAATACATCTTCTAGGTACATTAGCTGCAGGCAAGATCAGGTCTTACACATGTAATCTATACCTGTTAGTGGGACTCTGTTCAATGGTAAAACAATTTATTGTGTAAAATTGGACTGAATCTCACTTTCAGGGGACTTTCACAGCTTTTATTGTTAAACTCTTTCCTCTGTAAGAGTTCAATTTTCATTCTGATTGTGTAAGCTTTCTTTACAAAATATACCTTGCTGTGATCTTTCATTCAAGCAGAAAAAATGTCTTGATGAGTTTGAGCAGAATTGTATGTCCAATACCAAGGTCCCTGCTCCATTAATAGGAAGTATCATCTTTTTAATATCAGAGATGTTATTCTGCCTTCTGTTAACTCAACATTTATGCCTTGAGGCATAAAATCTCACCTTCAGCCTGAAACCCAATTCTAACACATCTCTGACACCATGCTGTTGGGCTGATGGCCAGTAGATGATGCTTTTCACTTGTAGTGCTGAGTTAGGTGGACTTCAAATCCATTGTTTGACTGACTGCTATACACTTATAGAAGACACCTGAATAGATTTAAAATATAAAAATAAACTCTCAAAAATAGATCCTTAAGAACACTACAGGTACAAATGATATGAGCCATTCGTTTATGTTTTGATATAGAGAGACTGGCCTAGTGCATGTTTAGTAGGATTGAAGGACTTAAAAGATTGAAGGACCAAAAAAGTTGAGTTCCGGTGACAATGCAAAATTAATCCATTGCTTACCATGGAGTAACTGTCCTAAGATGACTGATAATAACAACTTTCTTTTTCTTTTTTCTTTTCTTTCTTTTTTTTTTTTTTGCTTTTTTTTATAACCTCAATTGTCATTTTTAGTTTTCCAGAAGTGTGATCTCATAAAAATAACGCATATTACTAACTTAGTTCACAGGGGCACGGTGCAAAGTTTTCACTCTGCTGTGCATTAACTCTTATCTGCCAGTGGTTTCTCATTACATCATCAGCAAGCAGACATGAGGCTGTTTTCTCAACACAACCCTTGATACTGAAGGACATCAGTCATCAAACACATCAATAGCATTTTAAAAAGCTGTTGGGAGACTAGTAAATGCTTCCTCATCATTTAGATCGCTAGAGAAAAAAAAATCAAAACCACACCCCATATTTCATTACTCATTATCCAGAAGACTTCAAACACCTCTTTGAGTTGAAAACCTCAGTATGGAGAGATTATTACTTTTTTAATTCAACCTGAAAGTTGAATTACTGTGACAAGTTTTTTCATTTGTTTATTTTTTGTGCAGCTGGGAACAATCTCTAGAAAGATGAATACAAGCCTGTTCTGGTGGATTTTTACTGTAAATCCACTCACTTTATGCCTCTACTTTAGCTGCTAAGGCAGAAAAGTGCCAGAACACAAGGCCTAGTTAACAGAGATTGCATCACTTCTTCTCTCACAAAAGTGATAGCAGTAAAGTTATATCAAGACTTCTACCATTTGGTATAATCTAATATTTGCTTATCAGAAAAAGTCAAGCTGAGCATATACTTGAAAAAACAGAGAAAAAAAATGAATTCATGAAAATTCATGAAATCTATTTATCCATTCATCCAATCTAAAGGGTCGTGCTACTAAGAGCAATTTACAAGACAATATATGGCTGCATTTGGCCCTTGCAAACACATGGGATTAATATGATGAAACACCTCAATTACCAACAGAAGTCTGTGAATATTACTTATTCAGAATTTGGCAAGCACTGAAGGATTAATGGATTTTGGAAGAACACTATGGTTTCAGCTAGGTAAAACAGCTACCAAATTAAGGATTTTACATTTTATTTAGTACAAGATGTACCATAATTTGATTATAATAACCAAAAGTCTTAATTTCAGATGACATTTAAAATTAAATTCTATGTCCTCTAATGTTCAGTTCAATCTAAGAAAAAAACATCTTAATATAGTGGATATGGTATATTAATTTATTAACTTTTGTCTTACCTCTTTGGAAATAGTCATGTAACCTCAGTTCAGGATCAGTGTCAGCAAAAGCAGGTATAGGGCTTTAAGGCATTTACATTTCACAGAGCATATTTTTACCTAGAGGCATTTGCTTAATGGAACTATTTATTTCAGAGTCAATATTCCTTGTCTCTATTGTTTCATTGGAATATACAGATTCCTGCAAATAATTAATGCCAGTGAGCCCTGAGGAGAGAAGTAAAACTACCCAGGGTCTCCTTTATAATAAATCATTTTATGACTTTTGACAATGATAACTTCCTTAGAGAAATGATGTTTTAGGATACTTGTTTTGCGTATTTATTTCACATTCAAAATGACATTCATTTTACTTTCACTGTAAAGAAACCCACCAACTCCTGAACAGGCTGACAGAATGTGAGTCGTATTCAAGGTTACACACTTTACTGTTCAAAATTCATGTCAACCAAGATAGCACTTCATTAAGTTCTTTCATCTAGCTTTCCTCCCAGCTATCCCCCTTTAAACAGATGCCTTTTAAATGTTCTGTAATTATTGTTAAACTGGTCTGGTTAGAGCAAAGGAAGATATCCTGACATGATCAATATCACAACACTCCAAAGCTGAATCAAATGACCTGTGAAAAGTACTTTCTACTCTCAATTTTTATAGCCTTGCACATTCAGATCTGAATACAGTGAGCAGTAAGCATAACCTGGACCTAAACAAAAATGTCCTGTCCATCAATACCCAAAACTAAGATTACCCAGCTGAATAGTTATTATAACCAGTAAGGCAGAAATACAGTTCAACAGATAAATCATGCTCAGATACTAGTGATAAAATACAGGAACAAAAGGAACACATTCAATTTATTGAAATAAAATTATTTTGAATGAACTTTTACATTAATCTCCTAGTTATTCTTACTAGAACACTGCCCCACAGAGCTTGTCAAGACATGAGATCATAAGACATTTTCAGATGTATAATTACTCTTATTGTTTATTCCTAGAAATATTTCTTTAAAATTCTCCCTTTTTTTTCCCCACTGTATACTCAGAGTGCATTGGTTATCTCAGGGAAAATCAAAGCTATGTGCCTTCACGTGTATAAGCATTTGTCTTATTCACTAAGGTGGGTAGCTAGAATTATTTTAAAGGCAAAGGCAAGTGCTTGTAGAAAGCTAAGGCAGAAAATTTCAGCTCAGATGTCCAGGGGCAGGTCACCTTTCCAAGGGTAGAAATAACTCATCTCTCACCCTCAGGACACAGTCAGTCAAAGTTTCTCTTTCCTATTGCACAAGAAACATCTCTTCCTGAACACAAGGGTTTTCTACTGATTTGTCGTGGAAAATTACAATAATGGTTATTAAGCTGACTTTCACAGAGAAGGAAAAAAATATCTGTGATTCTTTGTTCTGTATGTGCAGAGTAGCAGTCATACACTGTTCTCATAACAGTAGTCTGACACAAAAACAGCCTAGTTTTGCTGTGGGCTTATGGCCAAACATTTTGTGCAGGCTAACAATAGAAAATGATTTCATAGGCACAGGGTCTGCCCTGAGCTCACCCAGAGGCTTGAAGTCATTCATGCAAGCTCCCTGTTCCACTCTGTCCTTTCCCCCTTGTGCCCTTCATTGACATCCAGAACATCTTGACTAAATTTGATACTTCCAAGAAGCTCTCTCTTGCCTGCAACAGCCAGACTTTCAGTATCTTTAAGTACTTAGCTAAAACTTTAGTATGAAAAATTGGAATTCTAAGACTTTAACAAAATTAACATACCATACATTTACCAATTGACATAAAAATATGGTAGCTTCTTCAAAGCAGAAAAATTAATTTTCTGTGTTCAAGGGCATACTACTTTTAAATGAGTTTTTGTCTTTGGATTTCAGGTCAATGTATCGAAGACCATGGGTGCCATGAAGAAACCCCTAAAATTCTATTTGTCACTAAAACAAATGCAGTGGTGAGCATTTCTCAGACCTGACTTGGGAGAGTTACTGAAAGAGACTTACTTTCCTTACTCCAAGAAAAGTAATATAATGTGCGGGATTTCCCAGCTGTTAAAGCACTAGCCAAGGACTCAGTCACTTGGTAGTAAAACGTGACACATGATAGAAACTTAGTGTGTTGCATAGCCCTTCTTTCACCAATCCCTAAGTTTCCAAGAGCTGTGTATTGCCCAGCTGGAGCCATGCCTCTGAGGGAAACTTCTCATGGATATTCTCAGGATCCAGCCAGCAAATTGCTATGTGTAGTGGGTAAAGAAAAAGGCAAATCCTGTTTCATCATGGTCCTTCTCAAATTCATTTACCTCTCTGAATTTTTTCAGGAGTGAAGAAGCATACAAAGTATGTTTTACACAACAAATTGTAAGGTAAAAATTTCAAATGTTTGAAAAGAAGGCAATGCAAACTTTTTCATGATTGGCTATCAGATCCAAGAGAAAACTAATAAAGCTTTTCTTCAAAGTTTTGTGGTTTTGGGGATTTGTTTGCTTGCTTTAGATGGTTTTACATTGTTTTTGTTTTAAATATCCCTGCTCTGATGAACCTGGAAAATCCTGAAATACGACAGCTTCCTCTTTAAGAAACAACTTCAACCTCCAAAAATAATTCTGTTTTTAGCAGATAAGGGCATCATTTTTATAATAATATTTCATAGGTGCTATTTTCTTCCCAGTGCAATTTCTTTGCCTAAATCTATAAAAGCAAGGAACAGTTAGCAATAAACTGTGTCCCAGCATGTCACAGCTAAATTGTTTCCTGCCCGGTTTGGTGACAAAGAAAGACCAAAACCATGACTAGATATCTTAAATGTATTCCTAACACAGATTTGAATTCAGTCTTAGTAAGTAGATATGTTTTATCTCCCTATTTTTTTATAAGTAACTTGTATGGCTTAGTTGGAGAGTTCTGTGTAGTCTCCCTTTTTTCCTTATCTTTCAGTAAAAGGAAGGAAAAAGTGAACTTCCACACTACATTAGCTTTTCCTGTGCATGTTTTCCTCTTAGCATGCTGCTTGTTTTTCTCTCATCTCTATTTCTAGTATTTATTTAGCTTCATCTCAATGAGAAGACCGTAACTTCAAAGGGCAGAAATGGATGGGTAGACTGTTAATTCTTTTGCAACTGTCACAGTTTAGCCTCAAGCGGCAACAAAAGCACCACGTGGCAGTCCCTTGGCTCCGCCCCCCCCCAGCGGCCAGGGCGGGGCAGGGGGAAGGATGAGAAAGAAAAGGCAGACTCGTGGGTTGAGATAAAAACTGTTTACCAGAGCAACAGGTATGGCAGGAAAACAGCAACACAGACGGAGGAGACAAACATGAGTATAACACCGACCGCACCGCACACCCCCCCGACCGCCACCGACGCCGCCCGCCCATATATCCGCCTATGCCGTGACGTCACCACACACACTCGCGGCTGTGGCCCCTCCCCTCCCCGGCTAGCTCCCTGTTGACCCTGGGCCTGGCACACATGGGGTGGAATAGCTGTGCCGGATAGAGACAGGGGAGAATCAACCCCGTCCCTGCTGGAAACCAGGACAGCAACCCACAAGTTTTTCTCTGTTTTGAATTACCCAGCATGGTTTTTGCATATTCACATTGCCTTTTAAGCAGCCCTGGTACAGTAATTCAAACACATTTGTAATATACTGCACAACATTTTCAGTAACCGCTGCTATTTGTAGCAAGAGTTCATGCTACGCTTTTGGAATTAGTGTGAAACAAAAAGGTTGGTTTTTTTCAAATGTTACTTAGAACGATGGCTATTTGCCACTGAAACTGGAACATCTAAGTGTGTTTTCGTATATGATGTCCCAGTTTCCTCATTCTTTTTGAACACTATCAGTAGGGATTAGGGATGAACATATAGAGTAGAAGGCGAAAACTGTGCTAATTTACTTTTTGGACTGAGAAACGCTTCTTAAAATTGTAGAAACATGCCTGTGGTATATCTCTGAGAAGAAAGGATTAGCAAATGATAAAAAGAAAAATGAGACATATGTAGATGTTCTTTTTCTTACCTGTATGACACATATGATGAAAAAAAAAAATGCACGTTTTAATTATATTTATAAGCAGAACATAAATTTGATTTGAATGCATTTTATCTGAAAATTTTGTTCAAATTAGCCTAAATTCTCAGCTGTGAATATAATAAACTTGTCACAGGAAGGAAAGCAAACTACATCATATATTCAATTGGGTGCTCTTGCTTGAACACTGGACGGCTGCTGTGAGAGCTTTTAGAGACTTTAAATTCCATGTCATAAGTTTTCTAGTGCTGTATATGGATATTTTCTGTCCCTGTCTGAGGTACATAAGATCTGAGTTTCCACTTGTGACTTTGATAATCCTTTGGCACCGAAGTCCCCAGACACACTAGGTCTTGGGAATAAGGTTTGCTTTCTCCAGGCATCTGCAGCAGCACTGACTGAAGATGAAATTATTTGAGCTTTATATTTAATGATTTTGAAAATTTGTGGCAGGTGTATTACACATACAGGCACTTTGCTCATGCTTCAAAGCTCAGACTCGATAACAATTGCTGCCAGACTACATGAGACATATTGGACAAAACCAATAAACAACAAAACACCCTTCCCTGGTCTCGTTGCTCTGAAGTGTTCTGGGATGCTTCTGGGAGCATATTCTTCTATATCCCCTCATTTCAAGGGTTCTATAAAGTCAATTATCTTCTGTACTTGTACCCTTTCTCTTATCATGCCTACTGCAATAATTAAGCCAGAGTGGCACTGTTAACCCCTCTCTACCTCAAATCATAATTTCCCAAATTCATAAAATTATTTTCCTTTCCTTTACAAAGCTTTGTCTGTATGTTTGTAGATTTTGTCTTATTTTCCAAGTAATGTGTTTTTGTCATTGTGTCCCACAAATTTTTACTTCTCGTGTTCTAACCCCACTAAAGTTGTATTTCCACTGAGACAGATATCATAAAAATCCCTTTAAGAGTATATTGATTTCCAAGGACATCATCATTGCCTGAAGAGAACACTGACATGATGATCTCTTTGCTCCTGGCTCAAGAAAGTTTTGTTTCAGCTTCTCTTTGCCAGCAGGAGCTTCCACATCTGCTGAAAGATTCAATGATGCAACACGTAAAAAGAAAATAAGTGGAACTTCAGAGCCTGTATCTGATTTTATAAACTGTGCTGGTATATTGGGGAGATTGGGGAGTGAGGTGAAATTTTGATCTCCGGGTGCTTTGTCCTCTTAGATGTTTGGGTTGTATGGAATTCAGTGTTTCAAAGTATGCCCTCCTGGCCCATCTCATTCCTGTCCATTCAAAGAAGAAAGTGTGCAACTAGATATGTTTTGCTTAAGGAAGTTTCTATATTTTCCTACTTATCACAAAATCCACTTGCCAGAAGAAACTTTATGCTAGAGATCACTCTGTGAAGCCTTAGGATAAATATAAGAATTATGGGAGAAAATCTGTCACCTTTGCAATTCAAATGTTAGACTAAGTGACCAAAAAGTCTAATCCAGTGGCTCAAAATTTATTACAAAATATAGAGGCCTTGGCATCTCTTTTTAACCTGGTCAGTCTTACATTTGAAGAGAGCTGTAAAAGGGACTGTACACCATAAGAATAAGTATTTGGAGAGAATTTTAGTCACTACTGAACTTGATCTTAAAGTAATTTTTCAGCAAGAGTGACTGAATAACTGCAATGCTGAGATATCATTACTGAAAATACAAGTAAGAAGGAACATTTTAAATTCATCCATCTTTCTTCTTCTCACTGTTGATTTTTAGCTAGTTAGTCTTTTTAGTTGTAGAAATTTATTTTAGCTCTACCTGACTTCCATAAGTACCGGTTTTTAAGTTCCTGAGGGGTTATTTCTTCCTTTAGAAAAGCATCACAGTCTTCTTTGTGTGTGTGTGTGTTTGTGCAAGAATACATGCAAGAATAACTAACGATGGATTTCCTTTCTGAAGTCAAAATCGTATTGAAGAGACAATACATTTATAATGGAAAAAAGAAAAATTAAAATTCTTTTACTTCATTTTGGCAATTAGGGAACCTTGACTTTTGTCTACATGAAGGATATAGGGCCCCAGAATCGCCAAAAGGATTCCAAGGAATCATTTAACTGCAGCTGACCTCTTAGGAGCCCAGGCATCTCAAAACTTGAAGAAACTAATTGTCGAGGCAAATGCTGCCCTTCAGGAGAGCCAAAGAGAAAAGACTGAATGTACGTGATCCATATATTATGAATGGTTAGGCTTTAGGAACAAAATGATACCTGTCAAATCTGTCTCACAATGTTTGTGAAATGCTGTTTTTAGTGGAAAGTAGTTTGTTTGAAACACAGTTCCTGATTCTGAAATCGCTGCCTATCATTTGGCTGCTACAGCTTCAATAAAAAATCCAAACACTGCAACTCAAATAATGACACCAAGTATATTAGGATGATACTGTACACTCATGTACTTTAAAAAATGGAAGATGACCCTATGCTGAGTTTGTATTATGATCAAGATTGAACATGTAAAAGGGAAAAATGAGGGAGCAGCAGATGCAGTTGTAACACTGTCAAAGGACAATGCAAATCTACTTCTCGTATTACTAATTTATTTTGTATCCAGGAGTTAGAATTTACTGATGAATCTTTTTGTCACATCATCCATCACAGCCTGGTGCTAGAAAGAAAGAAGATGGAAAAATTAAAAACCTGCTTGTTACTGTAAACTAAAGAGCATGAGTAACATCCATCAAAGACAGACAGATGGGATATAAAAAAACTGTTAGCCAGAGCCAAGTGATCTATGCTGATTTTCTTTTAAACATTTATTAAAATGCTCTAAATATAGATTCTGTTTCTTTTGCTAAATATTTATTGTTATTTCTTCTGGTGTGAATTGGAAACTGTAAATAGTGATTAATTATAAAGATTTGTAATTTTACTTTTGCCTTTATAAATACATCTACATTTGCTGAAGTGCTGGTTTTTAACTGTGCATTAGCAGAGGTGCATCCTATATTAGCTGTTAAGAGTGATGCTCTTTCCTTTTCTTTGCTGAGAGAATCGTAGGCCAAGGCATCTGTCATTAGTGCAGGACAGATACGGCACAAGGGACCTGAAACAAAGCTAGCTGCTGCCAGTGAAAGTCTTTTCATTGATTCAGTAGGCTTTAGATCAAGCTAGAGATCAACTCCTGTGTATTCTCAAACCATCAATATCTGAGCTTTTACCTGCAAAGAAATACAGCTGTTTACTTTTTAAGAGGCAGTCTGAATGACAGTCTATTTCCAAATTGGAGCTAATGCAACCGTACCCTCAGATTATGCAGGATCAAAATATGTACCAGAACTACTCGTCTTTGTAGATAAAATTTCAAGATGTAACATCTATTATAAAGTGCTACTGTGCCTTAAACAACAAGTGCAAAGAAAGGGGTAAGAGTATAAAGACTGTGCTCCGACACATAGTGCACAGTCGGAAACCTATAATAAAAGAAACCCAAGTGTGCACAAAACAAAATTCAAAGGGCCTTGCTGGGAGGCAACTCAAGTAGCTCTACCCAGCAATTGCACCAACAAAGTTGAAGGGAATGGAGAGGACCTCTTTTGGCTACAGGGGAAAGAAGAAAGAAGTGTTTTTGAGGAATTTCACATCTAAAGCAGAGAAGAAAAGTTAGGAGGTTTGAGAAGGGTGAGTTGAAGTCAAAGTGTCACAAGCTTGACACATATGCATGTTAATGAAAATTAAAATGAAGAGACATTCCAGGAAATTATATGAATTGTAGTCTAGAGCAATGTGAAACACATCCCAAGGAGGAGAACAAATCCATATAAAGTAATAGATTTAGAATTAGTTTTAACCTAATCAGGGAAAAGATCTATGTATCAGCACAGGCAGCGTGTTGAATTTGGCATCTTAATGCAAAGAAGTGGTCAGAAAAGCTAATAATTCTTCTATTCCTTTACAAGATGGTAGAGAATAATATCAGAACAGAAAGTGTGTTATTATAAATTGACCCTCATTTTCAGCGCAGGACCGATTAGTACTACATTATTACAGTTTTGTGTCAACAAAGCTTCCTTAAAACCCTATACTTTCACAGAGTACAGATAGGCAGTAGGCTGCATTACAATTTGTTTGCAAGAAAAGAGTTCATCTCTCAACACAAGTAAATTGGTTGCTGGCATAGCATTCTCTGTAAGAGACTCCTACCTCTACCGTTGTCTGTTCTGCAAGGTCAGAAATAATCCCTCCAGCTTCTTCATAGACTATAAAACATGACCCCTGTGAGAAACTTCAAGAACTCTGTTTCTACATCAGGTCCTCAGGCCTGTGTTAAAGTGAACATTCATGTATTAACTCTATTTAACTTTGCGCATTGGATTTAGAAGACATATTTAGAGGCAAGTTCCATTTTCAGGAACTTAGATATACAAAGTTAGACCTTAAGTTGTGTCTCTATGTGGTACTGCCACATCCAATTTCCTCATTTTACTTTCCAGATTTACATATCCCAGTGATGTAGTTCTACAAGAAACTGACATGACTTAATAGCTTGCAACCTCCGAAAGGGAGATATCAATATCCTACTGCTGTACCTCTGCTGCTTCCTGATTTTCCCTGTACAACCCTTCCCAGCCTTGAGCCATCTCAAGTACTGTCTGTGCAGTAAATCAATTCAGTAAACTGGCAGAAGAAAAGAAAATATAAAAGAGATGCAAGTAATCTTGTTGTGTTACAACAAGTTGAATGGGTTCATTAACCCCTTTCTTTCACAGACTCAGATGTGCATTTGCCTTCAAGAGCAGATGTGTCAGAGCAGACACAGGAGAAATGGGATTGCTGCACAGAAAAATAAGAGCAGGTAGGGAATGAGAAGGGAGTAGTTGGAGAGCAGAGAAGGAAGATTAGGGGAGGAAGAAGAGGCAGGTACATCTATCGCATGCAGAAGCAAAGAGGAGTTAGGCTGTATCTGTTGTCTCAATGAGCTGCATTCAGAGAAGGAATTAACTGGGGGTTTTATGTCACAGCCAGTGACTATATTTTACCTCACTTTCAGTTTATAATATAGGGTAATTTTGGCTAAATGACCACCAAGGTAACACATCTTATTTAGCATGAAAATTCCCATTACTCAAATTTTAAAACACTGATCTAACAACATAGAGAAAACTGAATTGTGCTTATGATTAACAACTAATTCCAAGCCACAAGAGGTAAAGACAAATATCTCCATTGCCTCCCAAAATGAATGACAACTTGCTAATTTTCTTAAGAACTGAGATTTATTCTTGTTGTGCTACTGCGTTAGAGGAACCGTACTGCAGTAACAGAGACTGACCCAAGACTGACACAGAGAAGCCTGTTGTAAACATATTCATATACCAATAAAATAGGTGAAATTTGCTCTTTTTCGCTGCCTAAATATGCTTCCCTTCTTCGTGTGAGATTTTTTCATTTCCCTTGTGACTCTAAAAGAAAACAGAAAAAATCTGGATGCATATTTTTCTATTGAAGGGTGAACTCAGGCTTTAATTTTCATTTTGATCTTAACTTCATGCATACTTAGAGCTGGAGACTTCTTACTAGAGCTAATGAACACCTTCAGGTTAAGCCAGCTGGCCCGTGTGATGTTCTGGGTTCAAAATTAAGAAGCTGATTGTTGCTATTATGATTGCTCTGTGCAGTTACTTTGCAAAGGGCTTCACTTAAGTGTTGAAAGCTTGAGTTAACACCACTTGAAACTAAACTAAACCAAGTGCTCAGATAAAGGACTAATCCTGAGATTGCCCTAAACTGTTCCGGCTGCTGTGGGCCTCAGCAGGGCAGTGCAATAGTCAAAAATCGGTGCAGACCTTCAACAAAACTGCTTAACACGGATCTAAGTCTAACCCCAGAAGAAAATCATCTTTCATTCTCAGTCTCTTTGATGAAGTTCCCAAACAATGCTAGCTCTGACGATGGATTTCCTGATGAAAACCTGCCTCCCAGGAAATGATCTATTACAGTCACTGCGCTCATTTCACACTTGCTATGGAAGAGATACTGGACCTTAAAAAGTGTAAGTATCTCTTGATCTGAGTTAGGTAGAGAACTACAGATTAAAACCTTTCCACATACTGAAGCCATGTGGAATTTTCAGTTAAACAAAATTTAGGGGTTTTGTTTTGGGGTTTATTTTGTTTTGTTTTGTTTTAATTTCTAGGCTATTTAGAGCATGATATATTCTGCAAATGCATTTCAAAAGACCAGATCACTAGTTCCCATAGTGCATACAACTAATAGCCTTTTTCTATTTGCTTCATAAGTTGAAAGATAAAGTCTATGTACAATGGGAACCTGGTATCAGGCAGTTCAATTTAGAGTTTTAACTGACTTGATCATGCAGTTAGAAAAGTGGGTTTACGTGTATATAGTTGAGAAAACACAAAAAATATTGTTATGAATATTTGATGAAAACACAAAATATATCTGCATGACTACAAACCATTCTTCAAGAGGTGAATCAAAATCGAGCTTTACAGTTTGTGAAAGGAACTGATACATGTTGGTAACAGAATTAGAATGTGAAGAATATTTTATAGCATCAAGGATCTAGAAGTAAATAGAAAATTTGAGCACGGACCATATAAAAGATAATAAAATCATAGAACAAGGCTCAAGGAAATGAGAATAAAGGAGAGTGTAAATGAGCTCAAGAGATTCCTAGGCTACAATTTTTTCTCAACAAGGAAGAGAT
The DNA here is from genome assembly GCA_013400375.1 of Thinocorus orbignyianus. NCBI lineage: Eukaryota > Metazoa > Chordata > Aves > Ciconiiformes > Thinocoridae > Thinocorus > Thinocorus orbignyianus. The sequence goes on from VXBW01000079.1 coordinate 127,186, forward strand.
TGATGGATATGATAAAAAGGTGAGAAGTTGAATTGTGGGAATAAGATAAACCGGGGAAGGGGGCGTGGGGGGGGCAGAGGCGGGAGGAGGGAGGGAAAGTAACCATGCTGAGCTGCTTGGGCACTTTGTATTTTAAAAGTCTCTCATGTTCACTAACCTCTGATAAAATTCTTTATCAATTTGATTTGATCGTACTGTGGGGTGCACTGTGGCAGGCTTCTGCCAGAGCTGCCCATTGCTTCAATGAGAGCTGTTAACTATAAAGTGCGATGCTGTCTTTAATTATTTCCCTTGAAATATGGAGCCCTATTGTGTGTGTTGCGTATTATTTTTAAATAAGAATCGAGCTTTCGAGAAAGCCACATGTGGCCAAGTTTTGCTGAGGCAATCCTAGGTTTTTGTATGCTATTTTAGGGGACGTTTTCGCTTTTTCTTTTTACATGAAGCTTAATGTGGCCTGATTTTCATTTTGGTAGTCAAGACATCCAAGGTGTAGAAGCTATAACATGTTTGTTCAAATCATATCATCACCCTGGCAAAACAGTGTTGCACAGCCCGTTTTCGCCATCTGTGTACAGTTGTTATGACAGCTACTGTTCGAAGACAACCTTGCAAGTTTGATATTAGCCCAATGAGTTGGCAACCTGGCATAAAAATGACAAATAAGAGAAGAAAAATTGGTGCAAAACATTTCTTGCTGACCCTCAAGAATAGTTGAGTGGTGGAAGTGTGCACATGATTTGCTCTTTCTCTTCTCACTTCCTTCATTTTTTGAAGTACAAATATGGTCCTTCTGCCTTCCTTCAGCAAGCTTCAGTGCTCTAACCAGGTCCTCTCTCCACTGATGGAAGCCAAGGAAAGTTCAAAACTTACATACCAAATGGCAAAGTTAGTAATCTTAATATATAATGCTGAAAAGCAGAGTCTTACTTTTTTTTTAATCACCCTTTTTTATTCCCAAGTTCACTTTGCTGCTGCTTTCAGCTGGAACAGCAGCAGGCCCACAAAAATGACACTTGTGTCTAATTACAGACTGTATTGTCTGGTTTCAGTTGGCAGATTCTGTGAGGTATTCCTGCGTTCTGAAAGTTAAAGACTTCTTATTCTTTTCAGTTACAAAGTAACATAGTCCACAGCTAAAATCAAGAGAGAAATTTGGCGAAGGAAAATAGGGAAGGCTCTTTGCCTGTGTCTCTTTCACTTGGTTTCTTTTGCTTTATCTATATCCCTATCCTTATTTTATTAAGTGAATAAATGAATAAATAAATATCTGAACCTGGGAAAGGCAAAGAGTATTGTCTGCTTGTTTTTTGTTTGTCTGTACACAAGCATACCAAGGTTTACAATCATCCCACCCTGCTGAACTGTTCAGTATGGCTGCCACGTGAACTCTCTTTTCTGAAAGGAACTTTGTATATATTGTGTGAGCTCTCTCTGGAAACATAGAGAGGGAAATGTTCCTCTCAGGTTGGATTTGCATTTACCCAGCACTGAGCACTGTGGCTGTGATCCAGCAAAGCATTTAAGGCTAGTTTATCTTTAAGCATAATCCCATTGAAGTTAGTGGTGTGATCCTTGTACTTAAATTTAAACTCACAGTTGAGTGCTTTGCTGGATCACAGCCAGAGTACTCAGTACCTTCCAGAATTGAGCTTTCTCTCTTCTTTGACACTGGTCTAAGGCAAGATACAGAGAGATGTGTGAATATATATTCTTTATAGTATAGAGGTTAAATACAATATTATTCTCAGGATTAATTCATATTCCATTCGGTAAAAGACATTCTCTGGTTTCTTAAAATTCTTGCCAGTTTTTCTAAAAGTGAGGACATTACAATTCCAAAAGAGTCTAATCTAGCCTGTCACTCTCCTTTCATTTTATATTATGCTGAATTTTATAACTCAGGAGATTCAGGTCAAGTTGGTATTCTGAATGAAGGCAGTTTGTTAACACATGTTTAAATCCCTGCAAGGTTCTACTGACAAAGGCTAACTTAATAGGCAACAGATTCAACACATCTCCAGCACTGGTATACATTTTAAATGATAGTAGATTTTACAGTTTGGACTACTTTGAGCTGTTTGGGTTTGTTTGAATGTCAAGTGCTTCAGCCAAAGTTAAATGTTTCTGTACCTGCACAAGTTTGTTTAAAGCTGGTTTAGATAGTGATCCCTACTGTTCCTCCTGAAATATGGACGTCTTGAACAATTCCACATCAGAAAATATAGATTCCACTATAGAAACAATAGCCAACACCTCTGAGGTGTATTATCTACTTGGTGAGGTACTTAGTATATGGAATGTTCATAGCTGTAAGAGTTAAGAAATTAATTCAATTAGATAAAAAGAAAACTGCCCAGATTTTGTGCAAAATCCGGAGGGTGTGATTTTTTATTGTTGTTTTGGGGGATTTTTATTATGTTTTTCTAAATTTCAAACATATGTCAAAGGTACCCAGAGCACTGTCTCCACCAGATTAAATAAACTATAGTGTCTGCAAATGAAATAATTTTATTACTCAAAAATAATTTTTTTATTGACTGTATCACAGAAAGGTGATCTCAAAAGAATCTAATACAAGTAAGTTTTACTGTAAACATGAAATCACTTGGGAGGTGGTTTTATCCTCCTTTGTTTTCATTTTTTCTCCTCCCCACCCCTGTTTATTCCTTTCAAATTAAAAATCCATATTCCTTATCTAAATATCAGCCAATCAGACTTTTTATCTGCACAGACTAATCATATATTCCAAGTATTATTTACTTGATTATAAAGCCTGGTTTGATGGGATACAATCGCTTTTCTGTTCTCAATGACCCACTGAATGATGATATTACTCAGAATTCCATTTAGATGATGCAAATGACCTAATCTGCTTGTCTTCTGCCATGGCAATAACTGAACTCAAATGTCAAAGCAAACTTAGTAAACAAAATCTCCCTTTCATGGAACTGAAATTATGCTATGGGAAATTTAGGAATATTAGATATGGAAACTGTTTTGTTTCTTTCACTTACACGGCATAGGTATACACATCCATACTCATGTTGTATACGGGCATTTCAGAATTTTGTATTCTAAGCAAAGAATAGAAAAAGAAAACCTACAAAAAAGATAAAAAACTAAAATGACACTAAATTAAAACCACATAACAGTTACGTTGGTTTGCTTTTTATAATAATTTGTACCTTTATTTAAAGTTTGGGCACATTTTTCAATGAAGCAAATTATTTCTGTTCTGCTTATTCAAGTGCTGATCATAGTTAATCTGCTTCTATTTTTATTTATTTTTTACCCTTATAAAAAAACCTGAGTCAAGTAAGCTATATATTAGCATCATTACAATATTGGTAGAAGCAACCATACCAGCTCATGATTATTTGTATTATTGAAATAGTTATAGTAAGTATCCTCAGGACTATTCTATTCCCTGATTTCAGTAAGTAAATAGCATGTGACAAATTAAATCACGATCACACAATTTGTCCATCTGGTGTAGCAGAGACCACACAACCAAAGAGCATCTTTGAAACCTAGATTCTAAGAAGTGTTCCAGTCAGCAGTTTGGCAAATCCGAATAAACTCAAAACGAATAGTTCTCTCTGCAAAACTCTTCTTCATTTTCATCTTGTCTGTACTTGTGCTGTATGTTCAGAGGCTTGACATCTCACGTGTTAGTTTAACTTAGTGATTTGCTTTTGTGTTTTCTGACAAAAACTTCATTAATATTATGAAAAAAAACAAATCCTGTGTTGTTTATATTAGTTTTGCTTGTATACTAATAGGACAGATGCTTAGATAAAATCGGTGACTCAAAAATGAAAACTTTAAAATATTGAACAGGTTGGGAGAGGTGCCACAGTCCTTCTCTTTCCCCTGCAACATTATGAGTCCAGAGAGTTTTCCTTGTTTAATCTCATTTGGTTATCTTCAGCTATACTCAAATAAAATATGCTGTGTAAATATAAGATCTGATTTGTAGTAAATCATTCAAATAATTGTATGTAAAAAAACCATTTTATAACGCTGGCAAAATACATTTAATATTTAAAATATTGTATATATTTCACATAAATCATTATTGCTGTTATAACTGCGGTGGTATATTAATTCTGTGTTTACATTTATGAACATTTTGCCAAAGTTGATTTATTACTGGAAAAAAAACAAAACAAACCAAGAAACCCAATCCATGCACAGATTTCCATAGTGGGCTTCATTTTTCAAGTACACTGAAGACAAAAGAAACAGAAGTCCAATCTATTCTAATTCTTGGCATGAATGCTTCTTTATTTGTGGATCGTTGGCCTGACAGACTGGAAAGGCAACAACTTCTATTTCTTTTGGTGTGTCACATCAATCTGTTCCTAGGAAAACAGATGAAAGGTTCAGATTTATATACAGTCATCAGATCGAACCCTGCTGATGGCTGTATTTTGCTTCTGTAGGAAGAGTGGGATTATATCATATTCACTCTGTACACTGTTGCTGAATGTCTTGTCCGTAAATGTCCTTGTAGGATCAGTTGCACAATTTTTGTGTACTGTAATACACTAAAGCTTCTAGATAGACAAGTTTACAAAGGTGCAACTAAACCATCTCATTCTTTAACAAATTTATAGAGGGATATATGAGTCTTTCTGTACATCGCTGAAGGGGAGCAAAAAAAGAATTGTTATGGCTAGTATATATCTCATAAGCAAGTAAATCAAATAATCCAACTGAAGACTAAGCACAGATAGGCAAGTAGTGTGGAGCAAACCACTTTTGCAACTCAGTTTGCTTCCATGAGAGGAATAACACCAGGTTCAGGCTACAGAAAACTATTAAACTGTGAGCAACAATGTTCTGTTGCTTACTCTGTGACCTTTGCAATTTCATAACATAGTCCTTAGGAAAACGTGCAAACAGCCCTCCCCATCAATCAGCAGTCTGCACAGAAATACTTCATGATTCACAGAGACCATAAAGATTTCACCCATTGTTGTTGTTTAGTTCTCTTTAGCATATCATAAACAATCTCTGTGGTGAGCTGGACATTGTACCACTATTGTGGAAAGGAATACTCAAATTCATCCCAGACGTACAAAATTCTGCAAATTTTTAAACTCTGTGTGATGTGGATAAAACTGTGATTCCACAGCAAGGAAGAGAAAGAGTAGACATAGAAACTAACTACTCTTCCCAGTTGCCTTCATAATCCTTTTCTGGGGAAAAGAACTAACAGGATTTTTTTAATCTGCCTTCTACATTATAGCAGGTCAGGATAAGAGAAGTAATTGGACCTGGTTATCTACCAAGCTGAAGCCTTTCCTTAATTGGTCACCCTTACCGCTACTGAAGGGAAAGGAGTGAATGGGTAAATACTTACCATTCAGCAAGTGTTAGAAAAGCAAAAAATGTCAATTATGATTAAACTAGTATGATATTTTGCACGGAGGCCTATAATTATTGGTAGAAATTGAACAGAAGAATCATACTCCTATTCCCAGTTTCTCAGGACTTTCACACCAACAGTAAGAATGTTAGAACAAGCAAGTTTTTTAAGGTTTTGAAATCCGTATTCTCATGGTTGCTGAAGGCTACTACTTCTGATAAAGTGAATCAACTACGAACTGTATTGAAGTGAGTTTAAAGTGTCCTCAGTGACTTCAGAATCAATGTCAATGGGTGCCACTTTAATACTTGACACTGTTTTGTTCATAACCCAAGAACAGAGTTGATAAAGGTCTATGATTTCCTTCCTAATTTTGCAGGGGCTAGTTCAGAGCCTGATATAAGATATAGTAAACTTTTTCATTTCTGCTTTCATGCTCTGGTGCTTCTGAGATGATTATGCTTACTCTAATTATGTTTGCCATACTGTCGTCAGTGCAGATTATAATATTTATGTGTTACCTTAATTAAGATATGACATAATACAAAGCCAAAATTCAAAGTGTTTTTCATCTTCCAGATCCTATATAAGATTCTGAGTTTCTCAGCCAGGGTTTGAAGGTAGCTTCAAAACCAGGTATTGAGGAATAGAGGGAGCCAAGATTCATAACTGAAAGATAATGACCGAGGCATTGATCTGTGAAGTGTATGCACATTTTCAATTAGTTGCAAATGTTCTTTACAAAGTTCAATATATCAGATAGGCTAGTTTGGAAAGCCTCCACACCCTTTTAATAAACAGAGATGCTCTTTAGGACAAGTCAGACAATTTGAAATTAGTGAAAATACAGAAACAGGTAGAAGTGAAAGGATGAAAATAAGAAATATACCAACTATTATGACAGAGTAACAGTAAGGCATAGTGAACCACAAATCCTTTCTGATTATCAGACTTCTGAATGTGCACAATGCTTTCCCAAAAATGCAAGATACCTCTACAAAAGCACTTTTACATGCTTTTGATTACCATCTATGCCTATACAACCCCATCCTAGACACAAGGGAATTAGGGTTTTGCTGCTGTCATGACTCTATCTTGAAACAGAACACTGCGAGGGAGTCAAAAATAAGTTCCAAAGTTCAGAGAGTAGGAAGACAGATGTGCAAGGGTAAAATAAATGGCATACCTCCTTTCTTCATAAAATCAGTTGTCTCTTGCTGTCAAGGAATTCCTCTTAGATTCCCTTTTCTATGTGTGGCTATGTCTCAGCATTCACTCATTTTGTACATCATTTATCACTACCAGCACTGGGGGGTACACCAGCATCTGTGGGATATGTAGTATGTTTTGGATGAAAGCTCTCCCTGTTACCTTTAACAATGCCTATTGTTCTACATCCCCAGTGTTCTGCACTCATCTTTGGTGGTTAGAAACAGTGTTCCCAGCTGCAGTAATAAAGGGTTTTGAATAAATATTAGGCAGAAGCAAACATACTACATATAAGCTTTACATGAATTTGTATTTTCATCTATAAGTAATGTAGTAATTGTTAACATTCTTAATATGAGTGTCTAAATTCGGAGCCTACTTACTTAATTATCAGAAGGTGCCTAAGAAAAGACGATTATTGTCCTAAACTTTCCAGTCAATGACAAGTTGGGCGTATCTGATTCAAGATATTGCTGCATTAAGTGATCAAGTTTGAATTCAGACTTTAGATCATAGATTCATAGAATCATAGAATGGTCCAGGCCAGAAGGGACCTCCAAAGGTCATATAGCCTGACCTCCCCACAGTCAACAGGAACACCCCCAACTAGACCCCAAACCCAGGAAGCTCTGACACTGTAGATACATTGTTGACAGCAATTCCATCCATACTGCTCTTTGGTAAAAACAATTTTTTCCTTCAAAAGCTATCTACATAGTTTTGTGTTGCAACATGATAACTCCCCTGGTACAAACTACACTATCTGCACCATTCAGCATTGTTGGGTGTGAAGAAACTTCCTGATGCATAGAGAGGTCTGACTCATCTCTCACCATGCTGTCCAAGCAAGCTGCCTGCAGCTGCTGTGACAGCAAGAAAAACAGCTGTGATCTGTAGGAAGGATAGTGCCTCAGGATCATTGTGTTCCCTGTTTGGGAGTCACATGCATCCAAATCTAAGAAAGTAGAGTAATTCCTAAATTTTTGTTCTGTCCTTGACACTGGGAGTTTCTGGAGGCATACTGGATGGAAAACTACAAATATGTGTTTTGACAGACAAGGTCAAGGAGGCGTTGTGTTCCCCTTTACCTTTTCAATGACAATTGTGGAGGACAGAGATCAGCACTTGGTGATGGGATTGTATGGCTCCTCAAATACACATTTGCTTGAATTATTTTGATAAAAAAAAATAAGCATAGAGTGAAAATCAAGCTAGGATTGTAGCAGAAACATTGCATTGAAGCACCTAATTTAAGGGTCTATGGAGCTTAACACTGTGGAGCTTATTATCTTGGTAAATGAGATGATTAGGTCCTGCAATGATGGTTGGGTTTACAGTTGCTCAAAGACACTTCCACCGCAGAAGAATATGTCAAAAAATGGGAACTGACTCTTCCTGTTAATTTTAAAGCCTGGAAGTTGATAAGAAGACACTTAATAGCAAGGTCCAAGAAAGCTAGTCCTTTTTCTTTTGTTTGTTTCCAGTTTCATTATGTCAACAAAATACTCGCTACAAGTTTGTTCTTATGAGATGATTTTGTTACTTTGGATTTCAATAACTGTTCTGCAATCACCAAAAGAGAAGTTGCCAAAAAGAACTTATCTTCCACTTAATTAAGGACTGTTTCTCATCCTTGTATTGTATCTCTGCATATTTGCTGAGGCATGGGTCCATCACTCATCTATCATCTGCCAGTTTGGTGCTGTACATGAATTGTACCCCTTTATTTTGTTTCCAGGGCATGTAGATGGAAGGCTAAGGCAGTAGAAGCTTTAGCTTTGTCCTGAGGTGTCACCAGGGCACAATTAAGAAGCAATCCAGTGCAGTTTCAATGTCCCCCACTTTTAAGCAACATACTTTGTCCAAAGTTTTGGCATGTTAGTCAATGTTTCAGGTCTATTTATCATCTGATTTGTTTCAGGCACTGTCAAGTGGATTTATTAATGCTAAGTGTGGTGAGAAGCCTTATGATTATCATTTATATGATAAAATGAGATAGATAACAAGATAGACAAATAGATAAGGATTTATGCATTGGATAGGAGGAACTATTCCTGAAAGAAAATGCTTACAATCACACTTTCATTTGAAAGTGATTCTCATCTAGAACATTTCAAACCCACTGCACAGAAGCGGATTTTGGTGACCAGCAATACAATTAAGATGTAAAATTTAAAAATAATTGTAAAAACAGCTAAACCCTTTCCCCTTTCTTTATTACTTAAAAGTTTTGTTGATATACATCTATCTCATTTAATGTTGTGCAGTCCTAACACTGCTTCCTAAGACACTGAATTTTTGCATAGCAAGATAACTTATCTGACTTGATGGGTACTGGTAGTAATGGAGAGAATAGATGAGCATCAAATTTCCATGATATTGTCAAATATTGCTATAATTCATGAAACACATTTTCTGGGGTAGGTGTGTTTTCTTACAAGAATGCTCTTTGGTGTTTCAACATCTAATAAATGCTCTGACTGGAAATATTTACAATTCATTATTACCAAATGGAATATACATGGAATGCTTACTGAGTTTTAGTTTATATATGTGTCTGATACTCCAAAAGACTGATCTATGGGGAAAAAAAAAAGAGAAGGGAAGGGGAGGGGAGGGGAAGGGAGGGGAGAGGAGAGGAGGGGAGCGGAGAGGAGACGAGAGGAGAGGAGAGGAGAGGAATAAAAAAAGAGATTTAATTAAGTTGAAAATACTGTTGTTTTTTTGTTTGTTTATTTGTTTTTTTGTCAGTGAGGAATAATAATTTAATTTCAGCAATTCTTTCATAGTTTCACGGACTTCTAGAATGATTACAGTGGTAGCAGAGATTGAGAACATCTGGTAAAGATATTTTGTATTATCTGAATGAGAAAAATACAAAAAGCGCCATATGGTTCAGAGCAGGTACAATTTGATCATATGAGCATATACCATGTAATATCAATCTTCATACATTAGTGTTAATAAAAATAAGAGGCATGGTAGTTACCATACTTGTTTCTCCACATTTGTCTTCTTTGATAAAAATGGTTAACAGATTACTCTGATTTATTGAATGTTCACAGGTCAGTTTGCTTTTAAAACTTACTGCCTTTGGCTATGGTTCATACAGATTCTGGAACCTGGATTCACTTCCTGAGAAAATTCTCTTGGATACTTCTGGAATAATGGTTTCGGGCCTGCACTTTTTTTCTGAAGACTAGTAGAGATGACTGTCATCCTTTACATTTTTAACCTGTAAGTTTTGTTTCTTTTGAACTTCAGTTGGTGTGTGTGAATGATATAAATACACTCCACATATATATTATTCAGTAGTCACAATTTATTAAGAATTTTTTTTGTGTTAATATAGACAGAAACAGAAAAAGGTCCCCTAAATGCTCATCTAGTGCTGCCCAGCTTGTGTTTTGATTTTTGAAAAATTTGGAATATATGCTAATAAAAATATCCAAAGAGTAAGAAACTCCAGGCTGCAGTATTTTAAATTTGGTTTGGAAATAACATTCCTGAGCCGTAAGGTGTTACCATCTCTGAAAGTAATTCTGATTGGAGTTCCTGAGCTTAGAGTGATAACTGACTTTTATTGCTAATGTCCAGTTGACTCATGAGCAAAAGAAAATGCTTGAGAGACACTTCTTTGAACACAGAGCACCCACCTAGTCTTTCTGCAGACACAAGACCACATAAGACCATCTTGGAGAAGAGTGGCTGGAAAACTGCCCAGCAGAAAAGGACCTGGGGGTGCTGGAGGATGGTGTGCCCAGGTGGCCAAGAGGACCAACAGCATCCTGGCCTGTACCAGGAATAGCGTGGCCAGCAGGAGTAGGCGAGTGATTGTGCCTCTGTGCTCGGTACTGGTGAGGTCTCACCCTAAGTACAGTGTTCAGTTCTGGGCACCACACTACAAGAAGGACATTGAAGTGCTAGAGCTTATCCAGAAGAGAGCTACCAAGCTGATGAGGGGTCTGGAGAGCAAGTCATATGAAAAGATGAGGGAACTGGGCATGTTTAGTTTGGACCAGAGAAGGCTGAGGGGAGACCTCATTGCCCTCTACAACTACCCGAAAGGAGGTTGTAGAGAAGTGGGTCTTGGCCTTTTCTCCGAAGTGGAGAATTATAGGACCAGAGGAAATGGTCTAAAGTTACATCAGGGGAGATTTAGACTGGATATTAGGAAGAATTAATTTACTGAAAGAGTGGTCAGGCACAGGAATAGCCTGCCCAGGGAGGTGGTGGAGTCATCATCCCTGGAGGTATTTAAGAAGCGTGTGGATGTGGCATGCTCTAGTGACCAGGACTGTAGGGAGTGGATTGCTTTTTTGTGTATGGTTGGACTCGGTGATCTCAGAGGTCCTTTTCAACTGTAACAATTCTGTGATTCTGTGATCAATTCACATGCCCTATAATTTCTCATTCTTAGACTAAAAGGGGACACAGGAGAGCAAGAAATACATTTGAAGATTGTCTGCTTGCCTGACCTTACCAGCACTGGTGCTTAAGTCCTGAATCAGTTAAGAAGAGCATCATGACTGTATATAAATGTGTCCAATCTATGTGGGCTCAGCCAGGCAGTCTAATCAGACCAACAGTTTTGCTATTCTTCAAATTGTAAACCATGAATGCAGTACAGCTTTGCTAACTTGCTTTGACCTTCAGTCTCTGAGGCTCCTGTAGTCTAAAAGGTAGAGACACTACACTGACAGTAACAAATGAATGCTTATTTGCACATAAATTTATATTTTCTTCCCTTCTTATGACTCATCCTCAGCACCGTTTTAATTTATACATTGCAAAAGAGGTTTACTTTCTGTTAGGAGTCTTTTTAATTTTTATTTCTTTGTTTTCTTTTCAGACTCATTTAGCAGATTCATTCCATATTCAGAATCTGTTAAACATCCATCTCTTCAGAGGAGTTTAAGTGGTAAAAGGCAAATGCTAAAAGGTTTTATTGGAAAGCTTTACTCTGTGTTTCTGCAGGTGGATGTCAGTTTCAATGATTTTGAGTGGCTGTTGAAAAACTGAAGTGCTGGTAAAAAGAGGAAACTGTCTAAACGGCACCACTAATATTTTCCTTATGTATTTACCAGTAATTTAAAAAAAATTTTGGTACGCAGAATCTTCCCAGATGTTCGTTATGGCAGATGCCGCAGCTCTCTGTGTGGCAACCAATAGAAGAAGATAGCTTTCTGGTCTTTTTTACTGGAAACACAGCGCTGCAAACCATCTTTATCCTCTGCAATGCCTCAAATTGTCTATCATGTAATTGCATGGAAAAGTTCTGATCATTGAAGGTATAATCTGTTGGGAGTCTGTGTGCTGACATGAATATTTTATTATTTTCTTTATGATCTTCAAAGCTAAAAGATTATTTGGCTGCTTGTGGCTTTAAATTTCCACTGCAAGACTAAGGGGTTAATTTTTTTCCTTCTTCTTTGGTTCACATCCAAAATTATACTGTGAAGTATTTACACAGAGAACAGCAAGCACAGCCTTAGCAAAACTAAGACATGATTTCCCTCAATTATTTCTTTAATGGAGACATCAATCTCTTTGTCATGGTTTTGTTGCTATACTTGTAGGGCAAACTTCTGTCTTCTTTTTTTGTTTGTTTGGTTTTTTTTTTGTTTTTCAGGCTGATTTGCTTTTATACTAGATTGAAGGAAACAAACAAACGAAAAAAAAAACAGCAAAAGAAGAATTGTAACATGCTGCTTCCCAACTGAACCACTAAATGGGAGCCATTTCAGCAGGGAGTATGATGTGTCTAAAGGTGCAGTGACCCCTAAATACTCATTTTCTTGTCCTGTTTATAAACGTCTCACTCCTTGGTTTTATTTAATTCCACTTACTTTACTAGACTGCATATGAATCACTGTTGCAGTGCTCGATTTAATATAGCATATTGTATGTGAAACCTGCTCCTACAACCAGTTTAAAAATGGTGATAAACTGAGGAGCAGACAACAGCTCGTAGTCACTGTTGCTGATGTTAACTTGAACATAGATGCAACGTCTTCAGAGTAATTATGATTTTACTCTGAGCTGTTTGGCCCTTATCTTTCTGTCTTTTCCCTGGATTGAATGGCTCACAGATCTTTGTTCTCATTTATTTGCTCTCTTCTTCAGAGATCCAAGGGTACGTAGGCTCCGCTGACACACTATGCTAATGCTAAATAAGGACTTCTTGTAAAGTCCTACCTCATGTTTCTCATGGCCCCTTAATTCTGGCTTGCTCTTTTCCAGCTCTGTCACCAAGTTACCATTCTGATGACTTTTAAAATACATAGAAGTCTACAGAAATCTTGCCACCTCCTATCAAGGTTCTGATTTATTAATTTTTTTAATCACAAATAATTTAAAAAAATACCTGTAATTATGTATGAATAAGTAGCAAATAAGTTACTATAGTTAGGTCTCTGCAGCATCTGCATCTGCCTATCCAGAACTTGTATATGTAAAGACCATTTTAAAGGTGTTTGTTTTGCTCTTTTTACAGTGATTAATGGGATATGCTATTTGACCATTGTAGATAAGTTTACTTATGTGCTTAAAATTCAATGGTGGTATTACTGCAGTGTTTCTTACACCATAAGTAGTTTCATCAGGTTCTTCATATTTTTCTTCCTTCCTAGCTTATAGCAAGTATAAAAATCCATTTAAAATTTTAAATATACTACAACACTGCATAAAAAAACCCCAGCAATGTATGATTTTATGTTAGTCTGATTTGATAAATGTGTAATCTTTGAATTTCTGAACATCCATTTACTACACAGAATTATTTTGCATAGTAGCATCTTCTAGCCAAAACTGAAAATGCTTCTTCAGAAAAAAAAATAATAGAAATTTCAATGTGAAGATTTAAAATTGTTTGGTGCACATTAGAGAAAACAAACAATACTGACTTCTGAAGACAGAAAAACTTACTTCTATTTTTAGTAATGGTAATAGAATTAACGGTCAGGACACAGTGACAGTGAAGACTGTGACATTTTCTGGACATCTCTGAAAATTCATTAGTCCAGAATTTTCAGATGTAACTCTTCCATGCTAAATAACTGATACTACTTCAATACTCAGTTAAATTTCTAGATATATTGAGTAATGGACACACATGCACATATATACATACAACCATATGAATCTCTAACCTGTTTATCATTTATGAAAGGGAAAATATACTGCTCTTCTCAGCCAGCATCTCAGGATACATCAAGGCGAACCTTACATGGATGGAAGGATCCTAATCAAAAAGCACTTCAAGACCTGTCTTCTAAAACAATTAAGTACCTGAGAATGGGTCATGTAACATTTAGTTGTCCTACAATCTACAGCTAGAGTAAAATACTACATAAGCGAAGTGTTAGATTTCTAAAAGCTTGAGAAAATCTTTTTACTTTCATTTTATAAAATGCTATATTTCTACTTAACAGTTAAACTTTTTTTTGCTTTTCTGAAAAAAAAAAAAAGCACACAAAAAAACCCCAAACCACCTTCTTTACTTGCTCTTTACGTGCTTTAAATCAACTTCTGCATCATTTTTCTATTTTGCTGTTTTTTTAAACCTTCCTTCAACATGCAGATCACTGTTTGCTCAATGCCTAAAGTTCTCAAAAGACGTCTGTTTTCCATAGTATCTCCGGAAGACCATGCACAGTGTTTCAGACTCTGCCTGAATAAGTGGCAAAACTCTCTGCACTGAGATCCAGAGAGCATCATCTTCCCCTGCTGCTGTCATGGGGATCTCAGTCCATTATCAAACATCTAAGAGACATGTGATATTGAATGTCATATTGAAAGGGCAGCAGATTTCTTGTTTGCATATGAACTATGGCAAATCTGCTAGAAAAAGCAGATATTAAGATTCAAATTTCATACTTGTCAGTCAGCCTTCAATTCTGAGTTTTACTATGACTTTGCTGGGTTTCCCCATCTTAATCTTTGAAACCACTAATAAATTTTAAAAAATCTCTGATCCTTCCTATTCCACTAGACCACATGTATTAATTTGTTCTTCATTAAACAACAATATTTCACTAATTTGACAAGTTTCTGCAAAAATCAAAGATACAATTACTGTAAATTATCCATTCCTACCCAAAGTTTTACTTAAAGTTATTTTTCTCTTTGTTTTCAGCTTAGGGGTTTTTTATCTAATGAAAGATTATTTTATTTTGGATTGCTTTATTACTTGTAACTTCAAATGGAGGAAAGCAATGACAAACACTCACAACTCTAAACAATACTTTGGATACTGCTTTAGAATTTCACTGCTGCTTATGTTTAGGCTTCCTCATTTTGCAACACAAATTTGACCACATCCTTTCCAAAAGTGATGAAAATTCCAGAAGAACCTTTTTTGATACAAGCAAAAATATTTAAATTATCTCCAACGCACACTAAACATTTTCCGAGTCCTCTAAAGAATAGAGTAGAATAGAATAGAATAGAATAGAATAGAATAGAATAGAATAGAATAGAATAGAATAGAATAGAATTTCAGTTGGAAAGGACCTACAATGAGGATATAGTCCAACTGCCTGACCAGTTCAGGCCTGACTAAAAGTTAAAGCATGTTATTAAGTGTCTTTTCCAAATTCCTCTTAGGAAGACTGTTCTAGTGTTTGAGCACCCTCTTGGTAAAGAAATGCCTCTTAACATCCAGTCCAAACCTTCCTTGGTGGGAAGGTGGTCACGAAACAAAAGCATAGTATAAAACACTGTGATAATTTTATAGAGTTAATGTAAAATTCTACCTGCAGGAGTATAATGTGTCTCTATCTACCCATGATGTTGTCTAGTCCTCTCGTAATCTATCACCTGTTGAAGAATATTTATCAGTGACATAAATATCAATCCCTCATTTTAGAGATTTAGAAGAATTGAATGACTTCCCTAAATGATAAAAGGCTGAGAAAGAGCAAGAAATAGAAATTCTTTCTTATATAATAATTTAAATCATAAGACTATAACTACTGCATTTGTAGCTAAAATGTAGTTAACTGAAAGGGGAACATATAAAAAAAGATTTTGCAAGTTCAGCAATATCCCTAAATGAAGATAAATTTTCTTCAGATTTTTTTTTCTGATTCTATCACACATTGTAGAAAATGCAGCTGCATGCATGATAAGGATAAGATATCTGCAGTGTTTGTAAAAGAATAAGGTTTTTGACCTTAATTCTCAGACTCTTAGAGTGTAGGCTATCTTGCAAAAACAGTACTCTATTTGCTCTAATTTTACTTTCTTGTTGTTTAAAAGTGTTATCACTTCACGTATCCACACATACTGCTCTAAAGTTTAATATGTTAGAAGCCACTAAAAAGTGTAATTGTCTCACAGTAAATTTACTATCTTGTACTGTTAATATTTTCACATATATCCACACTTCCTTTTTCTTTGTGTTTTTTTTGTTGTTGTTGTTGTTGTTGTTGTTGTTTTTGGTTTGATTTTTTTTTGTTTGTTGTTTTTTTTTTTATCTGCTTTAAGTGCATACAAATAGTAGTTTCTATGCTGCAAAGTAGATTTTTTGGCCTCCTTTGAGTTTCTTTGCTTAGGAAAATAGATTATGTTTTGGTTTTGTATTTTATCATTATTGTTCCTGAGTCCATTCTTATTTTCTAGCGTTGATATTCTTCATCTGCAATTCTGAAGCAGTGGTATATTGTTTTTCTGGGTTAGATAATATAATCAAATAGATCAGTGTCTTAAGGAACACTATCATCTCAAAAATTACTTCTGTTTGAAAACATTGTACTTGCTCGTGTTATAACTTACAAGAAGCATACCATATTTCTATAAAGAAAGGAGACTGGAGGATGATCTAATTTCTTTCAGTGTGTTCACTCTATGCATTTCGTAGCACTTTATCTACAGTCAGTTTCAGTTTCTTGTGTGATGTGCGCTAGACAGACTCCCCTGCTTTTCTGTTTCTTTTATATAGAAAGTAGAATCATTTTACTGTGAAACCATCACTCTAAAATCACAAAAGGTGAAGGAGAGGTTAATCAGAACATACAATAACCAAAATTAATTTTAATATCCATTTTTTACATTGGCTATATTTCTGTTTGACAGTGTCTTGTTAAGTCAGATAATATTTTCAGAAATTTCAGTGTGAATAAGCTGTTCCTTATTTCCTCTCTACATTAACAAATCACATATTATTTAGGATTTATTTATTTTAATTATTTAATACTTTTTTCTTCGTCTGAAGCACTAATAGCTTCACAGAGTCAATGCTTCCTGCATAAAGAAAATGTACGTGTGTGTATGTATACTTGAATGTATATTATTTAGCTGTGTATAATTACACATAAACTTCCCTAATGGAGTTCTTGATATTGAAATCCTATAGGCTGATGAATTTTAATACTTAGTGTACAGGTTTGTATTTGCTTAATGTTCAGTTGAGCAAAATCAAGGGATACTTACGTGCATAAAATTCTGTCATTAAAACGTCTATTATCCCTTGACAGTGCACCTAATTCCAAATAATTTTAATTAAAAAAATATGATTGTGTCATAGTGACCAAAGAAAATATCTGCTTCCCTCTCTCTTTTTGACTAAGTACTTCCAGTTCTTGATTTTTCTAATTACTTACTGTTAGAATCCAATTTTTTTTTTCTTTTGTGAATAGAAAGGAAGTAATCTTTTGCAGAAATTCTATGCTATCATATCCATCTATAACTTTGTGTACCCTTCTAGCAATCTTTCAACATTAGCAAGTATTCAATGTTTTAGGGAGAATTTTTCTTCTGTAGGTTAGAAAGAACAATCAAAGCACCATCACATGAAATAGAGGGAAAGCACTTCAGAAAATATTCAAGGGGCCCCACAAAGGCCTTTAAACGATACAGAAAACAGTATATCATAAAGTGAAGGAAAGAGATCAAGAGCTTATTTGACTGGAAAAGAGAAGAAATGTAAGTTAAGATCTACTGTGAATTGAAACACAGCAGCTCAGCAGAAGGGCAGAGAATAGAGCTGGGAAGGATTTATCCTGAATTAGACCAATCTAGTTCATTTGGGCCAACTGATAAAATCTGAACATGACTGGCCTATGATTACATATGAGTTGCTTTTAAATTAATTTCTGGTTTTATGTAAGAATTGAAGACAGCATTGTTCAGACATAATATAAACCACCTGAAATCCATGCACTTCAGCTGAAAAGATCCTTCACAATAAAAAATGCTGGAAAATATACACAGAAAAAATAAGTGAAATGAAAACATCGATGTTTGTTTCTATTGGGTTGTATGGGTTTTTTTTGGCTTACATGACGGTCACATAAGTAAAAAAAGCTTTGACCATTGACTGTTTACAGTCATCTACTTCTGTATTGTTCACATACAGAAGCAAATTTGCATTTCTGGGCAACACTCTAAAAGAAAGTCATGTTGTCTTGCTTAGTTAGAAGCTAAGTTGTGGGGTTTTTTTTCAGAATAATAGTTCTCTCTTTCATAACAGCAATGTGTAAAAGTAATGGAATACCTTTTTAGTATCCCATCCATTTACAAGCACTGAAAAGTTGGCATGGAATGAGCAGTCCTTGCTTTATCTGTTTTATGCTTAATCATGCTGATCAAGAATTACAGTTCACTGCTGTAATTACACCAGAATACATTCTCTAGGGGCCTTTCATAGTTTTGAATTTAGTTACAAACATGTATTGATTTTTCACTCAGTCCCTGTGGAACTGTAAAGGTGCAGTAGGGGTAGGAGAGTCTGCTGAGTAGTTCGGAAGTAATACGTTTTCTGTAAGATTTACAGCTAAAATAGAAACCCTTTTTAAGAGGGTTACCTAACTGCATGTATGCTCAAATGCCTGGTCAAAGCACTATACGGATTTTTACAGAAAATAAATACCAACAAACACAGAGTAAGGTGAACCTCATACGAATCCTTCATTTTCCACCTTTAAGTATTTTGATAGTTTTGTGAAGTTTGAGGTTCAAGGTGGCTAAAAGCAGTAGCAGTAACACTTGTAATTTTCTCTTTTAAAAATAAAAAATGAAAAGGTTAGGAAATGTTATGCAAAAATATTTCCTACAGATGAACTTCAGAAAATGTGAAATTGTGACTGAAAATACAGCTTCAGCTCTTTCCTGCGTGGATTTTACTGCTCACAATTTTATTATACGGCTAATGGGAGTAGAGTTGTCAAAACGCTTTTAGCCATCAGAACTTTTGTTCATAGATTTTCCTGAAAAAATCATTCACTTATTACTGCTATAAATCAGCCTTGCATCTAAGAAACATTTCTGTTTGTTTGAATATCTTGACTACCTAGACATAGTGAATGATCACAGGCAGCAGCTTCTCAGAAGCCAAAGCATGTTTTCCCTCTGCATGTTCAGTGCACCCATAAAGCATCTTGTGTCACCTTTTGTTGAACAGAAGCCAGAACATTAGCAGAAACTGAGCCTTCAATGCTTTCGAAGACATAATGGGAAGATAAAAATATTTGAAAATAAGATGCTTTATTTCCTAAGAATGCTGCTGTAGATAGAAAGGTACTATCAGCAACAACCAAGCAAGGAAATAAGGATGTGAGTCCTGAATCCCACAGTTCTCCAGACATTAAATGCCACATTGAAAGACTAGATTTCTCTCTTCCCTCTTTTTTTTTTAGAACATATTATATAAACTATCTTAATGTTTTAAAACAGTTGTTAAGATGGTGAGCAGCATCAGTTTTGTTTGTTATTTTGCCTAAAAGAAAGCAAATCCATGGTTTATGGATGCCTGGACTGCTGTAGTGCTATTTGTTCAGGTTTTAAGGGAAAGATATCTGCTCTTAAACTAATTGAGGAAATTTAGTGGGGAAAACTTAGTGGGGAAAAAAAGTCAAACAAGCATGCAGGCTCTTAGGCTCTCTTTTTCAGATAGCATGAATACAGAACTCATTGTCCTGCTAACTGTACAACATTTGCACCAAAGCCATATATAACTCATCTTAGCATGGAACCAGAAACCAAAGATACATCATTGTCAGGGATATACTTTATTAAAGCCACAGTCTCTCAGTGTAATGGAGACACCAATTCCTCTGCTTTAAGAAGAAATAATTTTTATCCCTTCATCATGCAGGCCTTATTTGTCCCTTCGTCTTACAGTCCATCATTTCTGGAACAAAATTACAGTCTCATAAAACAGCACAGTGGTATTCTAACTACATAATTAGAATTCAGTGTGAAATACCGTAGACTGCTATCAAGAATTGATTGTTTTGTTTAATTGCTGATTATAAAATAGTAATACACATCCATTGCTAAAGCTTTTATAGGCTAAATGTTGTAAAGATATGTGCAAATAATATACATTGTATAATTATTAAGCATGCATATGGGCTTCTCTTATTTCATAAATTTTGCTAAATGTTTGGTACTTTTTTCTGACTATATCACAGACTACTTCAGCTCTATTAAGATAACTTGTTTCTGCAATACTTGAGGTAATCTCACTCTGCATCCTCCTTGAAAAATACCATGCTGCAATTTTTATACTCCATTATCCTCTTGCATGGTGTAAGACTTCTTTGATTAAGGCTGGATGAATCTCACAATGTCAAGATTTAAGTTGATTGAGACTGAATAATGTCTCAAAATGTTAATGGTTACTTGCTTTTTAACTAAGAGTATTCCAACCGTGAATTTATTGACCTAGTGAATTTAGGACTTAGTGAATTTACTCCTGGCTAGACGAAAGATTATAATTATTTCTTTCATTGTTAATCTAGGAAATACAGAGATTGAGAGAAGATTGAAGCAAGAATTATCCCAGCAATTTAACTTGAGTTTTCATAGAGATTGGGTCCGAATCTTATTCACTCTGCATTTCTCTCCTCCTATTTGATAAATGCTATACCTTAAAATTAAATATNTGAGTTTCTGTTAGCTTAAATTTAGTTATACAGGGTTGCATCAGTAATCTCACTGAATTTTAGGCTGTGTCTCAAACTCATGAAGCCTGTTGTTTAATAGATATGGCAGCTGCTCTTTTGGCTGACGTAATAGGAACTTAACCAATGTCAGATCCAAAAGCATAAACTATTACAGTTCTAGCAAAATGGTGGACATGCTGTTACCAGGAGCTATAAGAAGTTATATCCTCTCTGTAATGGCTCCAGAGGGTACTTACAATGTAGTCTCACCAATTTCCATTGCACAAAAACAAGCTCAAAAAATTGGAAAATAGATCTGCAACAACTATTATGGGAGCTTGGATGCCTAGTGCACATGTGGGAACTTGCATGTAGCCACATAAATTTATGAGCTTAAATTCAATGTTGAATTTGACCCTGATTTTGCAGCTGTAAATTCTTCACAGCAGAAGAGTACTATGGTTTTTATAAAGCATTCAGTGGCCCCTGTAGAGCTCTCTGAAGCCATGAGGTATTTCCTTCCCCAGTTGGTAATCTGAGAAGAGATCTCTCTTATTCAAACCGATATTTTCTCTTATATCTCTACAGGAGTTTTCAGATACATCTCAATGAAATTCTGCTGTCAGGAGGTAATCTACTGCAACTGAGACTACATAGATTTAGTAGTTGTACAAGGAAGGTGAGGGATTAATTACAGAGAAAAGAGGAATAACCTTTTCAGAAATCAAAACAACGTCCTAAGAAGAAAGAGGGGGGGGAGGGGTGGAATGGTGAAGGGGGTGATTACAGAGCTTAACGATATTTTTTCCTTCACTTTTTTTTTTTTTTTTTTTTTCCCCAGAGTTAAGTGCAGAGTGCTAACCACCTCTTCTCACTGTTGATTTTAAAAAAAAAATTATTATACGCAGAGGTAAAGGACATGGGAAGCACAAAAATGGTGATTTTTGTTTGTTGTATATTCATTTGGCTAGTTGCTTTTATTTGGATTATCTCCCAAATAAACCTGAAATGTTTGATTTAGGGAAACTTATCCTTATACCTTTATGGAAACAAAGCTTACAATATTGTGTTGTATCTCCTTGGTTAAGAAAAGACTGTCTCTAACCATTTCCTTTATTTTCAAAAAGTTCTACTATGTCTTCAAAGAATTTCATTACTACAGATTTTGAAAAAGAATGGTGGGAATTTTTCTTTCTTTCTAAAGAGTATTGGACTCCTAAGAGATATCCAGGTGACAAAATGTTTGTGACAGGCTGAGACCAAGCCATATTCCTCAACTGATCCTCAATAGAATTCCTACTCTTTTGCCATCTTGTCCAATGGGGCATCGCTATTTTCTTCAATTCAAGCACATTCACCTTTTGGGCAAGATTCTTAATTATTTTCACGGGATCAAAGAATGCTTTTACTGTTTCAATAACATGATTTTGGATAAAAGTAAGACCTACCAACTAACACAGTCAATACGGGCTGCCTCCCCTACCCCATTCTCACACCATTCTCACACCCCACTCTCACAACATTTTAACTCAGTGGTTAATTGAAGCCTAATTCCAGAGGGAGATAAAGATTTTAATGTTCTGTCACTAATTGTATGTTGGCTGGGACTCTCTGGCTGTGTTTCTGCTTATCTGCTGAGAGGTACCATCAGCTGTAGTGCCTTGAACATCCATGCCAGTATATAGACTTTTTTTTGTTTGGAATTAGGGATTAGTATAGAAGCTTCTGGGACTTCTTTATATTTCTTTATTTTGCACTCCGTCTTTTTGTTAAATTACCTGTAGTGTCAAGTTTAAGATATAGAATAAAATCCGTCTATGAAAGATGTGGGTACAAAGACATGAGTACACTGTGTGAACAATAAGGACCTTTGCACAACTTTTAATTTATGTTCATGTTTATGGATTTCAATTCAGCAAATAGATTGTTGTATACAACTGTTAACATTTTATTATTAGTGAGTACTAATGAATAAAGAAGAACTGCAGCTCAACTTTCAGAGCTGAAGTAGAGCTGGCAGGAGATAAGCAGTTTGTATAGATTTTTGCCTGTACTTTGAGAATGTTTGATATGAAAATTGCTGGGAAAGGCAGTAAAAAAATGATCACTTTAAGTCATTTGTGAGTTCTAAAACCAGCAGTGGGATACGTGTCCTATAGTCAATATCATTTGTAAATGACTTCTGTGGGAACTATTCATAAATAAAATGGGTAGAGTTCAGAGAAAAAATGATAAAACTGACATTTTTTCTCACTGAAGTTGCCAGCTGGAAGTAAGGATTCCCTAGCGGGCCATGTCTAATAATGAGAATATAGAGGTAACTGTTAATGAGGATAAATGTATTGGGAGCTTTTTGGAGGTTTTAAGTGCCAATAGATAATCTGCAGTTCTCCTTAACTGCAGGGAAAAAGGGATCCAGATCGATGGGGAAAAAAGACTTGAAAATGTGGCACTATATTCCTTGATTTAAGTTCTCAGATGACCATGCTAGAAAAAGGAGAATTGGCTCAATAGATAACAAAAAATACAACCTCAAGAGGGCAGGCCTTTATAATAATGAGAAAGTACGAGCAAGAAATTTTCAACAATAAAATTAAATATAGAGCTTTTGAAAAATAAAATAAGGCCTTAGAGTTTACGATAGTGACCCTATTTCTTTTATAATAACGTTTGGAAAGTACTCTGTGCTTAAATCTGATAAATGATTCTTTGTGCGCTACAGGATTTAAGTGTCCACATGCAGAAGCCCAAAGGGACAATAGTAGTGGAAATGATACAGATTTTATAGAGTGTGCTAACCTCAGGCACAAGACAAAGTAAGGATTTAAATCCTTCTATGATAAAGCTTTGAAAAGATGAGAGTTTCTTTCTCATTTGTCACACATTAGAGTCAGAACTTGGAAGAATTAAACAAGCGTGGAGTAAAAAGCTGAGTAATATCAAAACCATCTGGGTTTCAAAAACAGCTTTGAGGTTTTTTGCTAGTCAGAAAACAGTAGACAGAAGAAAATGTGAAAAGTTTAAAGGAAGTAATAAATACAACTCTAGGTTTGGAGAACCTTGTTTTCATAGACAGAGAATATAATCGTTAAAAGGACTGTGACAACATAATTTTCATAATCCAACTCTTTATTTCCAAAACTATTGCTCCATCTCTATTGATTTCTTCTGTTTGGAAATGTTCTTCCACTTGAAGAAAGTGAAGTGAGTTTAAATTTTGTTAATTATTTATATAAATGTATGTACATGTGCACATACATAGCTATATGAATGTATTAATATGTTGCACTATATTATAACCATTTAATTTGTCTTTCTTTAGTATATCAGGGTTGGGTGTCATTTTGTGTTTTTTGGTTTTTTTTTGTATTTCATTGTAAATTCCATAAAATCAGGGAAAAGTCATCTTTCCTGCTACCAAAATAAAACTATGTTCCCAGTACCACATTCAATAGGACATAAGGTACACCAAAATGGCAGGCTGATTTTAATAACGCTGCTTCTGCCCCCACCCACCTATCTGGAGTAAAAAAATAAAAAAAATAATGAAAA
>VXBW01000079.1:158201-227138 GCA_013400375.1 Thinocorus orbignyianus
AAAAAAAAAAAAGATGCTATTCCTTTGAAAATATGACATATGACTCATCAGGAACTTGTTAATTCATGTTAAATCAAAATGTATTAAACACGTAGGGCACCTTGATGTGCTTGTATCAATCTCACAGAAATAATCTCTTTAATATCCAGCTAGTAGGCAGATGAGAAAGACTGGAATTATTCCAACTATAACAACTTAGAAATTGATATAAAAAATATGACTTCAAAAAAAGTCCCTTTCTGAAAAGTCTTCAAAAAATTATAATGCTGTTCATTAACAAGAAAGTTCCTTATGAATTCCTAACTGTCCATGTACAAAAAACAAAGACCAGAAAAAAGGTAGGGGTATACAAACTGTCACTGTTTACGCGTAAAATATACTACTATCAGAATATCAAAAAGATCTATATGAAACCTAAAATATTTAATAAAATCCTGAGGGATCTAGAATAATTTGTGAATGATGACATCTAGATATTTTCTAATGATAAAAACTTACTTACAATTTTTAACATATTTTATAAAAAAGCCCTGCAAAAATAAAAATGTTATTAAAATCTATCTCATGATATTGGCCAATAAAATGTCACCTAAAAATTTACACCAGCAAATGAAAAGAAACACACAAGAAAAAAAAAATCACTATATACATAGACTGGTGGGATAGGCCTAGTGTTTAGGTCAAGGAAATATTCTTTGGAGTTATT
Source organism: Thinocorus orbignyianus (assembly GCA_013400375.1). Taxonomy (NCBI): domain Eukaryota; kingdom Metazoa; phylum Chordata; class Aves; order Ciconiiformes; family Thinocoridae; genus Thinocorus; species Thinocorus orbignyianus. The sequence continues at coordinate 158,908 of VXBW01000079.1, forward strand.
CTCTATAGGTGTGTGAAAAAAGTACTCCTGAGAACTAAACAACAATCATAAAGAATGTTAGGAATTGTTATGAAGAAACTCAAAACCAAATTGCCACTATATCACAAGTTTCTATTGTGCTTGCACTTGAAATCTATACCCAATTCTGGTCACTTCCTATCAAAGATGGTGCAATAGAATGAGCAGGATATAGAGAAGGCCAAGACACATTATCACAAGCATAGCAAAAGAAATTTCCTTTAGCCTGAAAGCAATGATCTAGGAGGATTTTTGAAAGGTGTGTAAAACTATGACACTCAGGACAAGGTGGATAAGGAATGATTACTTTCTATTTCTCATAACAGAGAAGCTAGCACAGAAGATATAATATTATCAGTGTTTTTGAAAAAAAAAAAGAAGTTTTTTTTTCATGCAGTTTATAATTAAATTGTAGATCTGTCTGTTGAAAGATATCGTTAAGTTCAAATAAATAAAAAAAAAAGTGATTAAATAACTTCATGGGGAATAGATCCCTTGACATGAAATACAATTGTCCAGACTAAACCTACTACTGGCAAAGTTCCTAAGTGGTCAGTTGAGGAAAGAGTGATCTCTCTAGAATTTCTCTCAGCTTTGTATTTTTTTCTTAAGGTTCTTATTATGAGCCATTATGGGAAATGAGGTGATAGGCTAAATGGTTTGTCTCTGTATGCCAGTTCCTACAATCTCAACCTTCAAAATTGTTTTTCTTGATTGATAAAAAATATCTTGGGGTAACTATAAATCTTTGTCAATTAGTTTTAAACTATTTTTGTTATCTCAATGTGAATGTTAATATTTTTTACCTAGGAATATTAATAAATAAAAATGTTATGCATGGTTTCAGAAAATTATGCTTAGTGAAAAATTAGAAATCCAGTTAGAAAGGCATGATTGAGTGTCCACCATTCCTTCAGTTTTTTCTTAGACCTGGTCAACAGCAATGTCAGATCTCAGTAAAAGTTATTTGGACTGGCTGGTAACAACTATGTTCAAGAGCTGTCAGAGCAAAGCTTTATTCATATAATAAGAAATTTAGACCTACATGGCTTTTTAATAGGAATCTAGACTCTTAATTCTCCAACATTTCCACCAATTTTATGAGAACTCTTTATAAAATAAGGTGCCTGTTTGCATTTTCAGGTGGTGTTGAACTGGCACATGCACATTTATTTCAATAAAGTTACATCATTTCCTATTGGTTAATGAATGAGTGCCTTTGTCCTTAATATACCAAATTAAATTTTAATTAATAAATTGAGTCAAGAACTGCCATTCAGTGTGAGACTTTTTCCTATCAATAAAATAAGTTGTATCATAGATAGGATTTCTGTAAATCCTGAACTGAATCGAATAAATTCAGTAAGGTAATTACTTTGTTATCACAATAGTGAATATAAAGAATTGGATTTTTATTTTTTTTTATTCCTCTCCCATTACAAAGATAAGGTGATCTTTTCATGAAGATAACAGAGATCAATAAGCTTTGTATTACAGCTTTGCAGAATTTGTGGCAAATTACAGGAAATAATCTAAATTTAGATATGACCACACTACCACACACAGAAAAGAATAATATAAATGTCCCTTTCATGATCCATCTCCAGACATGATAAATAGTGGATAAAAGCAAGGACTAGCTATGAACGTATTGAAGAATCATCATTACTATCTTACTTTTTTTTTCACCCAGAGGAAATACTTTTCTGTGCTTTGCCTTGCTACCTTTATTCTTTCTAACAACCACATATCTAGAGGCCACTAGATACACATTTATTCATGGTCATTTTTACCTGTGTTTTTTCATCTGCCACTTTTTCAATTTCATTATGTCCTAGTCCAAGTGTACACTGATGACATTCAGTGCTGAAAGTACGAAGGTTCATTCAAAAATGGACATCTTGTCTTGAAAAACACTTGCAGATCACAGTGACTTGGAGACTGATAAATATTAGAACATTTGGAACTAAAAGGGAAACTAAAAAATATAAAAATTGATATGAAAGTATTGTTGAATAATCCTTATGGTTTGGTTTGGTTTGGTTGTTTGGGGTTTTTTATTACTATTTTACCACCTGCGGAGGAATTACATTAATTTTATACTGAGGGAAGACAGAGACAGAGGCAGTGGGCATATCATAGGATTTTGTGTGTCACAAATCTACTTTCCATAAAATACTAATTACATTTGAAGTAATAGTTTTTCTTTGATAAAACAGAACAGTTCCAATGAATATGAAGGAGAGTCTCTGTTAAAGACACTGACTGAGTCAGTTTTTTCTGTATAACATTGTGGTTCCTAGGCTAGTACAATTTAGTCTTTGGTCTTTAATTTCAGATTCACCAAGAAATATCTCCCTAATTCCTTGCCTGACTTTAAACAGTAGTGAAAATCAATGGTAAAATAAGAATAACTTACTTCAATAAAACAAAACTTAGAGATAGACCAGAAAACGGCTGATGAAGCAGTGGTGCTTTTGGGAAATAGTGTGTACAACACTGACACCAAAATTAGAAAGCTTTTGGTGTATTTAAAAACAAGAACAGCAAACTGAAAGTCACAGTCCTAAATGTTAGAATAACACTGGTGATGAAATGAACAGAGAGCAGAAAAGCAGAGGTGAGCCATGTAGGGACATTCTGTTCTTTTTCTTCTTTAGCAGAAGAACCAAGCTGCCAAACTGATGGCTGTTCATAAATATCTACAATACAGTTGGCCTCAGCACTGAGTATGACAGCTTTCAATAAAACATTCATTGTGATGCTTTGAGGTCTTCAGAGGTACATAAAATAGTTCCCAAACTGCACATTACATGCAGTTTTCCATTATACACTCTACAAAATGTCCTTGACATTCAAGAGTTTGCCATACATATTTTAACATGCATCACTCCAGGGTGTATTTGAAAATACCCTCCACTTGCCTTTAATAATAATGACTTGTCAAGTGGAATCCAGATCTTCGTTAATCTAACATAATATGGACTTGATGGTTTTTATTAACTGTCAAATGGAGCCCAATAGCCGTCAGAAATATTTTTCCCTTCTGTCATGCATTTTTTCCCAGTGTGTTTCGTTTCTGACCACTAATGTAAAAGGTTAATAAACTGCAGTATTAAATGTCATTAACATTCAATATGCATGGCAAGTGAATAATTTTGCAGATTTTTTTTTTATTATTTTAAAGATGTTGGGACTTAATGTGGCTGTTCTTACGGAACTTACGGAAGTGTGCAATGCTGTGTGTATTTGCTAATTTGTGTGAAGAGTTTATGAAGCATCTCTGCCACATTAGACTCTCTGCACCTTTACAAAAAATTCACATTACTACTTCAGAAACCTGAAGGGTTCAGTTTGTTTCCAGTCCTTTCTCCTTTTCTATTTTTCTTGCTATTACAAGATAGGATAAATCTAATTTTCTTTCATAAACATTTTATCCTATGTCAAGCATAAAATTATGCTAGATAACAAAGAGACGGTCTGATTTGCAAATATCTATTTGGGTGACTGTCATTATGAGGATGGTTATCAATGCTTGTTTTTCTCCATATTGTTATGCTTCCTAAACAAAGAAACCAAGTCAACATTTTTTGTGTCTATAAACTTCCTGAGCACCCGTCAAACTTATTAAAAATTCACAAAGTTAGAAGTACAGAGATACAAGTGATGGAACTATCTTAGATTTGTGTGACAAAAGCACAAAAATATTCTCATGAAAACTGTTCTGGCTTTATGTTACTGACACTGGCAAATGAATCTGACAAAAAAAGTCTTAGAATGAGATATGAACTAGAATAGAGTGAACTAGAGATTATTAACCTGTTCTTCAACCATATATAGTGTAAGTGATTTCTTTAGATTTTTCCTTTAACTCTTAAGTTTCTGGAGTCTAAAATATCTTCATTAACCAGGATGAAAAGGATGTTTCAATATATTTAACTATTACTTCTGTGTCTATTTGCATACCTTTCTTACAAATCACAAATATTAACTCAAACTAAAGTATTTTTGTTTACCTTTTAAAATAAACCAATTTGTTTGAAATTGTTAAACTGATACAAAATTTTCTATCATTCTAATCAGTAATAAAATGCATTTCTTGTAAACTTGAGCATTTCAGACGCAAGCCTTAGTGTCTATCAGTGCTACATACCATCTCTTTTAACACTATCCACCACTGAGGAAAATGATTTTCCAGTTACTTCATGTTCAAACTCCGCTATTACCCAGTCTTAATGCTTCTTGTGTAGTAAAAATATGGGTCTACCTACTTACACCATTCTGATTTCAGATATGTGAAAATCAGGGGTTCAAATACTAATTTTAATCATAGAATCATAGAATTGTCTAGGTTGGAAGGGACCTTTGAGATTATCTAGTCTAACCATCAACCTAACTCTGGTTAAAAAAAAAGAAAAGAATGACCCATCACCAAACCACATCGCTAAGCAGTACACCAACCCGTCTTTTAAATACCTCCAGGGATAGTGCCTCAATCACTTCCCTGGACAGCCCATTCCAATGCTTAATAACCCTTTCTGTGGAAAAATTTTCCTGATACCAAATCTGAGATTGACTTAGAAAGTTGTTTGATATATTCTTCCTTTGCCGAGAAGCAATTATCAACATTACTGTGTTGCTCATGTGAGAATCAGATAGATGAGGTGTACCAATGTCTTTCAATGTACTGTATGCATATTCATTTAATTTCAAAAGATAGATGCAGCTGTTTCTCAATAAAATAGAAAGAGGCCTATTGTTTTTCGTGTGTCATTCTTTGCTGCTACTGAGTATTAAAGTTGTTTAAATGAAAAAACTATTGCCTTTTGTGTTCCTTTTAATTTCATTTAAGAAGGGGAGAAATTAATGATGACTAGGTAATTAAGGACTACGTGAAGCTTTAGACTATTTCTGAGCTACATAGGAATTTTGTTGGTTCTTTTGAAAGTGTTTTAGAGGGCAGAATAAAATAACCAATGTACTTTCTCTTTCCCAAAAGGGCGTTTGATCCTTTAAAAATCCGTTGTATTTATGGCTTAGTTAAAATCCAGTGTTTATGTAAAACTGACTCAACAGATCAAAGTCACGCTATGAACGAGAGCTGTAGGGATGAGTGACACTTTCAGCCCAGGTGATTATGAGAGAGCATATAAGCGCTCTTAACTTAATGAAGCTCCAATTTCTAGTTGCTTTCTGTCTTCTGTGAAGATAAAATGGATTACTTTACCACTAAGAGTGCACAACACAATCTACAGTTTTCACAACATATGAAACCTCGATACTGCCAGTAGACATTGCTGCCGTTCTACAGCGTTTTCTACACTTTGGCACTTTTAATTAAAATTATACCTATCTTTCTTAAATATCTCAGAAATAGTATTTTATGCAAAACTAATAACAATAATACATTCACAGACATAAATTATTAATGAATAATAAAATTTACCTATTTCACATGATCATTCAGCCAGCTAATCATACAAAAAAACTTATTTGTTCCTTGAATTACTGCTTACCCAAGAGCACTGCTGGCAGACATAGCAACTCAACACTGCCAATGACTTTCTTTCATGTACCATATGGAAAAGAAAATCCTTAAATAATGTTTGGAAAAGAGGCAATAATTACTTTGCTACAAGACGGGGTGGTTGCATTGTATCATATCCTATTGTGTTGCTAGTTGGCTTTTACCAGCATAAAGAAATCTAATCATGCAATGTGCTCCAAATGCAGGATATTCCATAGATCTGGTCTCATATTACCACAGAAATTGACTTTTGATGATAATATACATAGCACTTGCTGCCAGCTTATATTATTAGGACCTGTCTCAGTGTTAACACGCCCTCTTAAAAATGAAGAATAAGCCAGAAATTCTTTAATTATGTGCTAACCATGTTAGAAATGACACAAGGAAAGGAAGAACAGTAACGAAAGAATGGATGAAAGATACCTAAAATTTTATTTAACATTTTTGTTTGTCCTGTTTGTATGTTTTTCTTTCCATCTGCATCACATTGTATTTCTGGGTTTAGTAGAGCATGTAATTTGAAATAAAATATAAGGGTTTAATTGAAAGACTACTAAGGACAATACGCCTTCTTCTATGCTATTAAATGCCAGTTTTCACTTTTCAGTATTTTTCAGATTACAGTACTGTTGGACTAAAACTCTCTGTGATCTAACTCGAAGTAGGGACAGTGGAACCTTACGTGAGGCACATCTTTTTTGTCGTTCCACTGTGTGGCACACATGAAATGTTCAATAGGTGAAGAAACAAAGAACAGATAAATGCCTTTTAAAATTAATTATATTCTATGTAGAGACATTAGGACAGAGCAGCTCCCTGAAGTAAAGGGACTTAGTCTGCTCTGCTGCAAGGGACTTACTTTGTGTTTATAGCAGCAAAACAGGAAAACTAATCTGGTCCCCTGCTCAGGACCGGACATTTTCAGCTTCTAGAATTTTTCCAAACTGCTTTTTAATGACAAACTTTCTTATTTCACATTTTTGATACTCCTACATGCAAACCCTTCAGGAGGGAACTGAAGCTGCTGGAATAGCAGACCAGAAAACAACAGTTGTTATTCCCTTCTCCTTTTGCCACTTATTCATTGTAAATGAGCTCTGTGCAGGGAGAGGTGAATTCCTCCCTTGCTAAATAAATGTATAGAATTTAAACACAGAATAAACTGTGCATGGTTAAAAAAAAAAAACAAACAACAAAACAAAACAAAACTCCCCCCTGTATTTGTGCACACCTTTAATTAACAATATAAATATTTTCAAAATAATAACATTTTTACAGTGGCCATAAGACACTCCAGAATGAACACTCAGTGATGGTAATTCAAGCCTAGTTGCGTTGATGATGACTTATCCTTCAGCCTCATGGCTAGCAGCAACACACTAGCTATGAATTAATACAGTACAGTTTATACCCTACCGTACCTTATTGCTTAATTAAAAATGAACCAGTTTATTAAACTTGAGAGATGAAGCTTCCCACCTACATGCCTGAATGAGTATCTGAACAGCACAAAAGTCTCTTTCAACTTTCCTCATTTCAAGCTTCTCACAGTAACTGTTCACACAGAGATTTGTTGACTGTTCTTGAATACAGTTGCTTCTTTTGCACTGTGGTAAACCATGTATTTACAGCATAATGAGCTGTGGGAATGCCTAGATTCTGCACCCCTACCTTTCTTTTAGGCTGTCATCCTGCCATAATAAAACACTTCTCTGGAATACACTCCAAATAACTATTCCTGAAACAGCAATATAATGTTCTTTCAGTACTTTGCAATGCAGCAACACTGCCAATGACAGCACTCACAGAGCCATGACTTACAAAAGAAACACTTTCCCCACAGAGTTAGTTAGGTTATGTTCATTTGAAGCTGGAAGACAAAACCTACATGTGACAATAATGTTAACGTACCGGCTACAGAATTATTCTGGATCTCACATGAGGTGAGTTGATAGCAGAAAATGGTATACATGAAGTAAAACTAATATTTCTAATTGGTTTCAAAGATAAGTTCATGAAATTAATAAAAATATAACTTATTGCTAGTGACATTGCTTTGTCATGTTTTAATATTTTTAGACACCTAGATTGACTACAATTACACTATCCCAATCTTGATTAATTGATCATTTAGATTTCTTCCACTTAGGTTTGAATAAATATTTTTCTTTTTACGGGAATTTTTCCTCTCAACCTCTATTTGAAGAAGATACTGCTTCTTCTAATTTGTGCTTCCCATCCTATCCTATCCTATCCTATCCTATCCTGTCCTGTCCTGTCCTGTCCTGTCTTTTTCTTTACTGCTCCTTCACTCATCCTCCTAGAAACAATCAAGAAAAAGTTTAATAGATTACTGTCTACAGCTGGGAAAATCGGTGACCATATACAGTAATACCTGTACTGTTCCATTTATTCTATTGAAGCTTACAGCTGCTCAGTGTGGTGGTTTGACTGCAGCTGAATGCCACATGCCCCCCAAAGCCACTCTATCACTCCCCCTCCTCAGATGGACAGGGGAGACAATGCTTATGGGTCAAGATAATTAATTACCTATTAAATCAGAAGAAGATCAGGAGAAATAAAAATTAGGTCTTAAAACTTTCCCCCCACTCTTCCCTTCTTCCAGGCTCAATTTCATTCCCAATTTCTCTACCTCCTCCCGCCACCAGCAGCACAGGGGAATGGAGAATGGGGGCTGTAGTCAGTTCATCACACGTTTTCTCTGCCTCTCCTTCCTCCTCAGGACTCTTCCCCTGCTCCAGTGTGAATTCCCTCTCATGGGAGACAGTCATCCATGAACGTCTCCAATGTAAATCATTCCAGCAGGCTGTGGTTCTTCATGATCTGTGACAGTGTAGGTCCCGAACAGAGTGGCAACTCCTGCCAGCAAACCTGCTCCAGCGTGGGCTGCTCTCTCCAGGGATCCACAGGTCCTGCCAGGAGCCTTGCTCCTGTGTGAGCTTCCCCCGTGGGCTACAGGGGGAAAACTTTCCTCATCCTGGTCTTCATTAAAATGGGCTGCAGGGGAAACTCTGCTCTGGTGCTTGAAGCACCTCCTTCATCATTCACTGCAGCGTCTGCAGAGTTGTTTCTCTCAAACTCTTACTTCTCTCTTTGGCTGTTGTTTCCTAGGTTTGTTTGGCTTTTTTTTTCCCTTCTTAAATACCTTATCACAGAGGTTCTACCACCGTCATTGATGGGTTCAGCCTTGGCCTTGGCCAGTGGTGCACCCATTTTGGAGAAGGCGGGCAGTGGCTCTGTCAGACATGGGGGAAGCTTCTAGCAGCTTCTTACAGAAACCACCCCTGTAGCCCCACCAATGCCAAAACCTTGTCACACAAATCCAAAGCATTCAGTAAAAATATCATTTTCCATTTTGATTGTCCGTCAATGAAGGGTTTATCCACTTCAGCAAGATTGCAAGATGGCAGATTTATTTCCGTTATTACTTATTAAGTGGGAAAATTGTCACTACTTTTATAAAATTATGAGCCCTGTTTGTTCCTCTATTTTTATCCTTCTAAATGTCTGTTGGAAAATGTCTGCCACTGAATAATGCTTTGAGTACATTATCAAACCTTTTGGCAATGACTCATACAGAGTAGAGATATCTTTTTTCATTTGCTTAATCAGTATCATGCTTTTCAGTTTTCCTAGATCATTACCCCTGGCATGTGTCAGAATACTTTTGGGGCCTACAAATTTAGCTAACAATTCAAAATATGCAAAATCATTAGTTGCAGGCAAATGATTCCTTTCTGTCCAAAATATTCACTAAAATTTGTAGACAGGCATTTGACATTGTGAATGTTTTTTCTTAATGCCCTGGTTAACATTGGAGTGCTCAGAATACACCATTTAGATATATTTGTGGGTATGTGAAGGGCAGAATATGGAAATATCTGGAAGTGGAAAAAAGGGTGTTTAGAAGGTCATGGAATCATGGAATTGTCAGAGTTGGAAGGGACTGTNTTCCGAGTCATGTCACACAAACAGTTCTCAGTCCACCTCACCGCCCACTCCCTATCCCCACCCTCCACCCCTATCTAGCCCACACTTCCTCAGTTTTCTAATGAGCATATTATGGGAGACAGTGTGAAACGCCTTGCTGAAGTCAAGGTAGATGATATCTGCTGCTCTCCCTTCATCCAGCCATCAAGTTATATCAGATTGGTCAAGCATGATTTACCTTTGGTAAATCTGTATTGACCACTTCCAGTTATTTTCTGTTCTTTAAGATGTTTGGAGATGACACCTGAAAAAAGTTGCTCCATTATCTTCCCAGGGACAGAGGTGAGACCAACTGGCCTGTAGTTCTCTGGGTCCTACTTCTTGTACTTTTTGTAGACATGAGTGATGTTTGCCTTCCTCCGGAGCGTCAACTAGCCCTCCCAGTCAGGTATCATCAGCAATCTTGCTAAGGATACATTCTGCCCCTTTTGCAAGTCATTGATGAATACATTGAACCAGACTGGATCTAGCATTGACCCTTGAGGGACACCACTGGTTACAGGTCTCCAACATGACTGTGCTCCATTAATTACAACCTTCCGAGTCATGTCACACAAACAGTTCTCAGTCCACCTCACCGCCCACTCCCTATCCCCACCCTCCACCCCTATCTAGCCCACACTTCCTCAGTTTTCTAATGAGCATATTATGGGAGACAGTGTGAAACGCCTTGCTGAAGTCAAGGTAGATGATATCTGCTGCTCTCCCTTCATCCAGCCATCAAGTTATATCAGATTGGTCAAGCATGATTTACCTTTGGTAAATCTGTATTGACCACTTCCAGTTATTTTCTGTTCTTTAAGATGTTTGGAGATGACACCTGAAAAAAGTTGCTCCATTATCTTCCCAGGGACAGAGGTGAGACCAACTGGCCTGTAGTTCTCTGGGTCCTACTTCTTGTACTTTTTGTAGACATGAGTGATGTTTGCCTTCCTCCGGTCCTCAGGCACCCTTCTTATTCTCCATGACCTTTCAAAGATAATGGAGAGCGGCCCAGCAATACCATCTGCCAGTTCTCTCAGCACGTGCATGTTCATCCCATCAGGACCCATAGACTTATGGATGTGTAGTTTGGCCAAGTTGTCTTTAACAGAGGGAAAATCTGCAGAGAACCATTTTAACAGTGAAGACCAAAGCAAAGAAGGCATTCAGTAACTCCGCAGGACATACAACTCTTGGTGGTGTTTCATATAAAATTTGTAAGCTACAAATTATAATTATAGTTGATGCAGATACTAATACATAGAGTGCAGGCCAGCTAATGCTTCTAGTTCTGAAGATGTTTTCAGCTGCTTATAATTTTGCCAAACTTTGGCCATTTGGAGTGAATTGTGCATGCTGCATGAACTTGATTACAGATTTTGATGTAAACAAAATCAGATTTTCCAAAAACAGAAAGAAAAAAAAAACTTAAAAAGAAAAAAACTATGGTTGTTTTTTGCTTTTGTAGAAAGAGGGGTGTAATTGTCTCTTTTTAAGAGACAGTAGTATGCCTATAATTTAAATGAGGTCTGTTAAACAGACAGTCCTTCTTTTTGGATCTGTGTTTGGATCAGAGTGTCTAACAGCTACTAACTTACTAACTAACTTACTAACTTGCTTACTAACAGCTTTTTAACTTACTGCCAGTTCTGTTTATTAAAAAAAAGAAAAGGTGCCACTTGTATCACATGCTTCAAATCCAATGACATAATTGACATACATTCAGGAGAGATCTGTTAAAGATCTGCTGCTAAACTCTGAAGCTGAGTTGCGTGTTGTCTAGAGAGCACATACAGTTTCTATTTTCTGAACATTTCTGAACTCCCAAAGAATTAATCAACCATAGCCAGCACTGACCCAAACTTCTATTGCTTCATGTGATAGACTAATGAACACAGGCCTGAAAAATGAGACATACGTTTCCTCTCGATTTAGTTTCTCTCCGGAAAGGTTCAGGACAGTGAAGAAAGAACGAGGACAAAGAAAATTCATGGAACAAATGAGAACATGGTGAATAAGAAGTATGTGTACAGAGTATCATGTTATCTGAGAGAGTAAAACAGCTGAATCAGTAGGGAGGAAAGCTATTTGCTGATAGGGAATTCAGTATGCATTAGTGTAGACACAAGACAAGAATTACTATCCAATAGTTTCCAGAGAGAGAAGAAAGGATTGAAGAAAAATAGGATTATATAAAGAAAAAACAGAATAAGTAGGAGCCGAGGTATACATTTTCATTTGTCACATTCTCACCTACAGCTGCAGCTGACTGCAAAGTCATGAGATCCTACATTAATTTCCTGCCGGAGAAGCTTCACTAACAAAATACATCCCTCATTGAGCTTTTCATTCCTTTCCAAGCATTAGTCTGCATAAGACTGCAACCTTCTACTGTCATCTTTTCATTCATCAGATCAGTTCATACAGCAGTAAGGACCCTCATATTGATACTGAGTACCATTTCCAAATAAATGTCATTGTCTGGTATAATTGCTTATTTTTTTTAAAGGTTTATACTTTTTAAAGAAAAGCAAATCAAAGAATCCTGTAATAATTTTTAAATCTACCTTGAACTATATTACACCATCAATAAACTTTTTAGCACTGAATTCTGGCTGGCAGCTTTCTCCAATCGTATATTATTAGCATAATATTTTGAAAGACAGAACAGCCCTCTTCTCGAAGGTCACATCTCAATTCAAAAGAAACTGGAGGGAAAAAACCCAAAACAAATGTTGAGCGTGCATTCAACTTTCAATGATTACTCTCATGCAGGGACAATCTTTGTTTTTCAAAAGACTCCTGTACATTAATAAGTAATATTTTATGCAGTCAAGTGTTTTAGACTTACAACATACAGGGCAAATTAATTAGTGAGTGAAATGCAGTTTGTGTCAAAACTCATTCTTTTTCAGGCAACTGAAGCAGTGGTTATTTGCTGAAATATTTTTTGTTTTCTTTTCAGATGTTCATCAAAATAAGCAATGGTTAGACTCCAGGTACCTATTTTTTAGTTCTTTTTTATAGCATAGGTTTAAAAAAATGTAAGAGCTGTGGTGTTCCTCTGAAAAAGTGAACAACACTGCCTTTTGGCAACATTTAAGCATTGCTCCAGCAGTGGAAATAAGTGTGTTGCTGTTAATAGTCCTAGAAGATATTTCAAGTTTGGCATCACTGTCCAGGCACTCAGCCAATCACTTTGTAGCCTGAAGGTATAAACAGACAGACCACAGAGGGGATTTACAGAAATACTTGAATTTCAGTACAGTAGGTGACAATAGAGAACACAGGTATTTGGTACAAAGGGAAAGATACTGCTAATAATCTATCGCAAGAAAAAGGTGTTATAGACCAGTGGTTCATTTTACTTTTCCATTTTTCTGTGATCACTATGAATCGGTAGTTAAAAAACAAAAACAAAAACAAACAAACAAACAAGCCCCAAACAACAACAACAACAACAGCAAAACCAGGACATTCTTACGTGTTTCTTTATTGCACAGTTGATAGAGAGGATTTCTGTAGCAATCTGAAGAGCATTTCTTCCACACAACATAAAAGATGAATGGTAAACAGTGATTATAATGGAAATAATGTTCTCTAATGGTTTTGAAGTTGTGTAACTAATAAAAAAAAAAGTGACTGACAGTTCATTACTATTTTGATATCTATCAATAAAATACCTGAAGCAAGAGAATCTCATAACCCTGTGGGTCCACATTTGTTTCACCAACCAAACTTGTTCTTTGCATAATTTTGTAAAAGACAGTTATGAGTCTTTTACAGATTTTCCTAATAGATAGAAACAAAGCAAAAGTACAAGTTTGTTTTCAGACAAAAAAGCATTGTGTTTGGGGATTTTTTCTCTTTGAATACTGTTATCTATGCTATGAGTCTCAGACACACAGGAGGAATTCAGCTACTATGCTGAAAACATTCTAAGTGTGAATTTCTAGTAATGTGTTGTATTAGTTCATGAGAAGACTCATACAGGGTATCCTAGAGTTGATATTCTTATCAGGGCTTCTATAAAGATGTCTTATTTCACAGGGAAGACATCTTTATTAATCTGAAGCTTCTTTAGCCATCTTTATATGATCCTATTTTGGTGGGTTAACCTTGGCTGGCTGTCAGATGTCCACCCAGCCATACTCTCACTCCCCCTCTCAACTGACAGGGGGATGAAAATACTTGTGGGCTGAGATAAAGACAGGGAAATTACTTACCAATTATCAAGAAAAAAAACAGACTTGATTTAGGGAAAATTAATTTAACTTATTGTCAATAAAATAAACTTCGATGATGACACACAAAGACAAATTCCCCACTCCTCATCCCCTTTTCTCAGGCTTAGTTTTCATTCCTGACTCCTCACTTATTCCTAGCTCTTCTACCTCCTCCTACCCTAAGCAGCACAAAGGAACAGGAAAGGAGAGTTGTCATCACTGACCTCATCTCTGCCTCTTCTTCTTCCTCACATTTCTCCCCTGCACCAGCATGGGTCCTTCCCATGGGACACTGTCCTTCAGTGTAATCTTGCTCCAGCCTGGACTCTTCATAGGCTGCAGTTTTCTTCTGGAAATATACATCTAATCTTATGTGCAGTCCTCCACAGGACCTTCACAGGGGAATCTCTGCTCTTGTGATTGAAGCACCTCCTCCCTCTCCTTCTCTTACTTTGGTGTCTTCTGGGCTCTTTCTCTTGCATTTTTTTTCTTCACTCCTCTCACTGCTGCATGGCATTGTTTAACCTATCTAACATATGTCCTTTCAGAGGCCGCTAGCTTTGCTGCTGGGATCTGTTGTACCCTGCAGTAGGTCTATTTGAGCTGTGTGGAACCAGTCGTGTCTGGCATGGGGCAGCACTGGCCACTCCTCATAAAGGCTACCTGCACCCAATGCAGACACTTTGTGTAACATTTTGAAAATAACAAATAGGATCCCTTACATTTAACTAATATCCATCTAAATATTGGGAAACGTTAGAAATAACCAGTAGATGGGAGAATGTCATGGGAGAAGTGACATCTTGTTATAGCTGTATTTAGAATCAGTAAAGAAAGAATGAAGATTAAAAGTCTATTACACTCAAAGTTGTTAAGGATTTTAGATATTTAAATCAGGTAGTGTAAGGTGATCATTTATCCTTAGCAGGAAACAGCACGATACATTAATTTAAAACCAAGAAATAGGATACAGAATACCAGAGTAGAATTTTCTTTGGAAAAGTTGGTTTTGCTCATTTTACATCTTAGCACATTGCAGCAGGGAAAATTATCTTTGCCATGAAAAGATTAATAACAATTTGCATGGGATATGAATTAATTGAAAAATCCAAAGAAACGCTCAGCAAGGAATGAGAAACTATTGGAGGTCCCAGGAGACGAGCAAGTGCCATCAGGTTGTCAGTAACATATAGGTGAAAACTAATATGAGCTCTCTTATTAATTATGAATTAAATTTTTGTGACCCTACCTAGTCTGCAAACAGAAGACTCCAAAGCTATGTGGAACATGTCGAGATCAAAAGTAGATGAACACTAACAGTATTCAAATACAGCTACTTCATCCTTTAAACACCGGTTTTATTCTAGAATCTTGAATCATCAGAATTTCCAAAGAAAGAGGTAAATCTTATAGTTTTTACCCTATCTAACCCTACCAATTTTGTTAAAATCCTGTTCCTGTCTGTATAATTTACTCTCATGCACAAAATGGTAACCATAAACTACAATCTGTACTTGAAGTTGTCAGCATGTTTATTATTTTTTCTTGAATTTCCCAAAGCACTAACATTGAGGAACATCAATGCTTTCCCCAAAAGAATACTATATTCTCTTAGCTTCTAATCAGTATTTATTTATAAGTAACTCATTCTGATAACTTAAAGGCACCTGTCATTTCTAGCTAGAGTTTAGCTGAGTGTTATTTTCAGTTCAAGATACTATTTTAATTTAATCTGATATTGTTTTTCATGTTTATGAAATTTATTTCCGTTTGTTTTTAGCAAGCTGCGTTAATATAGTTTTATTCAGATATGATGGAGCTTTCACTTATTTCACTTTACCGTTCATTCAAGAAAACATAACTGGTTGTTGAGCACTTCAGTGTATACTTAGCATTAAGCTCACATCCAGGCTTCACAGTTAGTACAACAGATGTCAAGACCATCCTGATTACAGGCAGTTAGTGTTATTTTTACAATATTATCCAATAGCCACTGAGAGTTATGAGAAGAATTGAACAGGAATTGAAAAAAGAAAGACAAATACTCCTGATACACTATTTTATTTTTTTTTTTTTATGAAACAAAATTAAAATGAATCTATTTGCAGGTAACAAAGTTAATTATTCTCTAAGTAAATCTAAGGCTATTTTATATTGATACAGTGATCCACAGAATTAAATTTCTGTGTCATTAAAATACTTTGGAATCTTTTTACAGAGGAAAGACTGTAAACTTTAAGAACTGCCAAGGAGATCCATGTCCCCCTCAAGTCATAAGTAGCTCCTATGCCATTGACATCCAATAGACTTCGGGAGAAATCCAAATGATCACACTACATTTGAACAATTGCAGAACTACTTGACATCAGGTAGTCCCTGGATGATTCATGTAGAGTAAACCTCCATATTTCTTATCTTCAGATATTCTATGATGGAACTAAAGATACTTCTGGTAGGGCAACTCGGTAGCTACCTTAACTCAAAGTCTTCATTTACGACTAATTTTTGGGGTGCATCTATCCCTTAATGCTATTAATCTTCCTATTATTACAACCTCCCATTCTAAAAGGTTTTTCTTTCATACTTGTGCCTCCTTGTTCATATTGCTGTCTCTCCTATTTTGTTAGAATCCTCAAATGTGACATTGCAAACTCCAATCTTCTTTATTTTAGAAACAGTGAAAAGTTTCCCAACAAATATTCATTGACTGTTTTCCATAGAGAACTAGTTAAAAGAGCATTTTGAACACATAATTTCTGAATTTAGCTATACAGTTAAATTGACTATATTTTAGACTGCTAATTTGTTACAAGTACCAAGTCAGTCCTGTTTGTGTTGCCTCAAGTCTTACTACTTTTTATGTTAATCTCCACTCTTGATTAATTTTCTTTAACACTACCAATGTGTGGTCATACTACCAGCAGTTATAGACCTAAAAGTTAAAAAAAAAAAAAAGAAATCTTTTAAAAAATTAAGACTACTTGTTTTTAATCTTGATTTTTAACTTTCAGAACATCAATAGTATATTTCAAATTTAAAAGGACAAATATTGTATTTATAGTATTTACTGTCCATATAGTTAAGAGCAATTGAAATTTTTTTTTTCACCAAAGATTGTTTATTTAATTTTACTTTTTAATAAATATAATTCTGTTTTCTTATACTCATGGATAACCATATACATAGCAGGCATAATTAGATCCTAAGTTTAGAACTTAATGCATTATCCTGATGTCAATGCCACTATTTTAAGTGATGTTGATTAAGGGGCATCCTGGCTTTTTTTTAACACTTAAGAAAATTTCTGGAGTGAAAATGCGTTAGTTAAAGGAGTTATAAAGCATCTTGATTAGGTATCAGACCCTTTTTTCTTTTACCTTTCACATGAGCAAAAGGAAACTTTTCCCATAACACTGTAAATCATGTGAAACTGACTGCCTTAAAGATCTGGGGTCATAATCTGTTTCACAGTGCTGCCTGTACTAAATGGCAAGTGCTTATGCATAGGACAACAATTCACAGCAATTTCTTTTTATTTCAGCTGGCACCTGATAACTTGTGACTGCAAGGTAAGAGACTGTGCAAAGCAGGTGTCTGGTTAAGTCTTGATTATCTTGTTTATTTCCCCTGAATTTCAAGTGAGAGCATTACAGATGTTCTTTATAGCACAGTATTTTAAGGCAAAAGGTGGTTCAAATTTTATATATGAAAAAAAGCTTTTTGCAAATATTTCCAGTCTGTGGGGTTTTTTTAGTTTTGTAGACAGTGCATGCATACATTGTATACTATATTGTAGAAAGAGGTAAAATATAACTATAAGGAATAATAAACTTTTTTTCTCATGAAAATTCATATATTGTGCCATGAGTATTTTCAGAATAAAATTGCCAGACCATGAGAGGATGAAAACTTTGAATGTTAAAATTAAGTTAAAAAGAAAAATGTGGGTTTTGTTTGAATTCCATAAGAATTAAAAAAAAAAAGGCTAAACAAAAGAAATTAATAAAAATCTATACTACATTACAATAATGTAACATTTAAGAAATATTTAAACTTTTTAAATAATGTAAAGCTATTATCCTAAATATTATCCCAATGAGCTGTATTAGATTATTTACATCTTCTGAATCCAATGCATTATTACAAATGTTTTAATTTTCACATGCCTGATTTTTTACAGAATATAGGTAATATTTTAGATTTTTGGTCTGTTTTACCATGCAGTTTAGAAGACTGGGATTAGAAAATTAAGTGAAAACCTGTAAATATTGCTGAAATTTTTAACTTTTTCATTCTTGTCTTTAAGTTGGTCAAGGAAAAAAAATTATATTATTGGATTATTTTTTCTTTAAAATTAGTTGACTTTGACCAGCACAGTTAATTAACTTTAGTAAGAAAAAAAATAATTACCATATGTCCACGTGCCTGTGAACAGACATTGTTTTCAGACTCAATATGCTGAGCCTGAAGAGTATAATTTTGACACACATTTTGTCTCCTACAATGTAAATGACACAATTATTCTGCTTTATGATACATGTGCCAAAGAGTAAGTAGAGACAGCTTACTGCTGTTAAATACATATTTTTACATTGTTTTCCAGTTAAAATATATTTAATTAGAAACAAAGTCTCTCAAAAACAAGGTTAGAAGCTAGCAGGTAT
The DNA here is from genome assembly GCA_013400375.1 of Thinocorus orbignyianus. NCBI lineage: Eukaryota > Metazoa > Chordata > Aves > Ciconiiformes > Thinocoridae > Thinocorus > Thinocorus orbignyianus. The sequence continues at coordinate 177,339 of VXBW01000079.1, forward strand.
CAAACATCATAAGGAAAATTAATATGATTAAAGTATATTTAAAGCTTGATATCACTATCTAAGATGATGCAAAATATTCAGGAGTATTATGGTATTATTGGAATAATTGCAAAATGGTGACATTTCTCTTTTAAAGTATGGACAGCAAGGAAAACTAATCATTTTCATTAAGAAATTTCTTTATTCATTCCTTTAGTAAAGATAGAAAACCAGTGTTTCTGTTCTGCTTGTTGTTGGCTTGGGATTTTTTTGAAAGTGTGTCCGCTTTTAGCCTATTCAGATATAAAATGCAGCAGGAGTAATCAGTTTGTATTTGCAAGACAAAATGCTTTATTTATGAAGTTGAATCAAGCAACACAACTGCATGATATTGAGCTTATAATACTGCAAATCTTGACTAGTTAGTGAACCCATGCAATATTAATACAGAAGCAGTTCAGTGGGGGAATACTGCTTTACACGAAGTATGAACACATTGCTTGAGTTTCAGAGGAACACTTGGATTTGCTTTCACATTTACAGATAATGAATCTGAAACAAAGCTGAAATCAAATTAAAAAGAAGAAACTGTTCAGTATTATTTTGTATTTTGTAATCTTGTTTTGCTGTTGTCTTGTATCCAGAAGTCTCAGGGCCTTAAATGCTGGTTAAGATAAATGTAAATCCATTAATTATTCAGGGTACTGTTATGTATTTTATTTGTTCTAAATGGCTTTTGATTTTTTTTTCCCTTTGATTGCTTGGTTTTGTTTGTTTGTTTGTTTGTTTTTGTTTGTTTGTTTTTGTTTTGTTTTGTTTTGTTTTGTTTTCCTAACAGATTAGATCATGATCTTGAACAAATTTGAAAATAGGAAGTTCCATCTACACACGAGTTTAGAGCTAAGAATGGAATGTTTGTTGCCAGTGTATTACATTTTCTTCAGGAGGCTGGCTTTCAAAATGTTACCCAATTGAATAATCTGGAACAGTATCACACAGAGTTCACAGAAGACTATTAAAGACAGCTTGAGTTTCTTTATAATTTTAGAAAATTGTTGAATTTTTCAGTCAAATGCTTTGTGTTCCTGAAAAAATAGCAACATTGATAAAATATTATTCAGACGCAAATCACCTTGAACAGAGGTGACTAGATTAACTATATAAAGACTCAAGACGGAGATAATATTTTTTAACACATTTTTCTATTATTTCAACCCATGGAACTTAGAATTTTAAACACTGGGCTCACAGTTGTAATAAACTGTAATATTTTGTTACTGAATCCAGTCAACTCAGGCCTTGAAAAATAGTCCATTTTCGAGTACTGCTTAAATAAGGATTGTATTTATTTACTTCATATTCTTCATTCAACATTGTAGCTATAGACTGTGATTATGATTCTGCAGTGCTGAGCTACATAAATTCAGAATTTTAAGATATTTTCAGGTGTTTTATTTCTTTTTCACTGTTTATATTCAGTGAATCCCTTTCTAAACACAAATGCCTTTTTTTTCAAAATCCCATGAGAAACTTAGACATATGAGAAATTGGTTAATTTTATATTTTTAACTTCAAAATTCTACAGTAAGATGCATATTTATTCACAGCTAATGAATTATCCAACATTAGTTAGAAATTACTTTTATTTAAATTGCAAATATAAAGTGCACTGAAAGCTTGCAATATTCTATTACAAAGAAATATAAAAGAAAAGTCTTTGTTTTCAGAAGCTTCACATTTCCCTGAAAGGAAATTATGAATCCGTATATGTTAATTTTTTAAGATTTTTTTTTTTTTAATAAGACTATTGTATAAGGAATTGTGTGATACTGAAAGCAAATGCCTTTGAATAATTGAGATGGTGTAATACCTGTTATGGAAACAAGTACCAAATACGTAATGCTCTGCATACAAAATAACATCCATCCATATGAGTCTTACTTCAAAATAAATGTCTTCAACCAAGAGTTTTTGAAACAAATAATAAGTTTTAAATACTTCTTGTGTATTTGCTGACAAAGCACACCGGACCATGCAAAATCAAAGCACCCTGTTAACATTCCGTGTAAGAGGCAGGATCTTCTACTAAGGGTTAAGCACTATGAGCATTCTGGCATATAATAGTGAGGAGCTTAAGTGAGGAGCAAAGCATTCAAACTCCATGAACTGGGAAACTGCAATCTTAGGCATTCAAATTCCTAACTAGGTTGACAAAACTTTACTTTTTTCTTTTAATACATATGATGCCTTGAAGTCGCCAGTGTATTATTATATCATTAGCTGAAAATACTTTCTGAATTGCTATCTTAAATTATGATTACAGCTGCAATAAAATAATATATCTTGTCAGAACTACACATGTTGATGAAACCCCAATTCAATCACTTTTTCTTCTGCATAGAGATATCATTTCTGTTCCTCAGATCTGTCTATGAGTTTGCCTAAAGTAGCAGCACTGTATTGGGATTTAACTGATGCTACTACAGTGGGATATTATAGATTTATCTCATGTACTAGCATAACAATTCATGTTTAGAGAATTGATGTACACATTTGGCAATGAACATCATAAACCTTCTCATATGTCTCACAATGAAAAATCAGGAAGAATTATATCCTTCATAATATCTTTCATCTAAATTTCAGTTTCTGTCTTGTTGCATGACTTCAGTGATTAAAAGTAGATATTTTCATTGAGACTTATGAGAAGTTTATTGGTATGAAACAATTCGAGGAACCCATAGTGGAGGTAGGAGGCTTTTTTTGGTAGAAATAAGGCAAATCTCAGTGAAGTGAAAAGATTTTAAAATGTTTTGATATGTTTTGGGTAGGGACAATTTTCTTCTGAAATAAACATTCACTGAAAGAATAAAAACTGTGGGAATAAATATTCTGAACATATTCCTACATGCTTGACTAGAATGTATATTGAGTACTTAAGTGCAAATTCTCCACATCACATCAGTACTCTATGAACCATTGCTTTATTTTGCTATTAATACCTTTAGGAAGAAAATGAATGACTATGAAACTGTTGGCTCTGCAGCTGATCAGTTTTGCTGTTAATGTGTATTGATGTCAACCAGTTGCAAGAAAGCAAAGGACAACACAAAGACCAGATGCCAAACAATTTGCACTCCCTGTAATGAGAAAATTATTCCTCTGGAAGCTCTTATCATCTTTATAGTACAACTTCTGCACAAGTTTCAAGTGTACTTACTGCTTTCCACTGCATTACCGGCACTGTAGTTAACAATATAGATACAAATTACAGAGGAAGAGGGTTGAAACTATTCTGTATCAGACATGGAAATTAATAGACTGCCCTGCTAATGTCGAATTCCTGGTTCTGAGAAAAGTTTTAATTTCATAAATGAAAATATGCCCCTATGGGTAGGAAGAGGGAAAGCATATGTACATAAGAGCAAAATATTTCATATTAAAATAATCAACATTTGGAAAAAAAAATAAATGTTGCTCTAAAGTACAAAACGATACTTGAAAATCAGAATGTTAAATGTAGAAACATAATCTCCTGGAAGAAAATAATGCAATTCTGAACTTGTCAAACATCACAAAGATACTTTAATGTCATTGTTTTTTCTTACGGAAGTGTAATCAGTGTGACACCCAAGCAATTGCAGTTACATACCTTTATGCTTGAGAGTGCACAAATCGGAAGTTTTTCACATCTCTTGGTGGAACATGTTATTCAATTAGTTACAAAGACATGTTCCTGATAGATGACTATGAATGTATCCCATTTAACATAGCAAAATGTGATCAACTGTTGCTGAGCTTACCACTTATCGTGACCATGAGGATTTTGCTAGGTGTGCTTAGTTTATGAAAATCATTCAAAGAAAATTTATTTTTTAATAATTCCATTTTTCTCTTAGATTTTTAACATTAAAAAATATGTAATCTAATACAATTTAGTTAGTCGTATGCCAATCTGAACTCCTGTATTTTTGAGAAACTGGCTGGCTTTATCTTACATTTTTGTTTGAAGTCACTACAAATTGTATTTTAGCTTAGTGGTTTAGAAAGAGTACTTAAATTACATGTGGGAGCTAATCATTGCACATGTAAATGTTTGCTCAGACAAGTAGCTGCCCATGTTTTTAACTCAGTTATATTTATATCACTTCATTGCAGTGACATCAGTGACAGAAATGTAACAGAAACAATATTTCACTTCCTATATGATAAAGATTCATTCTTGTCAATAAGTAGTCGCAGACTCAGTAGTCACAATTTTAAACAGTGTCTGGCTGATATAGGACTGAATTTCTTGATTTTTCCCATTTAACTTGAGTGCACTTAAACTTTATTTTTGCCCTATATAAGTGCCTGAAATTACAGTTATAACATCATGGTTGTCTGATTTTGTCTCAACAGCCTAACCTCCATAAAACCAGGCCTGGGTTGTAACTCAAGGCAATGAAAGCTGCTAAACCCACCTATAGCAGTGAACACGCTATCTGCACAATGACTGAAAGAGCAGTTATTTCATGATTGCAACATCCTGTGAAAGCAGAAACATTAGCACCATGAAATAAAAGGCCCTGTATCATTTGTCTACTGATTTTTTTTTCTAGAACTGAAAGCAACAGAGCTAGAGAGTGCTAGAGACTGAGAGTCAGTGTAAAAGTATAAACTGGAATATTTAAGCCTGATACAATAAATCCTGTGCAACTCAAACTATACAGCTTCTGGACATCCATTGCTACCTCTGTGTTGGATCTAATGCTTCCACTGTGGAAACAGGACTGCTTTGAACAGAAAAAATGTTGCTTAGAGTGATTTGACTATTCAAAGTAATATTCAGCCCAAAAAATCAATCCAAATATTCAGTAATAAAACCAATATCAACAAAACAAGCAACCCTGTTACTATACTCGACTGAATGCTAGTCACATTTGGTGAAAGCAATAAAATTTGGAAATCTGGGCGAAATAAGGTTTTACATTAATTCAGTGTTTAGATTCCCAAAACTTGAGATTTATGATCAGTAACTGCTGCAACGTACTCCATATTCTTCTCTTCAACTTGTGCTTCTCAAATATTCAGATTATTGTTTTATGTTTCTGTATTGTATGCTTACCTAAAAATTTCTCTTTCACTGAATCATCTTATCTTTGTCTCATTCTCATCCCCCCTAGAATTGTATGCCTCCCCCAAATTGCTAAAACACAGTAATTTCATAAACTGATAATATTCTAAAATATAAAATATTTTAGTTCCTAGATGATACTTGACAATTACAAGAGGATTAAGGGAGAAAGTTGGGACTATTAAATTCTCAACAGAATCTCATGAAGTCACATTACCTGTGAAGCAGTGTAGGAAAAGTAAATCAAGACAAATGCATCAATTACCTTTATGCAATTCAATCAGAGAAAGGTAGTTCCCCAGGATTCTGCAGTACCATTATGAAAAATCATGAAAACACTTAGAACTTGCACATCCTTATCATCAGTGATTCTTTTGATGTTGAATAATACTTAAAGTATTTTATATAATTTTGCTTAATTATAACTGAACTGGAATAAATTCTACTTACCTCTCTTATTTAAAGACAGAAAATATATAAATAAAATAGAAATATGTGTCTACAAAGCAATTGACAGCTAAGCTAAAAATAGCTAAGAATTTTCCTCTGTAAAAAAGAATATACAGGTAAAAGAGGCCCTTCTTTTATTGTTCACTACTCTCCTTTGTAAAGAGCTAAGAATATGGCAACTAGAGACTACTGGAGATAGGTGGGGAGGTCACGCCCCATCTGAAAAAGAATAGCATTTTTATTAAGGTGGTCTCTAGAATGCACTAGAAATGAAGACTGGTAACACTTTCCTTTCTCGTTCCTCTTTTCCCCTTCTGTTACTAATTTTGTATTCCTTCCAAAATATAAATAATTTCACAATCAATTTGTACTTCTGGTTACTTAGATGTTACTTAGTTATCATCAATTTACAGGAGAAAAATGTAAGCTTTCTTGTAGCCTACAAAATAAAATTTGTTCCTTATTGTTTCAGAATCTGCAAAAGCCCTCTTCATGCTCATTTTTTCAAACATCATGTCTAATTAAGTCCCTCGGGCCTTTTTGTTTCTCTGGTCAGCAGCAGATTCACATACATTTGATGTATCTTTAAGGTTTGACTTCTTTGGCATACATTGTGTTTGTGTTTGTATATAGGATAATATAAGATAATACATATATATTATCTCACATATTCTGTTATGATATGATACGTAATAGGATACTTCTAAAAAGGAACCAGGAATTGAGTTTGTGATGAACCCCTGGTCATCTACAGTGCTAAACACCTTACCGTCTGGCTCTGTTTTGAGGCAGTTCAGCTAGCTGATATACTAAAATTTACTCTCACTTGGGATTGTTTCATCACTTTGTCCCTTACTCACTTCTGGTATCTTGTTTCTACATCTTGAAACCATTAGTTTGGAAACAGTTTATTCCAAATTTAATATGCAAAATGAGGACCAGATCTGGCTTCCTTCACTGTCCATAATCCTTCAGACACTTGTAGAGCAGAAAGGAGAAGGTCAGAATGATGTGGATATGAGTCAATATATGTCACCTGACCTCTGTGATGGGGACATTATCTTTGGTCCTCTTTTGTCTGGCATTAGAGACATCTCCATCAAGTTTGATGTTAAAGGGCTTGGAGTGTTTCCTGGCAGCAGCTGCGACTTTTATTTCCTAGTGGCTCCCTTGAGAGCTGAGATTATTCTGCAAGTATTGGTGTCATCGTGTCATTATAGGCAGATATCTGTCTTGGTGACAATACACTTCCTAATGATTAATCACTTTTTCCCCAATGAAAATTACATGAATCTGCAAGTATTTCATAATTTAGCATAGTTAGTAGTCATATATCAGTTGACAACTTCTTTGTGTGACTTTCAAGACTACTGGTAAAAAGCATTTGCAAGAAATGTATTCATTCTTTCAATTAGTGTTTACACTACAATGAGCTTGATATAGTATTGATCTGTCTTCGTATTGTTGCCAAAAATCTCTCCACCAGAGCAATATCCTGTAATTGCAGTTGTGGAGATGAGAAAAAGAAAAAAATGTTCCAATTTTAAGGGAATTAAATTGATACCTTATTTTAGAGTTGCTAAGTGTATTGAATAACATATTCATGTGGAAATAAATTCACACTGAAGTCTTTATGACAGGTCTGTTTGCAGACAATGTTGTTACTACCTGCGTACTCAAACTCTAGACATCATCTGTTTTCTTCCCTTTGGTAATGACATAAATCATACTTACGCTTCTCTCAGCCATACACAAGTACTAAGTCAGGGATCTTTCTCTTCAATATGGCTGAAGTAATACGTACTATTTCAGAAGTACAAAATATCAGTATCTATGTGATGTGGACTGCAATCCTATTGTAGCAAGGGAGTGAATACACACGTCCATTCCTGACTGGGCTACCCAAAACAGGGTGCAGGCACATTCCTGAAACAGAAAATGCATAATTGTGAAAAATGGCCCCAAATATCTAGAAAACTGGCTAGAAAACTTACCTTAATTTGGGTAAAACATAGGTCAAAATCTTCCTATGTTGCAGGTGACTCTTGAAGCAGAGGAGGAAATAATTTTTGCCAAGTGATAAGCTGAATTAAGGTGTCTTAAGGCAGTTGTAGTTTATATATTCCATGTTTTCCTACAGGGACCAGCTTTCCATTTGGATTACAATTTCTAACAAACTTCCCTCCTAGTTACAGCTAAGGTAGGAGTAGAGATTTGCATCACTTTTGTCTACCACAAAAGATAGGAAACAAGGACTATAGGGAAGAAAAAAGGACTATGAAGATAAAGTATTACCTTAAAAATACTTCAGTCAGAAACTTATTTTACATCCAAAATAAAATCAGTGTGGAATGAAAATTTTAGCCTTATTTTTCGTATACTCCCAATCTAAGTCTGGTGCCCAACACAAAATATAATGCTAAACCCCTCAATTTTAGTGTCCTTTTCAGCCCTGATTTTTTGTGAATCTATTCACAATGTAAAATACTACTCATCTTCTGCAAAGATCAGCACCTTCCTTGATGGATTTTTAACATTCATCACAGAATCATGTGTTGTAATATTTTGTTAATTTGGCTGAAATAAAAATCTATTGAATATCCTGAAGGCTAGTCTCAGAGTTGGATGTAGATTTTAAAAAGAGTCCAGGAATAAACTATTAAAAATCCACTAAAAGCTGGTAAGAGGTGACCAGAAATTAGGCGATAAGCCTTCTTTGACCTTCCATGAAAGCTCAGTAAACCCCATTATGTGATTTTTTTTTTGTCTAAATATTGCACATAAATTTCATCCTAAATATGCAATCTGTATCAATGAGCAATATTTTCTCATCAACTCTAGCTGTATTCATGGTCTTGACACATTTATTCATAAGAAGTTGATTTATTTTTTTTACTTATTCTTTCTATGCAGTCTTTGTTATCTTCTTCTATTTCATTTATACTTTATATCCCTTGCCATAAATAAAATGATGGTCTTGTAGCCTATTCAACTGAAACACTTCTGGTACCCCTCCAATGAAGTGTTTGCTGTCAAGATGAGTTGAGAGCATGCACCTTTTCACAGGATCAGTCTGTATCTTTGCTCTCAAAGGCAATGCATTTCCTAGGTTGTTAAAATACTAAACGTGTGTAAATCACAGAGTGCAGAGAAAGGGAAAAAAAGGGGGAGAGGGGAAAGTTTAATTCTGAAAGATATGTAATTGGAAGTTGGTAACTATTTTTGTAAAGGACTTTGTACATGAAAAATGTCCAGGCATCATTACCAGGAGCAGATATAGACGCTGACATATCTGCATTACTCTTCCTGACATTTTAGTGGCATTTTTTCTACAGCACGATATTTGCATTGTCTTCCTAGTCAGCCCCTCCCATCCAGTCCTATAAGTCATGATCAAGACAATGCCTTAGTTGTCCACACATCTGTTCTGTGGTCCTTCATTCCTACATATGATACATTTGCTGTCATTGTTGATAAAACTTTGTAATTGGCAATGCATCCTGACCTTTATTTGTATCGGTATGGTAGAAATTTATGTTAGTTAAGAGCTTTCTACAAATTAGTTTCATACATTTTTAATCTCTCACAGTATAGCAGGAATATACTAAGGGAATTCATAAACTTTAAAAATGGATTCAGAACCAGAAGTGCAGAAAAAAAAAATATCAGTAAAAATAAACCACTTTTCTTCTATTTTCCTTGCCCCTTGAAGAACTAAGTAACATTTAATTCTGTGACTCTCATTCCTTTCAAATGCTTTGGTATTCAGTTAGAGTAGCAGCACTTCTTTTGGGCAGTGTTACTGTACACACACCTTTCCCGATATTTATATCTGGATAGATCCACTGAATTAAAGGAGGTCACAAAAAGGAACAAAGCAATACAGAACTTGGTGTAATGCCATTATGAGGGAAGATCTATACCTGTTTCCATTTAGTCATTGGCAATATTTCACAATAGCTTTACTAAGCTAATACCTGCTGGTTTTCAATGCATTATATGTAACAGTAGGAAGCATTAACAAAAAAACTCCCATAGACCTGGCTCATGAATTTGAACAGTAGGAAGTTCTTCCCCCTTCTAGTTTTATATAAGCATTGCAATTTCTGTTCCACATGTTTCAATAGGTCATAAATCACAAAAAGAACTTCAAGACCTGGCTGTGTATTTCATATAAAAATGTCAGCACTAAAAGAAACAGGAATTATAAAGTCTCTCTGGTGGAAAGAGTGGTGTAATCATAGAGATACAGGATTACTCTTAAGCTCTCTCTTTGAAATAAAAATATTTTAGTCAGAAACGTTTTTGTTGGATAGATTAGAAGAGTTCCATTACAAGAAGTGTCTATTTCTCAATGTACAGTATATACATATTCAAATCCTCCCCAGATAGTTGGAGGTTTGAATCCTGATGGACTGAGTACTATATTAATATTCAAGCTGCCACACAGAAGTGAGAGCATTACACAACAGTCTGGATGTATCTTCTAACCACCCTCTCTTGCTTTAGCAGGCCTATAATTAAAGAGTAACCTCATCTACACTTTTGCAAAGAGCCTTTCATAACTGCTATGAATTTAGTTTGTACAGAGAATATTTATTAGATGGAGATCCTTAGGGGACTCTGTGGAGAAGATCTAAGCTCCTAACTTAGCCTAGGTTGTGTGTAGGTGCTATGGTTCTAAAACTGGGGAGAATTTGAACACATGCAGGAACAGAATACTATGCAAGGGCAAAACTTTTGTCAAGTAGTGATGCCTCCAGGCACCTTCAGAGTAAGAGCAATAATACTGAACAAGAAGGTTTTCGATTGCACTGCTAGACCTATGTAATTTATTTTCTGTTTTAGGTTGACTAAATTCAAGTTCCAGATAATCCTAGTTCCAGCTCAAATAAGCTTCATTTGCTTATTTTTTTTTATTTTCCACAGAAGATGTGTTTCAGGTTACTCCCTCAAGGAGCATAGATTTCATCCATTTTTAATTGAAAGTGTTTTCTGATGCTCCTTTTTTTTCTAGTTCAGCTTGTTCGTTATAACACAGTAGGTGTATGGAGCAAAGTGAAAGAATGGCTACGTTATTGTTCATTGTATACTGGCAGTGCACCAATGAAGAGTAATTAAACAAACAGTCCTGGAATCCAGCTACAGTAAGCACCTTGGGCAACAACTTCTAAGGGTGAACTGCAGCTCCTAGGAAGGACAGAGTCTAGAATGTAGTGTTATATTATATAACTAAATGCAAACATGAAAGGGTATGTCCTTGTGAAGGGAAATTAGAAAGAAAAAGCAGAATAAAAATATTAAATTAACCTTCAGTATGTTTACTCCTACTGTTGGGTGTCAGAGAAAAAAGTACTGTAACATAAGTTTTCATAAAAAGCTAGAGATACAGCTGAAAAAATAATTCAAGATAACCTTCTCCATTCTTTGTTCTGCCTCTCTCCCTTGTTCTTCAATACGATTTCAGAAAATCTGTTTCCTTTTGTTAATAATCAGATAATCCAGCCCATGCAAAAAGATTTTTAAATTAAGGCAACAAATTTATGCTTAGGAGTAATACAGTCCTATAGTCATCTAACGAATGAAAGGACATTTGCCCATGAGATTATGGTCTCCTCCCACTTTGGTCACATGATGATACTCCTGATGGATTAGGTTCCTCAACAGGGTCCAGGCTAAAGCTGTAGAGCAGCATTTATCTGTCTTGGTTAATGTTCCGCAAATTTCCAACAGTTCTGAAAGAAAATATATGAAAGTTGCAACACTGCATCAGAAATGCACAGCAAGGGTGACATGCTTATTGAGTAAAGAGCTTTTACCTACTGCATTTTTAAGCTTCTGCATTGTATTTTGTGTCCATTGCTGTGGATCAATCTGTTCTGTTCTCCATGTCTTTCTAGTAATTTATCACATATGCAGCACTTCACCACATAATACAAATAAAGAACAGAGGGTTTAATTTTTATTAAATAATTTTTCACTGTTTCATTTTCTCCAAAACTCTTGAGCTATTACTTTGCTTTCTCTTGGTCATGTGAGAATTTAAGGTCAGAATCAGAATACATCTTATTGCCTAATTCAGCAGTAGTTTCACATGGATCAGGTTTTCATAGGACTTGGGGAAGAGAGGTAGAGATGACAGAGAAACAAAAAGGGAAAGAGAGGAGATTAAACTGTTCTAGTGCCAGATGGGCTGACTCAGTAAGCTGAAGAAGTCTGCAACAACTGAAGCGAGTAAGGTCAAAAAATTGTAAAAGGAATTTCATACAGGGGACATTAATCTTTTGGCAGCAAATTGGAAGCAGGAGCCTTTTGGAGCAAAAGCTTTCGGGAATTTGGAAAAATGTTTCTTTTTATTTTGTTTGCTTGCACTGGAAGTGATTTAAAATCCTTGGCTGCTGGATGTGGGGAGAAAAAGAAGCTGATTCTATTTTTTTTTTTTTTGTTTGTTTTAGTTTAGCTGAATAAGTGTCAGATGTAAACAATCAAGGTATTCTTTATCTTTTCCCTTATCTGGGATGTGATTCCTACTCCACTTCATTTTACTGGGATAAAGCATCAATTCAGTGTAGGTAATATAACATCTTCAGTTGGTTTTGATGCTCCTCAAACTAAGAGAAGAATGATAATCTCCTTCAATTGTGTGAAAAGATCCCTTTTTTGAAATAATTGAGACAATTCATTCTTCCAATCAGAGTGGCTACTCTTCTTGATTTATTGTTGAAATCTTTGCAATAAAATAGCAGAAACTATGCAGTAGTGTAATCGCATTTTCAGCTCCTGAGAGGTAGTTTTACAAAAATTTATCATTAGGAAACAAACTTTTAAATGAAACAGTACCACTTTCTTAGGAAGAATAATTAAGAAAATGAACTGAGTTTTGCTTTTACTTTCAAAAGGACAATGCATTTTAAATAATTGGTATGATAAAGCTAATTCCAGACTCCTGAATCTGACTGAGTCCAGGCTCCAAACTCTGAAAAATCAGATTAAATATTGTTTTATCATGATTTAAATACAATTAGTTGTGTGATGACTTAAAATTTTTAGATTACATAAAATTTTGGTCTTTTTTTTATCTTATCAAAATATTAAGATAATAGATTGCATTCATAGAATTCCTATATTCTTTGAATATACATCTTTATAGAAATCCACAAGAAAGCAGAACCAGTCATGACAATAATGACAGATTTTAAATCTAATGCCAGTTGTATCAATAGCAGATCTACAAACAGCAATGAGTGGGTTTTTTTTTAAATTTTCATATAAGAATCTGATATTTCTTTCTAATTATATATATATAATTCACACACAATTTATCTTTATAGATCTAATTTTGCATTTATTCATGAGTGTTTTTCTAAATTGTACTGTTAGTTGTCCTTTGGATATTTGCTTACACACTCTAAACTGGTATATTTGAAATTAAGATGTTAGATAAATGAATAATCACAAACACGCCTTACTTAAAGCAACAAGTTGCATTTTTGTACTTTTTTATTGTTCTACAAAAATTGAAGACATCAAGTAAGAAATAAACATACAGCTATTGCAAAGATTCTTCATTGTCTAAGAAGTCCTATGGAAATGTAAAAATCTGGACATGTAGCTATTTTTGTAAAAAATATTGAAGTTAGGTTAAATTAGTTAAGAACTTCAAGGAGAATGAAGTATGTGAACACTTCGTTGGAAATTCTTCATATTTTAAAAGAGATCTTTGAAGCTTTAACTTGCATCTTACGTATTATCAAAAGTGAAGGCTACTCCTTAATTTCCACAGATCAAAATAATAATAATAATAAAAAAAAAATAGTAATGAAGTTAATAATTTCACACAGTTGAGTCTTCTGGTTTTCAATAACCTTCCATTCCCATACTCCTTTTTCACTCACAGCTGGATGAAGAATCATTGCCACTGTAATTTATTTGCAGAATTAATGCTCATGAAAAACTTGATCACTGTATGCCTCCACTACCTTAAAACTTTACGAATTTTGTTTATATGCTTAATTAAAATTTTGAGATGAACCCTCTTCATGCATTTTAAAAGTTGAATATAAAGCACTAGATTGATGACACTTTATAGCACTTTCTAACTGTACTACCGGTATGACTCAATGTTAGTTTGAAGAAACAAACTTATAGGACTTTAACAGTATATTTCAAACAAGCCAAAAAAGAAGCAGATGTCTAGACACAATTTGAATAGATAATATCAATTGATTTTTCAGTATGGCTTGAAAACCATTCTCTTAAAAAATTCTTGCAGGAAGTTCTTTTGCTCTTAGATCAACAGTCCTGGAAACATTAGAAGGAGTTGTTAACACTCCTTCTTTATCCAGGCTACGAATCCATACAAATGATACAGAGTTTTCTATTGAAGTGAAGAGGAGATCATCATGATTTTGAAAGTAATGTTCCTGTTTATGCTTGTAAAACCCTGTTATTTCCCATGATTAATATTCTGATCTGGCTGAGATATTACTGTACTTATATTGGTCAATACATCCATTCTCATGCTTTCAGTAAATGTTTTAAGGAAAATATTAAGTTATTAAACTGGCTCTTTTTCTAGTTTATTCTATCTCTTTCAGCTTCATATTCTTAGATCCCCAAAACTGTCCAAATCCCCAGTAAATATGCAGTATATAATTCAAAATAGTATGGTACAATTAGTCTCCACTTAAAAAAAGAAATCCTCAAGAAGAGTAGAATTCGTTTGTAATTTAGCTACTGCTCTTAAATTTGCTGACTACATGTCTGACATTGCCTGAAATTCTCCAAGTTCTTCAGCTGAAGAACAGTCATGCTAAATTGTCTGCAACAATCGCCCATCTTTCTGCAATTATATAGTCTTCTGAATACTTTCCAAGCAGTGACTGTTGATCCATGCTAAGGGTGAACCGCACACATACTATTAAGCTTGTCTTCTCTGAATTTGAGAACCAGTGTTCAGCATTAATCCCTACATTGAAATGGAGCAGAGCCTGCTGTGCCTCCAATAAAATCTACTTCTTCATTGTATTTTTGGCAGTTTTGTGTATGGCACCGTGTATGGTCAACACATGCTAGTTAAAGTTAACCGCCCATGTAGATACAATCCTTAAGACTCTTAACCATGGAACTTTTCTCTGTGTATTCTGCATCAGCAAGGGCTTCAAAATATAGTTTCTACAACTGAATTGCTCCAAGGTGCTTTAAGAGAGTAAAAAAAAATCTGATTTCTGTTGAAAGGATGAGGTACAATGGTTTTAAACTGAAGGAGGGGAGATTTAGATTAGGTATTAGGATTAAATTCTTTACTGTGAGGGTGGTGAGGCTCTGGAACAGGTTGCCCAGAGAAGTTGTGGATGCCCCACCCCTGGAAGTGCTTAAGGCCAGGCTGGATAGGGCTTTGAGCTATCTGATCTAGTAGGAGGTGTCCCTTCCATGGCAGGAAGGTTGGAACTTGATGATCTTTAAGATCCTTTCCAACTCTAGCTGTTCTATGATTCTGTGCTTCTATGAATTCCAATAAGATCTCAGCACTTAACTCTCCAGTATTCCTTGAAAAATCCCATCTTAAATACCGTGGTTTTTTTTTTTAAAAAACAGTGCATCAATTATTCTTTCAACTCCTACTTGATGTATGGAGGAAAAAGAGAACATTTATTTTAAGAGGATTTTGTTGGGACTGATACTGTGGCTGTAACAGTGAATATTAGATATTAGTTATTTCACAGAAAGATGCAATAGCCCTTGGAGAAAGCAGTTCTGGAATAACTCACTCAGAGGAAAGACTTGTGCCTTTTCTTCACTAGCTAGCAGTCGTCTTGCACTTTCTGGCATGAAAATCTTTTTTCAATACTTGAAAGAAAAGCAATTTTCTTCTGATAAAATTATTGTTGGTTGGTGGGTTTTTTTTGTTTGTTTGTTTGTTTGTGGTTTTTGTTGTTGTTGATTGGTTGTT
This sequence comes from Thinocorus orbignyianus, assembly GCA_013400375.1. Classification (NCBI taxonomy): domain Eukaryota; kingdom Metazoa; phylum Chordata; class Aves; order Ciconiiformes; family Thinocoridae; genus Thinocorus; species Thinocorus orbignyianus. The sequence continues at coordinate 192,836 of VXBW01000079.1, forward strand.
TTTTTTCTTGTCTCTGTGTATTTCTACCTTTTGAGTAATTCACAGGTCTTGGTTTTAGTAATATTGTGTGGTAAGTAGTGAATTAAATTTCTTTGTCTGATGCAGAGTCATCATCTTCAGAATAACAAAGTACATTAATGAACACATTTTAACAAGGTAACTCTATTTTGACAGAAGACCTCTACGATGTACAGAAGCAGAACCTGTGTTTTTCACACAGAGGACTGGGGCACACAGATGACGCACTAGTCTGACAGAAATTAATAAAAATTATGTACTTAAGCACCTTTGAGAATCTGGAACAAAGAGATCAAATTATTTGCTCAATGTCATTGGTCAAGGAGTTTGGCAGTGGAAAAATAATTCCTGAAATCCACCAGTCTTTTGACTTCATCTCTAGGCTTTCTCCTCCTTCTCCTCCTTTTTTTTTTTTTTTTTTACTAAGGCAGGTAGAATTAACAGAATACTCCGGGTAATACCCTGAATTGCTGAAACAATTCTTTATACATCTCCTTCATTTAGGGAATAATGAAAACAGAGCTCCAAAAGCAGTTATGACATCAAATCCTGTGGATGCAGATTTGAAGAACAAGTTAGTGCTGCCCTTTGACAGTGAGTCAGTTGGGAACCTCAAGAGAAAAATAAGGATAAAGCACTATCAAATCGAGCTGAAAGCTCAAGGTGGAGAAATGGTTAAGATTTATAACCCTTAAAACCCTTCTCCATATCTTAAAAGTGCATTCAATACAAAGATGCATCATGTAACATGTTCTTGCTGTACTGAATTTACATAAAGTAGGAAATTCATTAGGGCTTTTCTTCAAGCAGCCAAGAGAGACCCATAAGGACAATCCATTCACTCTTTAGAAAATGAAGTAGTTAAGATGAGATTTTTCAAGAACTATGAAGTTAGGTACTGATAATGTACTGGAATTTGGTTGAAACTGGATCTCTCCTTCTTTAAGAAGGTGTCTTTTTAAAAGCTCAATTGCAGAACTCCACTCTGGAGGTTTTACCAAAACCTGAAGGACAGGTCAGGAATGTGGAAGTGGAACATTTGGAGAGGTGTTCTCTGAAGCAAAAAAATTGTTTTTCCCTTTTTATTTACCTCTTCTTATTCTTCTGGTTCCTTTATCTCTGCCCCATAACTGCTATCAACATTCATGGATTTCATCTCCGCAAGCCTCAATCAAATTTCCTGTTATTTTTTATCCTTGTGATGCTTAGCTGGAAATTGAGACCCTGAGGGACTACATTCCATGTTACTCATAGTTAGGGAGCTGAACCAGAAATAGCATCCAGATGCACGTCCTGAGTCTCCTTTTTTGTGCCTTAACATCAGCAATATCTTTGCTTTCTACGGTAACTTTTAAATTATTTGATCTCTTGTGCTCATAGGGAGTCTTGATTTATGGATGTGCTTTCTGGCTCTCTGTAGCAAGAAAAGGAAAATCATCCAAATACTGGATGATTGTTAACAGGCAGGGTTTCTAAACAGAGAAATCAGAGATTACACAGAGTAAGAGCAAACCTAACCCACACGTATCTCCTGGGACACAAGGTGAGAGCTGGCAAAACTTAGTAATATTTTTAAGAAACGTTGCATCTGTATTCAGCCTTGATAACTTCTATACAATTTGCTTCTTGCAGCTAACTTGCAATTTTTCTGATACTTATTGTTGATTTTTTGTTGATTTGATTTTCATGACAAATTGAATTAACTCCTTTGATAGCCTGAATTCAAAACCAAAAAGAACAAAAGAGAAACCAACAAACCAACAAACTTGTACCAACAGCTAAATATGATTGCATCATATTGCTTTTACAGGGCTTTAGTATGTAGTTTCTTTGGGTCTTCTAAGCACTCTGAACCAGATATTGAATCTTTCCTTGACTGCCTTTATCAATCCTTACAGAAAACTTGATTCTGTCATAAGAGGATTTTTTAACAGTTTAGGTAAGCAATAATAAAGCCAACTAGCAGCATATTCTTACAGGACATTTTTAGGAGATTGCAGAGCACTTCACAAAGGAGTTTACTACTCATTTTAGCTCGAAGAACATTATGTTCAGAGCAGTGAAAAGATAACATCAGAGCCAGGCGTATGAAAAATAAATCATCTGGTTGTTGCTTTTTCTTTAAAAAATATTTTTAAAATAATTTTCTTTTACGTATTATTAAGATAAGTACAGTTAGGAAGGCAACACGTGAAGTAATTTTGCAGGATTATTACATATGCAAAAAGACTGTGACAATGCAAGCACAAATTAACTTTGTATTTAACTGAGGTGGATTATACTATAATTGTATCTCAGATAATAGTTCTTAAAATCGGTGGTTTTGGTTGGACAGATGTTGGTAAATAAACATTCAACTGAGTTAAAAAACTGACAATGTAATTTTACACAGTGTAAGCTTATGAACACTTTCTTATTAAAACAAAAAAATAGCATTTGATAATTGCTAAAACTTTTTTTCAAATTATATTCAAACATGTAGAACTAAGGCAAGTAAAGGAATAACAAAAATCCTCCTCTTGTAGAAAAACACCACTTTCTACACAGAATGAAAAGAGTTCACAGACATTTTATGTTATTCAGACTTTTTGTGTTGTTCTTTATGTGCATGCATGCTCTCTAGTCCATTAGCAGTGTTACAGCAATTTCTCAGACACTTTAGCAGTTTTTCCATCTGTCTAGCTCAAATAGTATAACTTACTAAAAGGGCACTGGTCTTCCTCATCCACATTTCTTGTCTCCATATCAAACATCTTTCCTCATATCACTCGTCCATGATATTCCTGAGAACAGTTCTTTCTTAGACACAGAATTTCTGGGATCTTTTGCTGTGATAGTATCTCTTTTTCTATGGTGGTGTTATGAAAACCTACACCAGACCTGTGCATGAATAAGAAATATTTTTCCTCATTAAAAAGCAACCAAGCATAACAAGAACTGTGCAACATTTGATTTGGAGAAGTAAACCATGTATTTAAGCAGCCAATCAGCAAGTGGCATAAATGCCATAAATTCCCTTAGATAACCTGAACTCCATATTTTGTTCTCATCTTCATTTATGATGTCCATGGGATTTTCCAGCTGGCATTCCTGAGCATTAGTTTTCCAATTTGCTTCTCCATTTTCTAGGGCATAGCCTTATTATTATAAAACAGCAAAATTCTGACATGAACAAATGTATAATTTAGAGACAGCAAAAGTTCATATTAGAATATCTTTTTCTTATGAAACAGAAAGACCCTTTAAAGTGTTGTGCATGAGATGAATCTTATATTAAATATAAAACAAAACAAAACAAAACAAAACAAAACAGAAAGGATATTTGCAGAAAAATAAAGCTGAAATTGCCTGTAGTTCTGTAACTTGATAGGAATTCAGAAAATATAAAGAAAATCATTGGGAATTATTACATATTCTAAAATATATTATGAAAAACTCATTGAGGAATGTCAGTTCTGTTAGTACATTAACTGATGACCTTCAAATTACCTTCTAGATAATGTAATTACCCAGATAATTTATCAAGAAGTTCCCTTTCGTAAGAACAGATCCATATTTTAACCTCAATAACTGCTGAAAGAACGCACTCCTACCACCATTATAAACATCAGAATTGTATAAGTTATAGTATGTTTCATTAATGACATTATTACTGAATAATTTTGGGGTAATTATTAGTATTCAATAATAACAAACATGGTTTATCATGGCTTTTCTAATTGACTAAGTATAATTATTTGTAGTTTTCATATTCCATAATCTTGAAGTCAGTAAAAAGTTCTGCTTTATCTCCTTTTCCAATCAGAACTGTATGTTCTTCCAGGTTTAGTAGCAATTTAATATTAATGTGTAAAACCCACACAGATGTATGGTTAGAATGGCAAGTGTTTGTTTCATTGTCCCTTTCTCAGGTCCATGTCTCATCATCTAACCTTAAACACCAGTGGCAGTTTCAGAGATTAAAGGAACGGGGTGAGGAGGTTTGTCTCATCCCCTACCTGGCATTTGTGTTAATTTCGAAATAACAAGACTAAAATTTGCTATCCTTCTGAGGAACTCCTGCTGGACTTTCACCTTTGTGGACTTATAACTAAAAACATGTCTACTCTATGAGAACATTTATTTCTCATCTGGAAAATGAAAAAATAATATGCATTGCGTGAGCTACTTCAGATCTATGTCCTATTGACCACTATTGGAACTTTTTGAGACCTTGACCCATTACTGTTTACCTTAGTCTATCTGTTGGTTTGTACTAATACCGACTATAGCAAAGTCTGACTCTGACTAACTGGGACCGTATCTCATTAGTCACTTTTAATCAGAGCCTCAGACACAACACTAGCTTATTACTAAGATTTCATTATTCTAACAGCAGAGCAAGAATACTGAGCCCAGAGATACCAGAGGGGGAAAGACTGAATGGAAATGATAAAAAATAATAGTGAAATTGACACGAATGTTAATTTACAGGTCAGTAATCCCTCTTCAAGTATGAAGTTCTTCTATCCTAAATGGGTGCTGGCTTTCATTATCACCTTTTCTGTGGAGTATTTGTTTGTATGTAGGCCTTCCTGTCCCTATGCGGTTTAATGAGTCAGATCACTGATTCTTGTGAAAAGCATTTTCTGATGCGCAGTAGAGCTGTGTATACGTGCAATGCTGCTCATACAGATAATGGAAAGGAGCAGAGGGACTCAGTGACATATTTAACTTGTTCTAAATGTACCTGTTTCCCAAGTGCAAAGGCATTGTTTTGTGGCAAGTAGATGAGCAAGAGTAATACCATCTCCTCTTATACATGGACATGGACAAAAACATTTAACTATTTTTTGTCTTAGAACTGAATTATGTATATGTTCACAAACAAGGTTAAAACAGCGAGGCTCAATGATAGCTCTTAATAGAGAACAGGAAGAATGGCACACAAGCTAACTTGGAGATAGAAGTGTGTTTGAATCATAAACATAATTTACCAGAATGACGACCTTAATAAAGATTTAAAGGGACATACAACTTGTTTATCCAGCTTGACACCCGAAAGCATTGGCTTCATCTGCAGGGAAGGTCATGCCTGGTTCACATCCAAAGAAAACCATGCCAAAGTTCATATTCTGTAGAAATGAGCTTATTGAAGCCATTAGAAAATTGCATGTTGATTTTGAAATTAATGAAAATGCAAAGGAAAATATCAAAATCATGAATATGATAAATCAGCCAAGTTTTCAGCCACGGTAGTCACTGAAGAAAATTAATTGTTTCTGAATGATGGTCTATGCTCTATGAGGAATGCTGCACTTGCATCAAGTCTTATAATAGATATGTCAATCATTAAAGTTTGAACCGAAGACATGACTGATTATTCCCTCTAGTCACTTAGGAGCTTCCACTAGAGAAATAGTTAAAGCAGAGGGAGATGTGTCACTGGGTAGTTATGGTGTTGCATTTATTTACTACTGATTGATCTTGCATCAAGTAATGGAAAATTGTTGAAAGTCAATTAATCCTTCTGGTTTAGTTAATTTAAGTTTTAGTTAGTTAGTTCGTTAGTTAGTTTTAAGTAAAGGACTGCATAGAACCTGCTAAGCCCATCCCTGAGTCTCTATTTTGGAGTTCCTACTTCACAGCAAACAAAATTCAATAACTGAGGATGCTTCACTGTTCTCAAGGACACAATTACAATTGCCAGCATTTGTGAGAGTGTTGCATTACTCTCTTGGTGAATTGATCCTTCCTGTAGCCTGGTTGTGTTACAGCCCTGAGTTTTCCAATAGCTGACTTATCTGTATGACACAGTGGTGAATCACAGAATGTGAGAACCACCACATTTGTTTACACAACCGTTTGAATGTCGTTTCCATTGGCTTGCGGAAGTTTAGGTTTATCAACATATGTGTCCATACATGTCCAATGTATGCTGAACTGAAAATAAATGTCAAATAAACACTTTATAATTCTGCATTTATTCACTGAGTGCTACCAAAATTAGCTAACACCTTTTTCTCGTGTTTCCTGCAGCATGTATTCTAATTTGTATGTAGATGCTGCTACTTAATTGGTTTACAGATTAGTGATCTGGGTATCTGTGATGTGCAGGTAATATTTATAATTAGTGGCTAATTTGAAATGAATATTTATTTTGCTGTCCACATATCATTGGATTAAGTCAGAATTAGCGACCTATTTGTAACTTGCTCCATAGATTTTTATTGTCGTTTTTTACCTTTTAAAAGTATCTTAGACTGTTTGTGTGAATATTCTGTAGTGTACTCCAGTGGTTTGACAGCTGCTACAGACAAGTTTGTTAGAAAGACGGTGTGAAAAACTGAAACTTTTAGATTCAGAGCAGTGCTCCAGAACTGAATATTAACTTTTAGCATGCTTTCATATAAATAAAGAAATCTATAATTTCTATGTGTATATTTCCAAATTATAAACTTGGGGAAGGCTGAATTAATGGGTAGTTACTTCTAACTATATAAAGACTGTAATGTTTTCATATTTTTGTTTGAACATAAATTATAGATATAAATTAAAATAAAGAATTTATTTTCCTTGGGGATGTTAGAAAACTAAAACTCTTTCAGAAGCATAGAATTCAGATATAGCACATTAAAGAGAAATAGATGAATACTTATAGCTGGGCTTTAATACTTTGGATTAGATCTTGATTTATTTTCTAATTAAAAAAGGTTAATTTACTCTTTGTTTTATTTTCAAGAATGAATAATGTTTATCCTTGCTTTTTACAGCAATAGCTTATTGCTAACTCTTATTAGATGACTATTGCATGGTTTTACTTTAATCAATTACAGTACTGTGAAAGAAGAGTAACAAGGCTGTTCATGACTACATTACCCTGTTCTGCACCAAGAGCTGGCTCAATTCTGTGCACAGAGTGAAGAGTTAATTTGCATAGGTATGTTAACTTTCTGAAGGAGTTGAAAGTGCTCAGCACTTCATTATTTTTTCTTCTCTTTTTTTCTCTTACACCTCTTGTTTTATATAAGAGATAGTTATATAACCCTTAAATTCTCATTTCTTTTCTGAAATTGTCAGAAACAGAAATGAAAAATTTATTATACCTGAGACTCAGAAAATTGTAACAGCAGTAGAATTTCTGCATTCTGTATGGTGGACCTGAATTGAATTTTTGAATCTTCTCATTTTACAAGTAGTGAAATTTGCTGTCAAATTTAGAGTACAAAATGCAAATCAGATTATAACACACTGTCCTCAAGAGACATGAGAAATCACTGAAAAGGATCTGAACACTCCTCCGAAATTCACTTTACAGTCCAGGTCTCAATTCATTATGATCCAATTTTATTTAACATTTGGACAACTCCAATCTTAAAGTCTTCTTCAAGCTAATCGTATATTTTTGTTTCAAGTATTCTGCACAGGGAACCTTACACAAGATTTCTGAAATACTTTATCATAGTCAAATTCTTTTTCTAAATAGTCCTCAGTCCTCAGTTTTAATCTGTATAATAAATGTACTTAACGTTAATAGATAATCTATATGTAAATACCTGGAAACAAAAGGCTTTTCTTTTCCATTTTATTACTTATTTAAAAAAAAAAGTATATATGTATATATGTACAGATGGATCCTTCCCCCCATAGAGATTCACATTTATTTAAATATATTTTTAAAAAATAATTATTTGAAATGTGGCAAATTTTTTTACAATTTGTCAAAACATCAGTGAAATGAAAGTATAAATAACTGAATCATTTCCACTCACACTGTGAGTGACAGGCACTTAAAAATACTCTGTTTATTTCATTTCACATATTTCTATGCTGGATTTGTTTAATTTTATGCCATATATAGCTGTCTTAAAAATATTAAGCTTTTATTGCCAGAAGTTTCCATGATACTTATCTTCCCAAGACTGCAAACCAAATAAGACACACCAAACTGGCTGATAAATGCCATCAAGATCTCAGGCTTTGTCAGCATTATTTTTGGAAATACCCCCAAGACAATAACGATGGCAGTAATTTCATTAAGAATAAGAAAGATCAAGTCCTTCAACTACCGCAGTGCAAAAATGAGGTACTGGGTCCAACATTTTTGTGGTTTATGTTATTCTCGTCTGGCACAAAGACAGAAAATTTGACAACATAGCTGATGCTAATAGACAATCATACCTGGAAATTTCCCAATGAACCTCCAGTCTTTAATGATCTCAAGTTTTGGATGTTGGTTGTTTGGTTTTTTCCCATGGTCAGCACACAGTACATGGAGCTGAAACTTCTAAAGCAACAAATATAAACCTCTTGCGCTTATTTTCATGACTATCCCAGTAAAGTACCTTCACAAGAGATTCGTCAAAATCTACATAATTTATACATGCATATCCCGGGTTATATCACATGCCTATATGAAAAATCCCAACAGAAGTCATACACTATAGTGGTCAAACACAGGCAAAAACAAAAGACAAAAGCACCTGTTTGCCCATGTCAGAGGACTTTTTTTCGCAAACAACCTTTTGTTTCCTTCCTTACAATCCTACCCTCTGCAAAAAATTCCATAGGATGCTCAAAAGAGAAGCTTGAGAACTAGCACTCAGACAGTCTATCAAAATTCGTGGGCCTGGAAGAGATGTTTTATATTACACACAACAAGGCAATACTCCAGTTAGTGCAAATTCAAAGAAATTTGAATTATTTTTGCCCTGTGTATATTTCACCTAAAATCTGCTACAATTTGGTCTGGTTAGGGCTATTTAGTAAATAAGCTTTCCAAGACTTACTAACCTATTCTGGGTTATAAAGGTCTAAGCTCTTTCTCCTACTCTTAGCCCCCAAGAAACTCTTTGACTAAGCAGTATTGCAGGGTAAGCAACGTATTTATTGGTTTCAACACCAACACGGTACAGTGCAGACCATATACCTTAAGGTAAGACCTTGAGCAGACAACTTGCCTTGTATTTTCAATTAATTGATTTCAAAATGCAAAATACATACCAGAAAAAGTGACCTTGTTAATTTTTATTGAGTAAAATTTACTGGAGACAGAAAACAGTGCAATAAATAACCATAACCTTTGCTTGGCATAGCTGTTGGTTATGTGAAGGCCAACATCTTCTCACGGGACTAAAGATCATCTTTGTGCTAATTACCATTACCTGTATGAAATGTTAAATGTCTAAGGACTAATGAAACAAATATTTCCTAATAATCTGAACTTTTGTAAGTTATATCATTCTTAAACATCTTAAGTTGTTCTATTGATAATTGCTGAATCCAGAGACATTTTTAAGAAAACCTGTCTCTGTTTTTCTTCCCAGAGAATGTTAAAGGGAATAATGGAGGGATGTGTAGGGCTCTGTATTCTTCTGTTTGACTTTTATTTTAGTGGAGACATTCACCAAGGGCACATCCACAGCTCAGAATGGTGCTAAGGTTTGAGAATTGACTGACACAGCACTGTGAAAGAGTTTGATCTTTGCACTCAGTCACGAAGTCATCAATCCTGACACAAATGGTCACTGAGATGAGGCATTCAGGCAAGCGTGGAAAATGGCACCTTTTCCCTGTCATAGCTGTTGAGAGTGGAGAACTTTTAGTAGGCCTGAAGTCATATGTCATTACTCTGGGTAAGGTCAAACTGCCCTGGAAGCAGGAGCAGAGACAGACTGGACATGTTCATTGATCACCGGGGACTCCACCTCCCAACATTACACTACTTGGAAGAAATATCCCCGTCTGTGTCTCTTCCAGCTTTTGAGTTAGATGCTGCAAACTGTCACTTAATAGACACCATAAGGTGAAGCTTAGTAGCAGAGCTTGACATGCTTTGAAAAATTGTAAAACTTATCTGAGAAAAGCAGTGGATGCTGTACTCTAGGAAGCATTCCTGCACTACTTCGGAAATCCAGCAGGGACTCTTATTTCCATAGCTTTCTAAAATATACCTGGTAATGGTGCTCCACAGCTATTAAACACATGTGTAAGTCCAAATCCTTTTTTTTTTTCTTCCCATTTCTTCATAGGATGTTGTCAGAGAAATAGATTTTCAAAATAAGCTGTTATCCAAGGCTTGTTTGGTTTTGGTTCTTATGTCATAATTTCTGTGTTATCTGTTTATGAAAAACTGTGTATTTCTCTATATTTTTCCTTCTAAAGTGACTTGGAAAATTCAACTATTTGAGATCATATTGAGTGCATATTTGGAAGGGAAGGAGCATGACTGAGCATGGGAGAAGGAGCTTGCAGACAACCATCTCTACAAGGAAATCCCTCTTGTCATAGATTAAAGCAACAGAGCAAACAGAATTTCTGCTAAAGAAACTGCCAAGGATGTAATGTCAGTGGATTTATATCTATGTTTAAAAACACACACTTGTATATCTGTCTGAAAAAGAGACAATACAATGCTCAGCATGACTTGCCAAGTGACCTCAAATATCTGAAACAAGACAACAGTAAAGAAACAATGTCAGAGTGCTACAGTGCAAGATGAACATCGAGAGGTAGAGAGGGGAAGAAATAACTGAAAGACATCAGGTTGAGAGCCAACCTGTCTGCAATCAATGTGAGTCTCCAACGATCATAATTCAAAACTTCACCTTAATAAAAATACTAGGGGGGAAAGGGAAAAGGAAAAGCCTAAAATGAAGAATGAAAAAAAACAGCAAAACCTCTTAGATTTGGAGGCTGTAACTTAGTAAAATCAGCTCTTTGTGTTTATGAATACTATATCACACATCAAGTAATTCATGAAAACATCAGAAGAATTTCTGTTATTGTACTTACATTTTTCACATTTAAAGTGTGAATTTGTGCTAACAGTTTTAGTTTCATTATCTTTTGAAAAGCCCCATCAAATTTCATTACAAGTGAACTTATCTATGATAGCTCATTGGTTCTTTTTATTTCAGTAGTACTCAAGTTGAGAAATAAGGCAGTTCTTTTGAGCAGTTGCTCTGTTTGAAGGGTCTAGGTCTTTTCTCTGTTCACAACCTCAGTAACACACCTCTGTTCACAACCCAGCCCAGTGACTGGGAAACACAAATTGCCTGTACTATGAGAGACACAATACACTATTTGTAGTTGCAGTGGAAATCTTTAACTGAACTGAACTTGAAAATATATTCCTTTTTGGTATAGGTAATTTCAAGGACTGGAAAAAAGATTAGGATAATTGTACTATTTGTGTTATCTCTTTTACAACTTTATTAATACTAAGAAGGACATCCAGAAATTCCAGGAAGATTGTGGTGTTTTCCCTGGATAAAAGTATTGACTTGTACCTCATAACTGTAGTTAGATCAAATTTCTCTGTCTTCGTGTTTCCATACGGTTAAAGATTGTCCCATACTGCAGCTCTTTAGCAATACTATTTATAATTTGCCTGAGGTTAGTGGTGAAATACCTCCCTTCTTGTGGTATGCATGACTACAAACATGAAGAAATAAGAAATCTATGAGGACAAGAAAAGAAAAGGAAAAGGGAAAAAAGAAAAGAAAAAAGAAAAAGAAAAGAGAAATAAGGAAAAAAAATACAGTAATGAAAAAGAAATGTTAGTGCCTCTCTACTCATTTTGTCTTTATTTCTCACTGAGATTTTGATGGGAAGTGGTTAGCTGAAGAAACACAGGAAAGATAGACAGGAAATAATGTTAGGGAAAAAGCTGGAGGAGAGCCTAGAAGACTGTAGAAAACATCAGGCTTCACAGGCAGAGAAATTTTGTGCAGAGGATTTTTAATCAGGCTATCAGTCTTCAAGTAGGAGGAAACACTCAAGTGACAGTTGCATTGTCAGACCGCAGGTACTGCAGAAAAGCTGCCAGCACTGCTTTTCATCTTGCCCCTGCTGGTCCCAGAAGCCCTTCACCCTGGAAATGGAGGGAGAAGACTTCCTACGTTGGATGTCTTGTCCCAGTAACAGACCAGAGAGCAGTCATTGTTCTTTCTGCTGCTTTTTGTGTTCACAAATGTGAGGGGAGCACACTTTTACATATCTTTGCATCAATAACAAGACAGGACATAAAGGTGGAAGCCATGACTCCTCTCTAAGTCTTGGGCTACTGTTTCAACTCTTCTGCATTTATGAGATTGTCCATTTTTTATTGCCACTCAAATATTCAGCCAGTAAATTATCTAATTTTTAATTAATTTATTAAATTACTGCAAATTTATGTGACTGTATAAATATTTGCATATGAATATTCAGTGCATGTAAAGATCATAAAGACATTTCCACCAAAAAACTCCCCCCTCAAATTATCAAAAAAGTAAGGTGAAGGTGATTAAATACTTACATAGTAAGAGGATTAATGAGTACACTGAAGAAGGCAAAAAAAAAAAAAAAAAAAGCTGAGGAAGCATGTCAGAGTATGGAAGTGAAGTTAACCTTCTATAACTTGCAAGCACTTTGGTATAAGTATGGAAGCCTTGAATTTAATAAGTGTGTTAGATTTTTAATAAATTATTCAGAATATCTCCTGTGTCTACTTTTTAAAATCTATATTTAAGATCATTTTGATTCTTGCTATAATAGGAACTTTTTAAAATTGCTATTTAAGTTCCTGCTGGCTAAGGTTAATCAGTTGTTCTGTGGGTATTTCTTGTTTGAAAATTTTTTCTCAAACAGGTGAAAATTTTCAACCAATCTTTATGTTGTGAACAAAATCCAAGAAATGTGAAAATTAAATTAGACACTATGAAAATACTTCAAAGACCAAGGTCAGTTAGAGAGTGACATAATTTGCCAAGGGAAATTTTTGAAGAAGAGTCACTGAAGATATTCAAGGCTATCCTAGTAATATGTAGGACTAATTATATAGCACTGAGAGCTTTCAAAGTGCTGTACAGACATGAACTAATTAATCTGCTCAATACCCCTCAGAGACAGGGGAGGAAGCATTGCAACTTTCAGCATCACCTGCCAAAGCTTCTGGTAAAAGGCAGAATAAAATTATATTGAACAAATCACCCTACCTTGGACTCTGTCTCTGTTAAATATGTGCACATGTATGTGTATTTATGCAAACTGAAGATGCTGAAGACATATAAAAGTAAAAACAAAAAGAACATAAAAAGAATCAAAACTAGAAGTATGGTTTGGAAGGCTATTATATATATATTTGGACTACTGAAGGACACCATTCTTCTTTTTTTTCATGTTCCATTGGTGTAAGTAATTTTCATAGTTAAAACATTAAAGCCTTATTTAAATTGTTGCTTGACCTTATATCTCATATACCGAGTAGTAGAGGTCTACAAGTTAGAACCTAATTTTTCATCTTGTACTGATTTGTGTGTGTTTTATATTCTTAGTTTATCTTACTGCAGTCACTAAGATCCGTTTATACTGTATAATGTACAAGCAACTCAGAGAGCTTCAAGGAGAAGAAAAAAATTAGACAAAAGACATCAGGGGAATATATTCAGAAACAACATACTGTTATTATATTTGACTGTGACATAAGTGTATCCTAAACTCTCAGTATTTAAACAAAATACTATTATTTACATATTCCCTTAGCAGCTACTTAAAAAATAGTGAATTTGGTCCTAGACATGCAGTAGGTAGAGTAAGTGTTCAGCAGCAGTGTTTGACTAGCATTTGTCTTCTTTGAAATATCAGAGAGCAGAGAACTCAGAGAGTTCAAAAGGGATGTACTTGTCATAGAGTCAAAGGCAGTGATGATTTTTCTAGGAAAGGTGATGAGAAGTAGAACTGAGCACTGAACTTAACTGGGGAAGTTATCTACTGGTTTTGTTCTTTGCATACACAGAGGGAGCATGTTGCTTGCCTTTTTAACTAAATCAATTGCTAAAAGAAATGCTCCCATCTTTCTTTAAAACAAACAGCTTGTGAATCTTGTCTCACAACAGCCAGAGAGTGATATAAATGTACACATTATTCATTCAAGGATAAGTACTGGAATGTCCAGCTATTGAAATACAACCAATTCTTCTTTAGTTACTGTTTAAGTTTCTAGATTTCTTATATGGAAAGTTAAATAAGCCATAAAATACACAGAATTATTAGAGAGAAATTATGCACTTGTATATGAAAGCATTTCAAACTCTCAGTAGATATTAAATTAAGAACAATTTACCTAATTTTTATTAGCTGGCTTAGGATGTATAATGTGTGTGTCAGACTTCTGGTCTTTATGTTAAACTTAAAGACTGGCTAAGCAGTAAGCCTAGAGTTAAGCTTGATCATGGTCTTAACTATAGAAACAGTCATTTGTCCCTTTTAGTCTCTCAAATTGTGATCAAGGGTTCCAGGGAGTATCTCCAGGTTTAGATTTGAGTTTGAAACCCTACAGAGAAAAGACAGTATCACACTTCTTTTTACAGTGCTACCACCTATTCTTTTTTTCAGTACTGAAGCCCCTTAAATTTAGTGAAGGCAGATTATAGGAAAATAATATTTCATTATTCATTACACAGAATTGTGAAATTTCTGAAATTTATAGTTTTGGACCATAAAATATTGTTACTGTACAATTAGCTAATGGAGAGATTAGTATAAATCTGAGGAAGACTCAGAGTAGGGGAAATGGGGATTCACAGCAACACCTTCGTTTTCTATTTTACAACTCCAAAAATAATAGAAGGGAAAAAAGTTTTACCTGGTGCATAATAAACCCATTGAACTTATTGCTCCAAGGCATAAGAAAGGCCAGGAGTTAAGTAGGAGTCAAGTTAAATTAGTTAGGATTAAAAAGTGAGGACTATAAATCTCCTTGCACTCAGAAATAAGCTAGGCACTACCTAATAAGAATTCAGAAGAAATTTTCCCTGTGGGCAGATTTTTCAATGGAGATTTCAGTGTCTTTTTCTGACGTATTCAGTCTTGACTACTAAAAGTGAAATAAATAGACAGTCTTGACTCCTTATAGCAATTTCTATATATTTACATGTTCTTAAAGACCATTTGGGCCTTGGCAGTTCAGTTGGACTGGAGACATTTCAAAATTGGTAGTGGTGACTACACCTGAACTTTTCAAAAGGAAATTGGGCTTATATTCACATTAAAATAGTCTAAAGTTTGAAATATCTGACTACACTCTCTGTATTCCCTCCTTATGTTTTTTTACTGTACTCTTGATGGGTTGCTGTCTGAGTGCTCTACATATAACATAGGCAAAGTTATTTGATATCCATCATTTGGTCTGCTGCAGTCTGCAAAACACATTGTCCTAGAAAATCTTAAAACAAAGCTTTAGCATATACTGGCAGATTGTAGATTTGTCAAAGTAAATCTGCAATACATGTGAAAATTTGTGCGGTGGAAGATACTTTCTTCAAAATGTTTTAATTTTCACAGTACTCAAATTTTATTAGCTAAATCTTATTTCATTTGTTTCAAATATAACAGTTAACAGTTTTCTGGAAGAATATACACATTTAAATAAATATTACACCAGTTGTTCACTCTGCTTTGTATAAGTGATATTTTTTTAGATTAAAAAACCTCTGCTTCTAAAGATAGATCAGCCAAACAACTTTCTGCCACAGTATAGTTTGGAAAAAAACTCAACCAAACCCAACCAACCAAACAAACAAACAAAAATCACAAAACCCCTAAAACCAAGAACAACAGAAAACCCACCCCAAAATCAATAAAATAACTTTCTTTTGCCTAAATGATGATTATTCATAGTTATCTACAGGTAGGAGTTAACTGTTAACATAGGCTTTGCAGAGACTTAGGTGAAGATGGATCAACAAAGAACGAAAACAAAAGCTGCAGGTGGTACTCAGAATTCTCTGGAGATAAGAATGTCTTTCTGTTGTGAAATCCTATGTTTACAAAAGTTTTACTAAAGGAAGAATAAGACTGTTCTTCCACTAAAACAAGTAAAAGGTTCTCTCTCCAGAGATGCTAACACATACTGGTAATCTTAATATGACTTTTGGAGAGCATCCTGGGCTGAAATGTGAAATCCCTACAATGCAAGATTTTCAGGGAGATTCAATATTTCCTTTTTATTTTTTCCCTGTACCTGAAGGCTTATGTTAATCCAGTCAGTAAAGCCAGTAATTTATTGAACACACAAGGATGGAAGTCATTTGGGTTGTCTGTGTTTACTTTGCTTTTGTAAACTACATTTAACGGAGGGTGATCTCCTGTGACAGCCACTGTATCTCACTGTTGGGAATGTGCCATGAAAATCCTGCAGTTTCTACTGCACAGACAGGGGCAATGCTGCCCCTGCCTAATTACAGATTTTTTTTTCCTCTTAAGCTCCAGAAAATCAAAGGATTGCAGCGTACCAGTACTGTAAAGCTCTGGAGAGAGGATAACCCCATTTAGAAGAAATATCACCGATGGCTGGAAAACAGTAAAGGAAATGCTGTTTTGAGAGATGTTTGAAGCTGGAATTTAGTAATAAAAAGTTACCAGTGGTACTCTATCACTAGAAGCATTTATAACTTTTATTATACTCAGTCCTGGAGAAGCCACCAAGAAAAGTGCAGATATGTCTCTGCAAACAAATTCTACTTCAAGGACAAAATTCCTTGTATCACAAATGAGAAGCTGAAACCTGTTCTTTTCTCTTTGTTCGTTTGTTGTTGTTTAAATCATTATTTTAGGTGTACAAGGGAAACTAACAAATCAAACAGTAGTTTTAAATGCTGAATTTCTTTGGAAAATAGTGTGTATTTCCAATATGGGACAATAATAATTTGATTTTATGCATAGAAGAGGAGTCACAATAATAAGTAAATACTAATGTCATTGTCACCTGCATTGAGTTCTTAAGGCCACAAAATGCTCATGTACTCAATGCCCAAAGGAACATTGATGTTTAGGATACACAGATGCAAGTTAAGATCCTCAATTTTCATTAAATAGTTTTTCCAAATGTGATATGGTTTTGCCTAGACAGATGTGTAGCACATAGTAAGGGTGACAGTTCATGCAAACTATAGAAATGGCTCAGATTAGAACTGAAGGCTTGCAAAAGGTTTTGAAAGATAATTAAGAGAACTTTGATTTCTTTACCAAAATGGAGTCCTGCAGAAAGAAGACTAAGATTAATCAAAGTCAGAGCCTCACTTTTATGTCTCCTGCCTGATGAACCTAGTGGCACATGTCCAATATGAAGTACTACTGAGACAGAATGGTAAACAGTAAATTAAGTTTCCTAAATAAACTTGCTGGATCATATCCTCCAAACCCTAGTGATTATTTCCTGTTTCATGATTTGTTCAGTTCAAGGTGCACATTTACTCATAAATCTCTTGGATTAGACTATCTGGAAGACTTTTATGTAGCAACAAAAGATCATAAATGAGAACCCCTTCCTCTGTGAGAAGAACCTGATTTTACAGAGTTATATGTGTGCTCCCTCCAAACGACAAACACTAAAATAAAATAAAGTGAATAATTTCTAGATCCAAAATAAACTTTTGTACTAAACCCTCTTTTGTCCAACAGGTTCTATCACACATACATCTGCTTACCTTTGGCCACACAGAATATATAGAAGTGATCCGGTGGTGATGGATGACTCACTTAAGTTCTGCTCTCAGAAATGAATTGTTCCATTCCCCTGCCTAGAAGATGATGGAAGAAGGTATTTTCACCAATATTGTTGGTTTTGAAACTAGGGTGAGAGTGTATCCACTAGGATCCAAAGATCATACATCAATTTGGTGATAGGCAACAAAAAAAGTTGGCTACTCAAGGAATTCCCTTAAGGAAACCGTATGCATGGAAGATGGGGTATAAAATGCAAATACTTTCTTGTGACAATTTTTTTGGTATCATAAAAGAATGATGTGTAAGACAAAACCAGAAAATGTGTTTAAAAGCATGCTGACAGCACAGCTTCTATTTTGTAAGGTTTGGTAGAACAAGGAGCTTTTTTCCCAGAAGAGATAGCATAAATATTCGGTACATTTACTTGTGTTTAGACCCTAAATAATTCAATACTTATGATGTTCAAAACTTTATTATCGTATACGTTTGCTTCTGTCAAACACAGAGCGATATACTGTTACAGTGAATACATCCTAAAAAAAAAATTAACATTATGTTCAAAGAAAGAAAATTTTAACCGAAGTAATAAAAAGTGACACTTTCTTTGAGGGAAGTTTCTAAGACAATAAGATATCACATGGAATGAAAAATAAGCCCAAAATAACAAAATTTTGGGCTTTGTGAATTTTATCCTAGGTTTTTTTATTACATTCAGCAAGATATCAAGAAGTTCTTCAGGCCTTCAGCGTCTGAGAAAGATTCATGTTACCTGCATTCTAGAACTTTAAGAGCTTTGAAACATCAAGACTTATTCTCAAAGATTTTGTATATATTGAATAGGATTGAAGGTGGAAAATGTGCTCCCTTTTTTTTGTAGGGAGTATTGCAGCACAGCACCAGTCACTTTGGTCACTAAAAATAATGGTTATAAAACTGTTACGAAAGCCTCAATTAATTTTAGTTTGTAGTTCTAAATCTAATTCACCCTGTTGATTCGATGTGCAACAAGATGAGAGCCAGTAAAGTTTAAATTTAAGCTTAAGCTTACTTGAATCGGATGCTACTGCCAGTGATTTCTTTGGCATGTTTCCACTAAATAGTTTCGAAGTGTCCCCATAGGAAGACCTGACATATAAATTTCTCTATATAACTCTACGTTGTCCCTTCCCCAAATCCATTTCAGGTTTAGATGCTTACAAAGCAGCCTGAATATTACAAAGATTGAACTATTATAGCATTGCAGCAAGAAATTGAACCTTACAAGTGGGTAGTCAGGCTGAACCCCAAGAAGAGAGCTTCATGCATTCCTCTGTAAGGGATGTTTTCAGACCTCAAAACAAAGGAAAGCAGAATATATTTTTTTTCCCTGTTTTTAACAATGCATTCTTACTAAGTGTGTGGATCCAGTCACTTTAAAAGGAATAGAATACAACTCACCACACCATTTATTTCAGAGGTTTAATACAATTCCATTTGGTAATGAATAAAAAAATCTGGTTCAGATTGCTTTTCTCCTGCTCCTTTCTTAGAGCCTTTCGTGGAGATGAATCATATTTTTGGCACGCTGGTAGGACACTTGCCTTTATATCTTACTTTTGCAGATCACTGATCTGCTGTTTTGGCATATTTAAGCAAACCATATGAAGTCAGTTTCTCCCGGTATTTCAAATTATTTAAAGCTTCCCATTACTCTGCCCTCTTTAATGCTATTTTTGTTTAGCTATTGGATTTCTTTTTTACATTATGTAGCAATTCTGCATGATATTCCATATCCTGCTTCTGGGTAACCTTTGAAGGCAAGCTGTCTTACAGTGATAGCCTTCCTCCTGCCTCCGAGTTCTCCCTCAGTTTATTGACTTTGCACGGAAATGTTTAGAGTTGCGCTTTTACTGCCATCTAGTGCCATAATTAAAAAAAAAATAAATAAAAAAATCCTTTATCCTGTGGCTTGGGAGTGGAGTAACATAGGCTGTAAGTGAGATTATTGTACTGTATTTGTTGAAAAATAAAATGCAATATAGCATGATTAATACAGGAAAGTAGTAAGACCTTTGAGATTTTAGTAGATATTAAGGAGATGGGTCAACATGTACTAAACTGATATATGTTTAGTTTAGTGTCATCTGTTTGCCCATACATGAGTATCACATTTATTTTGTTATCTATTAAATTGAAAGTAAAACAACAGTACATTTTCTGCTTCTCATATGACTCTACCAGTGAGTAGGTTGGGCTGTACAATAAGTTGGAAGGGGATAAAACAAGGACAGCTGACTTCAGTGGACCAAAGGGACATTCGTTACCATATGACATTGTGCTCAACAATAAAAAATGTGGGGAAGAAGGACGAAGGGTGTCAGTTATGTCACTTGTTCTCCTAAGTCACACTTATGCATGATGGAACCATTTTCCTGGAGTTGTCTGAATACCTGCTTTGCTTTCACATACAATTTTTACTTTACCTATGAAACTGTCTTTATCCCAACCCGCGTATTTTCTCACTTTTATCTTTCTGATTTTTAATCCCATCCCACCAGGGAGGAGTGAGAGAGTGGCTGTGCAGGGCTGAGCTGACTACCTGGGTTAAACCACAGCAACTTGTACACACAGAACAGAAGATCTGTGTAGATTAACAAAAAAATAATTTTATGTGAATGTGTTGGCGTTCGTAGAAACATAGAATCATAGATTAGTTTGAGTTGGAAGGGCTTGTTAAAGGTTATATAGTCCAGCCTTCCCTGCAATGAGCAGGGACATCTTCAACTAGATCAGGTGGTTCAGAGCCCCATCCAGCCTGACCTTGTATGTTTCCCGGGATGGGGCATCTACCACCTCTCCGGGCAACCTGTTTCACTATCCTCATTGTAAAAAGTTTCTTCCTTATATTGGCTCATGCTGAGCTTTTCATCCACCAGTATCCTCAAATCCTTCTCATCAAGACACTACCAATCCCATCATCCTTTAGCTTGTATTGATACTGCAGGTTTACCCTACCTAAGTGCAGGACCCTGCATGGGGTTCACACAGGCCCACTTCTCAAGCCTGTCCAGGTCACTCTGGATAGCATCTGGACTCTCATACATGTCAACTGTAAAAACCAGTCTTGGTGTTGTCTGCAAACTTGCCGAGGGTGCACTCAATTCCACTATGTCACTGATAAAGACATTGAATAAGTCAGTATAGGACTCATAGGGTCCCAGCACAGACCCCTGAGGGACATCAATTGTCATTGATCATTGAGCCATTGACCACTGCCCTCTGGATGCAACCATCCAACCACTTCCTCATCCAATGAACAGTCATCCTGTCAAATCCATACCTCTCCAATTTAGAGAGAAGGATGTTGGGGAAGAATGAGTCAAAGACCTTACAGAAATCCAGATGGATGACATCCATCACTCTTCCCTTGTCCACTGATTTACTCATTCCCGTCCTAGAAGGCCAGTACATTGGTCAGGCAGGATTTGCCCTTGGTGAAGCCGTGTTTGCTGTCTTAAATCACCTTCCTGCCCTCCATATGCCTTAGTATAACTTCCAGGAGGATTAGATCTGTTCCATGATCTTCCCAAGCACAGAGGTGAGTCTGACAGGTTGGTAGTTACAAGAGTCATCCTTTCTTCCCTTTTTTAAAATGTGTGCAATGTTTCCCTTTTTTCAGTCACTGGGGACTTCAGCTGACTGTCATGACTTCTTAAATATCATGAAGAGTGGCTTGGAAACTACATCAGCCAGAAGGCTGTTAGTTAAGAAAAGCAAGGGAATCTCAGTGACACACCACCTGATATCTCAGAGGAGAAAGGAGAAAATAATAAGAAATAGAAATTAAAATATATATATATACAAGCAGCTGTCCTTAAGGTCTTGGCCCCATTATGACTGAAGCAAAGTCTGACAGTGATGAGTACAGTGTAAAAATTGAAGTTGTATAGGTTTTTCTCCTTTAGAGACTGAAATATTTGGGTTATTGACCAAAATTGGATAACTACGTTAAGAAAATTTTTTAATGTTTATAAAATACATATAGTTGTCTCTTTTATGTGGTTCAACTCTGTCATTTATCCTATTTTTTAATATATTTTTTTTTCAAATAACATTCTGAGAGTCAACCACTGTAGTAACCAGATTTTTCAGAGCTCTATAGAGGTCATGCTAATGTCATAACATTGAGTTATAAAAATACAACATCCTATCAAATTTCTATCAATATTGTTGATATAATAATAATTTAATCTCACTGATACGTCAAGTTTATAGCAGTCATATTGTAGGCAATTTTGGTGGCAGCAGGTATGGTATTAACAATAACACTGTATCAGTTCTGCTTTGACCATAAATTTTGCTTTGAAATTGCAAACAGAGAGCTTATGGAAACTGTGTGGGCTATCCTCCTAGCTATCTATTAAAAGTTTGCATACTTGTAATGGTTAATTCTAGGAAATATAGCATAAAATGTTCCTGACTATACCAAGAATACAACTCCTGGCATGAAAAGATAAGGTGACAAAATGAAAGAACATGGACTTACTTTGTATGCCCTATTCCCACACAGTACCTTCTTTATTGAGCATTTTCCAAAAGTATCTGAGAAATGGAAAAAAGCTGGAAACTAGAAAGTACCAAGATAAATTTTCTGTTTTCTGCTGCACAGTAGTTTTGCTGAAAAGTTATGTCATCTTACTGCTCTACAATAGATTTGCTTTATATTGCTTTGTATTGCTGAAAAGAAATTCAGAATAACTCATGCTTGATGAAGCACTTCTCAACTGGAATTTGATTTCTTACTTTATAAAAAAGTAGAATAAAATAGAAGAAAAAGTAGAGAAAAGTGTTGCTAGCCAAAAGCAGACAGACTTACATTTGCATCACTTTTTATAGTGTTAGATCAGAACAGCTTGGTCATGTAGAACATTTTGTTTTCAAGTTTATATATGTAATAAAACACTCACCAAGTAATTGATTAAATATGTCTGTTAACATGTACGCATTAACATCATATTTCCCTAATGATTTGGTTCTGGAATTAGTTTGCAGACCATGTTGAAAACAATTAATTCATATGAATATAAAACATGAGAAAATTTAGAATATACTGTTTGCAATTCAGTCACAGGATGGATTTTTTTTCTTCTCTATTTAAATTTCTTTAACAGAACAATAATATGTTTAGACAAAATTGACATCTAAGATTAACATCCATCTTTCCCTCACCGCTAACAACTTTGCATTTTCTCTCAAATTTTCACTCAGAGGAGCTATCCTTGACGTAATTGGAACAGTTTACCTTTTTAGAAAAGTTCTGGTAATTGTTACTTGTTTCTCTTTGTTATAGCAGGAACATTTGCTCTTGTCCCCTAGTATTCAAAGGATAAGAACTATGGGATACAAAAACCCTGAGAAATGTGAACAAAAGTGCTGACCTTTGATAAAGGTTTTCTGTTTGCTGGAAGATCCATACCAAATTTTTTTTTCAGAGCAAAGAGAATGGACATGGCTGAGTGAAATGTGCATGTGTTTTGCAACGTAAGGCTGGCCCTAACATCAGGAAAGTGGAATCAGAAAAAGAAGTGGAAATCTCCATTTCTGTATCTTACCTGGAATGCAGTGTGTCTTCTGTTTTGATGCAAAGGCAGTAGTAAAAGTGAAGACCGTATAGTCAAGGGAGATCAGATATGGAGAACAGATTTTCAGATGAAAAAAAGTTTATTTTCTAATTAACCTCTTAGATGCTTCTCTATTGCATCCTTCTCTTTTTTTTCTGCACGTCTATCCCGGCTCATTTCCTCAAAAAGCTCAATAGTTACAGAACATGATACTCTTTGACACTCTGCCTTCTTCCTCCTGTGAATGTTATAACAAGAGAGAAGGTGGCCCTGAATTGATTTTGTTTTAGGTATTCAAAACACAACTGCTGCTCAAGGCTTTCAGTTTTCATGACACAGTTAAAGTCAAATTGTCAACACATGCCTTAGACTGTCAGCTTCAGTAAATATTGATTCTACAATTGCACTGCACAGGCATATTAAAAACAAATGCATGTGCTTGTGCAACATCCCACTTCATCTTTAGTCAACTAAAATTAATCGTAATCTCACTATGAGGTTCCTTATGGTGAGACTTGATCACATATGATCTGGCTTCTCAGGAATTAGAGTACTTATTAGCTGCTGCGAAGATCATCTTCTGCTACTTCTTGCAGAAATACTTTGTGGCTTTGTTCCTCTCTGCCTGTGTTTTGTTTTTAACTTAGACTTGATGAATTCACACCAGAAGGCTATGCTGCCACACCAGAAGGCTGTGCTGCCATATAGCGAGACATGGACAGGCTAGAGTTGGGCGGAGAGAAACCTGATGGAATTCAACAAGGGTAAATGTAGGGTGCTGCACCTGGGGAGGAATAACTCCATGCACCAGTACAGGTCGGGGACTGACCTGTACTGAGTGGAGAACACTCTGTGAAAAAAAGACCTGGGAGTCTTGGTGGACAACAGGATGTGCCCTGGTGGCCAAAAAGATCAGTGGCAACCTGGGGTACATCAAGAAGATTGTGGTAAGCAGGTTGAGAAAGGTTATCCTGTCCCTCTACTCTGCTCTGGTGAGGCCCCACTTGTAGTAGTGTCCAGTTCTGGGCTCCCCAATTCAAGAAGGACAGCAAACTGCTGGAGAGGGTACAGCAGAGAACCACAAAGACGATTAGGGTATTAGAACATATCTTTTATGAGGAAAGGCTGAGGGACTTGTGTCTTTTTAGTCTGGAGAAGAGAAGACTGAGGGAGGATTTTATCAATGCTTATAAATACTTAAACGTGAGTGTCAAGAATAAGGGGCCAGTCTTTTTTTTGGTGGTGTCCAGTGACACCAGGAAATGGACACAAACTTGAGCATAGAAAGTTCCATATAAACATGAGGGGGAACATCTTTCCTGTGAGGGTGGCAGAGCACTGGAACAGGCTGCCCAGAGAGTTGGTGTAGTCTCCATCTCTGGAGATATTCAAAACCTGCCTGGACGTGTCCCTGTGCAACCTCCCCTAGATGGACATGCTCTGGCAGTGGGGTTGGACTAGATGATCTCCAGAGGTCTCTTCCAAACCCATATTATTCTATGATTCTGTAAATGACATCAATTTAACAGTTTTCAATTCACTAATACCATTTTGTTGATACGTTATTAGCTCTTAAGATTCCTATTAATGATAGAAATAAGCACCCTTTATTTTTTTTAACTCTACATAGTGATAGTACTTACATATAGATAGCAGTAAAAAGTTATCAAAGCTATGACCATTACTGTAACTCAAACTTCTCACTCAGTCAGTGAAATTTTTTAAATATGGAACAGCTAAGGTTTGCTTTGCATGAGAGTGGTTTGGACACAGCTTTTACTACCAAAGAGTACAATAAAGAAGATGGGGAAAATTTTTGTTATAGTATCATTAAAATAAGGTAGGTAATGCTGCTATCATCTAATTATATTTACCTCATGATTATTGTGAAATAAAAAATAACAACTAAGTATGATTGTTTCTAAAACTTCATTGCAGCCATTGGATTTCATTTCAGTCAAATAAAAGGAAATAAAAAATTGAAATAGCAATAGATAAAATAGAGAATATGAACTTTGAAAACTAAGTGTATTTTTCTAAAAGGCAAAGGGAAAGCTTTTCTCCCAGGAAAAAATAATAAAAAAGCAAAATAACAAGGTAAAGGAATACATTTTTCTTTTCTTGTTGTACTAAATAAATAATAATAAAAATACAATAATGCATAATGAACAAAGAGTGGTAAATAAAACTTAATCCCTGATGCCAAGAATTGTTTTCCCCATGAACAGTAAATGAAAAGTGCAATGTTCCTTACTATAATTACTGTTAGCTCCATGAATGGTATGTCTGCGCAACATTAAAGTCCACAATGTCCTTATGGTATGTCCCTCATGAACAGGGATTCTACAGAAATCAGCAGATATTTTAATAGGTGTTTTTTTATCAGCTTATTGATCACAGAGAGAACAGTATTCCTAGTATAGATTATTTCTAGAATAAAAGAAAAAAAAAAAAAAAGCCTACACGGTAATTTGCAATCTGTAACGAACTCTTCATTCCATTCCTGTTTTGTATTCTCTGTGAAACTTTTCCCTGTAAGGACATCATGACCATACAGGAAAAGAGAATAATACACTCCTTTTTTATCCAGAAATGACTGACTCATCAGAAGTACACTAAAAGTTCAGTCAATGCTAGGGGTGAAGTCCCATCAAAGTCAGTGGAGCTGTGCAATCTTATATCAGCTGTGGTTCTAACTAATGACTTCCTTGTCTTCTTTTGGCTGAGGTCACCAACATTGCCTTCAGACAGCCTAGCTCAGCAATGTCTCACAAGACCCTGGTGAGATATATATTATCTTTAAATGTCTATGTGCTTACAGAAATTAGGCACATTGGCATTTTTTCTTATTATTTCCAACTGTTCCTTAAATACACAAATAATTCCTCAAATCTTTGCTGCTGCCTTCTATTTAAAACCCCTTTGTGTTCCATTTTAAAATATTTTCTTTTATAGAATGTTTTTCAAATAATTGTCCTACAGTAAACCACACACAATGTTGACAAACCATGCGTTATTATTTTGGATTTAACTGAGATTTGTAAATAATTTATGTCAAAAGAACTATTTCACTTTGTTGACAACAGAGTTAATTGTCAACAAAGAGGGAAATGTGCAAACAGGCATAGCATATTGAAGAACAGACTGCAAACACACAAGGAAAGATAGACTTAGATCACAGGAAATAAAATGTGTTTGCAGAATAAATACTTGTAAACAACAACGGTTTTAAAGAAAAAAATCCCAGGGGGGGGAAAAATAAACAATCAATAACAAAACCAAACCAATCAAGCTTGTTCTAGACACATAATACGACAAAATAAACTTCTGCATTAAAATGGCATTAAGATGGCAAGAAAATATTTGAGAGGATAACAATGAGACCAATTAGGTTAGCTGACTAAATCTAATAGGCTATGATTGTTAATAAGATGATGGAGTGAGTTGATTTGACCTAGGGAAAAATACAGAAGAAAAAAATTTGAACGTAAGAAAAAGTTGGCATCTTAAGAGGATCCCAGGGCTGTATTTAATAGACTCTCATGGCTCTACTTTGTTGCCATTAAGTTTCATACTTCCAACACAGTTTGTCAGATAAATACTCTTCCTGTGAGAGACGTAAACAACAGCTTTTCTGAGTGATGGCAACTATAAAAAGTGGTTGAAATGAAGTGGTCACATCAGTTGATACAGAATGAGTAAGTCATTTCATCCATGGTGTATTGCAGTGCAGAAGATAATTCATTATGGTGATTCCCCTGCTTATTCACACATGCACCGTTCTCATCCATCACTCATATAGGATTCAGTAACAGCATAATAGAAACAAAAGCCCTTGTCAAGGTGGCATGGGATTCTTGTCTAATATCCAGCTAATAGGAATGAATAAGGTCACAACAGAAGCTAATTTGGCATGTCAATTTGAAAAGTGCCGGTGTCCTACCAGCTTTTAAAGACATACGTATTCTTTTTGCCTGTATTCAGATGTACATACTCCTTAAATAATGTGTGTTCTTTAACTCTCTTATTAAAAAGGCACACTGTCATCTCAGCGCTAAGGCTGAGAAGCAGCACCCTGTTCTGGTTTGTCAGTCAAAGGACAAGTTGCTCCTGTCAGCAGTTCTTGTCAGGAAAAATGAGGTATGTATCTGCAGTATATACAGTGACTGTTTCCAAATGAGACACCAGCACTTGAATACCTGACAATTGCTTTGGCTGTTGTCATCTACTTTCTGTTACATTCAAATCTATGACACCTTATGCAAAAGTGAAGAGGTTGCCTTGGCAACTTAATAAGAAGGAGAAAAACATACACTGCTTCGCCTTTATAGTCTTTTTTCCCCCTTTCTTTAATTTTTTTTCCCCTTGACTTGATAAGGGAAACACCGTCCAGCAGACAAAAATATAAACAGAAAATATTTGGTACCAAATTTCTTTTTTTCCTTTTGTTTGCAATTGAAATCTTTCCTTTTGCATCTTTCTCTTCTACTACAATTGAAGATATATGTATATATTATATATACGGCCTATGAAAAATTCTTGCCACAGAATACCAATATGTCAAGGGTTACATTCAACAAAAGTATCAGACATTTAAAAATAGGGTTTCCAAAAGGATTTAAAGACATTAGACACCCACTTCTGATTGAATTCAAATCCCTTAGGCTTTTTGGAATAGTTCTGCCAAAATGGTTAATATAAATATACACAGATGGGTATTTTTTTCCTGCAGAAGAATTAAGATAATAGGAATAAAATTTTAAATCTTAGGGCATAAAGCAGCTGATAACTGATTGGAATAGAACAAGATTTTCCTTTTCTGAACATCTCTTAGATGCTCTGTTGGCCCCCATTACCTGTGACACACACATAAAAGGAATTTCTTTAATTAAGAAGCATGCTAATTTCAAGTACATCTAAGTAGCTTTATTCTTAGGCACGTTGTATTGTTGTTCAGTTAGAAGTGGATAAAATTTTCAAAAGTACCTTTGGAAATTATGTTTTTCTCTCCTTTTGACTGCATATGGCAGTTAGACACAGCACTTGTATTTAACTTTTGAAAGCTTTCATGTCAGTAAGTGAAATTAGAGAAAATAAAGAAAAAGCTTTCAATTAAGATCAATACGAATGTTAATGGTCATCCACTTCCAAGTTATCCTCACTCATACTAATAATGGCTTGTGTTTTCTTTCTCTTGTGAGTAGATACCTTTGCAGTGGTTTTGGCAAAAGCATTTTATCAAGAAATTCCATTTCTTTCAAATGTTTTTTAACATGTTATTTTAACAACCAGTATCAACTGGACTGAATTTTCACAATTCTTAAACTGTGGAGTTTTAGTTTTCATGACAAACCACTTCCATAAATAAATTGGTATTGCGTGTTCTATGCCTTTTGCTTTTGCCATTGCATAATTGCATAGGACTGTACACTCATGCTTGGACTGTGATGTTTCTTAACTCTTGTATATTTTCTATATATTCCTGCTTAAAGCAGTTCAGTGGATCTTCCTGTTCATATTTTTATTTTATTAGAAACATTTTGACTTCCTACTAATAGAACAATAAATATCCCATAGTAATTCTAGTAATAAATATCTTATTTATACATATGAAAGCTATGAAGTTTAAGAAGGCTTTCAGAAGATTTTTAATACAGCACAGACACTTGTGGCTGTAGTCATATATATTATGTTTGATGTCAAGGTGTTCAACTATCAGTGGCAAATTTCCCTGCTGCATCACAAATACCACTGCTCATTTGGAAAGTTTTCAAAGACACAGGAATTAAGTTCCTAAGTCTGCACAGTTATGCATCCTTTCTATTTTCACAATGTAGTTTGTTGGGAGGGGAAAAAAAGAAATTAAGAAAAAAGAAAGAAAAAAAGAAAAATAAAAAAGAGAATGATCATAGTCTGTATAGCTATTACTTTAAGAAAAGCAAGAAAATGCATAGTAGGAAGGTATAAGCTATAGAATTCATATAAACTATGTTTCTCAGAATTTTAGCTACAACTGTACTCAAAATATAGTAAAAATAGGGTCAGCCTTCAAACGCTGTCAATTTCAGTTAGACTGGCAGAAGCTCGACTACTCTATTAAAGAGGAGCTGCATGAAATATTGAATAGATTTTGATCATGGCATGAAACAGACACTATTTTATTTATGATATGTATTAATTAATTCATTAAGAACTCACTTCTGAGTCTGGCTACAAGGTTAGATGAAGCTGCAAGGCTAGATAAAACTTCTTTGTTTGGCTGAGGTTATCTGCATCACTAGGCTACTCAAATGTAAAAATTGTATAGACAGTTAGGTAGATAGATAAATAGAGATGCTGAAAAACTGTAATTTTTCTTTCTATCTTAGTGAGAAGTTTACAGATAGACAAAGACAGGGTCTCTGCCTTGTTCTACCAACCAGAATGTAATTTTCAGTTGGTCAGTTTAGTCTTGTCCAACTTCACTGTAGAATGCCAGCAATGTCCTCCTGTTATCCACTCCCCTTTTCTGCAGGCCCTTTGATGCAGATCATTTCATACCCTCGGGTGGGGATATTGTAAGTGGGCTCTGGAGGATGAAGGGTTCCTTGCCTAGAGAACCAAGGTTGGAACTAGGAGTGACACAAAGTGAATATATGGATGTTTTCATTTGCAGACTTTTTTTTCTTGACAGTAATGACTAGTCAGCAATGCAGAGGCAGTATAGGAGCAAAAGATGGACTAAGGGAAATCAATAACATTTGATTTCCTTTTCGAAGCTGCAACTAAACTTTTGGAACTCTAACAGCTGGTATTTTGTGTCTGGAGTAGCACAGATTATATGATATCAAGCCTGATGATTAGACTTGGTGCAATACAGATAAAAGTGCCAAGGGTTACGATAGATATATACAAGAAGTTATCCAACAGAGAGTAGTTGGGGACAGTAAATGCAGTTACTGTTTAAAAGTCCTGTAAAATTCAAATCCTGAAATTTTCAGTCTTTGCACTAAATAGAATATATTTTGGTATGTCTTCCCAAGCCGTTTGCACAATTTAGATTTCATGTATGTGTGGAGATGTGTAAGGAATTTGTTTCACCGGAAATGTCTATTTGCTACTTGTATCAAATTTATAGTAATTACACAAATTTGAGCTAATCAGTCAGCTATTTTAAATACCATTCAGTCTTAGAAGTAGTAAATTTATGAAAGATAGAAGTTATTTCTAAGTATGTTATACAGCATATGTAAATACTAATTTCAGCGTAGTGTAACATATTAAGATTTCTTAATATGAGCTGAGTAACAATGGATATGACAATTATTTTTAAGATTAGAAGGAAATAGCGATGATTGCAAAATGCTTTCATTCATTCTCATTTTTATGGAAACACTGGTGGCATGTTCCTGTGAAAAATTTAACACTTGCCTTTTTAATACAGTAACTGAAAGCTCAATAATTATTGTCTTATTTAGCAAATACTAGCTTACTGAGATGTAACTTTCCAGTAGATCAATTTTAGAACTTATTTTCTTGTAATCAAAGAGTTATTTACCTTTACCTTAGCATATATCTTTAAGGTATTTATTTCCTTGCCACTGTAAATCTCTGTCCACAATTTTCCTATATACATCTAGTATGGATTCTTGCTCAGAAACTTAAAAAAAATCTTCTATATACTGTAAGGATTCAGAAGAAAATCAGTTTATGCTGAAAACACATATTCCATGTAAATCTGGACATGGCTACATAAACGTTAAGATATGTTTGAGGTTAGAGTGGGCTCATTTCCACAAAAGCATAAAAATATAGACAGAAGGTCATAGGTCAGTCTCTAAAGTCAGCATTCTGACTGAGAATGGTATGAAGATGCATTGTGGTGTGAACAACCTTTAAGTGAAGGGGAAGTTGTTTCTACCTAAAATTGTCACTTACGTATTTTTAAGGAGAAGAGAGGTCAGGAAAGTAAAAAATTTGTTTATCTTTTCTATCTCTCTACCTACAGCATATTAAAGCAGCTGCAAAGTTTCTTTTCATCTCTCCAGCCTGGCTCCATTCTCTGCAACATAATAAAATTTTCTGTATCTCATGCACTAGAAAATAAGGACAGCATTAGTCTATAGGCCTATCTTTCTGTGAAATACATGCAAAGCTAGAGGCAGCTAGAAAAAAACACAGAAATCTTAGGATGCTACTGGTGTTGTTTTTTAGATTAGTAAGATTGGAAAGGTTTGTTGGACAAAAACATTTTGGAAAATTTATTAACTACCCCAGCCATTAATTTACACTATGTAATTCAAACTCTTAGGTGTATGTGAAGGTAAAGAACAAAGTAGAGTCATTTTAAAGTCAGTGCAGTGGACTGGATTCTGAATCAGTGCTGAGTCACAGGCAATGAACTGATATAGCTGTAAAACAAAACCACTGATTCATATGCAAGAGATACAGTGATGCTTATCATACATTTGTTTCAATGTAAAATGGTCATATATAAGAAAGACACCTTATTTCTTAATTTGGATAGGAACTAAAATGTCAGGGGTTCAAAGCTGTCCCCTTGAAAATTGCTAACTTCTCCAGCCAATTCTTAGTGGAAGTAGGGGGAAGAGAGAGGATGAAATCTCATTGCTTTCACAGTGTGACTCCAAATGCTATTTGTTAATTGTCTCCTTTCCTATTAAAAGCATGAAAGTCTTTAAAATTAAAATTGCAAATGACCAGAAATATGGTAGCTGTCTCCTGCCATTGTCCAAAACTTTGTAGTAAAACAATTCTTATGCAGTGGCATTTATGTATATTCATACATTTTACTTCTCATCTGTCGTAGAATAGAAAATATTCTATATCAGTGGTTTAATTTTAAATATCTAATCTCCCTTTGTGTCTCACCAAGTTTCAATCTAACAAACAGTCTTTGGCAGTGAATTTCATAGCTCATTTATACAGAGTTTACAGGAATATTTTCAATTTTCAATTTGACATTTGTTGCCTTTACATGTTCTAATTAGGTTAATCTCCAGTTATCCCACTGTGTCACTTCCCTCATTTACCATCTGATGGATCACTAAATCTCACTCCTTTGAATACTGACTATTATGGTTTTTGTCCAAAAGTTCTGAAATTTCTACAGTTTAATTTTTCACTTTTACTGAGCTTCCTCTATAAGGAGGAGGGAGGGTTAGGGTATTTTAATTCAAGATGGAGACAGATGGGAACACCCCACTATTAAGGCTGCTGATCTGTAGTAAAAAGGCACAAAGTCAACAGCCCGTCAGATTTGGAGTGTGAACTTGAACCTATTGCTTAGCACATGAAGTTTTCAGAACTGTGTTTTGACTGTTTGTACACTTACTTTTAATTTTGCTTCTCATTGCATGTAAGCTTATAACAATTTCAAGTTGCAATCAAAGCAGAAAATAAGCAAATTTCAGAAGTGCACTATTTTCCGTTTCCCTGTCTTTTTCTTCACAAAAGAAAGGTCTTATTTTTGACAGTTGTGAAGTTTATCATGCCTGTAATATTACTGGCAAATCCTAGGCTTGTGTCCCTGCTCTGTATTATTGTATATTTGTCTGTATTCTTTGCATTTGACTCAGTTTAGCCAAAATTTCAACTTTAAACATATATGCCAAATCTGAAATTTTTCTGCTAGTTCGTTTTGCAATTAGCATCAAAGAGCAACAGCAGAAAAGCTAAAAGAAATTTTTCACTGAAATAAATGAGGATATGCAGAAAAGGAAATATACTGTTGTATTAAAAAAAGTAATTGTAAGATACGAAATACTTTGTTGTTTAAGGAACAGAAAAAGATGAAATATTAGTTATAGAAATAATTGTTGAAAGCAAACATGCACCTTGCATGGGGTGTCTAGCGACTGATATGCGTTAGCGTGTATTTAGGAAAGAGTACAGGACTAAGTGGTGTATGATCTACTCTGGAATTCTCCCTTTCTATCAACTGATATGTAAGTAATAAGTTATATCCACTGTTTTCACCTAGTATCACTACTGAATTTTCAGACCACCTAAATAAGATACCAGAAAGAACAAAAAAAGATAGGTTGGTTGCTTTTAAAATATTTTCCAGTTGGAAGATGACAAGAATGTGCATATCCTTAGAGACTTATTTAGTCTGTAGAGAAATAAAAGGTCAATTATTGCAATGAACAACTTAATTTAGATTGATTGCAAACTGAGTCTGAGTGTTCAATGGTGCCGTTGTGACCTAGACAATAAAAACTGTATAAATTAATTAAAAATTGAGGGCAACTCGGTATTTAGCTAAAGGCCCACTTGAATAGTTAGTTAAAATTACTATACACTAGAGATTACTAATTTTTCTCCCCAGAGATTTCTACGTGCAAGATCTTATTTTTAAGCACTTAAATTCTGTTATTTATGGTGAAATAGATTAAGATAAATTTGCAAAAATTTATTTATTCATATAATCTGAAGGTATCTCCCTTTAACTTTTAGAGGATATCCGAAGTGTAGCAGACAGCTATGTATCATTTGTTCCTTTAAAAGGCAAATGAGATAATATCTAATTAATGACATGAAAAAGACTGAGTGTAATTGAAAGAGAAATTTGCACATATGTTAACAGCAGCCTAAATTCACTGAATTTGCAAAATAAAATTACACTTTTAAAAATATACTTAGTATTTTAGAACAGCACTAGAACATAATTTATAACTCAGGTTTTACGTCGACTTCCAAGCTTTAGGGTTGTTTTGCAGGTCAGCTACATTTTTAGCACAAATAATTTTCTTCTAACATTAACAAAAAAATCATACAGTATTAAAGGACACAGATTACTGGAAGAAGTGATAAGCAGAAATATTAAATTTAGCCAGGTTGTCAACCAGGAGAAATATCACAATCAACTACAAATATCTTCTGCCTGAGTCCTGACTGCTTTTTAAAAAGTGGGTCTTAAGTGTATGGTAGAATCTCAATGTGAATGGGAATTCACTTTTGTTTTGGAACAGGGTTTAATCAAATCAGGTCATTTTCTCATACGGATAAATGAGATGTTTAGAGAACAGGTTTATCAAACAGAATGTCAGAGCAAGGTTCCTCTGATTGTGGCCAAATACAAGGATCAGAAACTGTTTTCTTCAGAAGAAATAGCTCTGTAAAGATAATTCAATGTTGTTACTGCAATTAGAAACTTTTTATCCAATTTGAAGCACAAGACATTTTATTTTACTGTGAGGGCACTGGAACAGGTT
>VXBW01000079.1:227381-274441 GCA_013400375.1 Thinocorus orbignyianus
TTTTTTTTTTAAGTTTGCCTTAAACGCTAAGGAAGAAGAGAAGTGTGGCTGAGAAGAAAGAAGGCTGCCCCCAAAACAAAACTATTAGTTTTAGGAATTAAGAAGTGTTTTTGGTATTATCCCTTCTAATTTTTTCTACTGCTTTTCCACGTGTTACAAATTCAGAAATATTTTCAGTTTTATTAGAACTCAGGTCTTTTCAAAATTTGTAATTTAATGGAAAAACTTGTTTTCATCTCACCTTTGTTGGGGTCACCTCTTGCACAGTCCCTGAGTTCAGGCTCAGGTTGAGGTCTTCCTAAGATTACGGAGTTGCCAGGGGTGATCGTTACATTGATGTCGATTCCTCTTTAAATCAATGCTACTTATAAGTGAAGAATGGATTAAGGCATTTTTTTTACCTTTTGCCAACGGGAAAAAAAAAAAAAAAAGGGATCATCTACTACCTGATTTTCTTTTCAGAACTAATATAAATGCATTCAACTGAGGATTTATAAAAAATAAATAAAATTGTTACCATATACCTAGGAAATCTCATATATGGTTAATCATACTTCTATATACTTCTAAGACAGATATATATGTCCCAAAGTTCAATGAACATGTTGGATAAAGTAGTATTTAATCCAAACCATTGCTCCAAACTTAATCTTAATATTCAAAACTTTTCACATAAATTCTTTTTTCCTTATTTTTGATTTTCCCGACTTCAGTTCATGGATGGTATTTTAACTATGAAAACTAAGACACAATTCCTTTCTTGATGTTCTCAAAGTGCCTGGTTCTATGAATAAAACAGGAAAAGTTGTTAGAAAACACTATTCTCAACAGAAAACTGGTTCATACTCCTGAGAAAAAATAAACTCTTTAACTTTTAGACATTTCAGAAGCAAAAATAGGTCAGTGTTATTACATACAAAGAGATTAAGAACTTAATCCTGTAAAGGGACTGCAAAGGTTTATCTTTCTGTCAGTGTGGTCTCATCTCAAAATCAGTCTGACATTGTGAGTATAGTCATAAGGGA
This sequence comes from Thinocorus orbignyianus, assembly GCA_013400375.1. Taxonomy (NCBI): domain Eukaryota; kingdom Metazoa; phylum Chordata; class Aves; order Ciconiiformes; family Thinocoridae; genus Thinocorus; species Thinocorus orbignyianus. Next base: position 228,407 of record VXBW01000079.1, read on the forward strand.
AGAAAAAAATTAAGGTGTATAGATTCTGAAGTCCAGAAAAATGGATAACAGTGCTACTCAAAAGACAAGAAATCTCAAAACCAGTTAAATTTGTGTTTCACACTGGTGGGCAATGCGTGAGTGATCATGTACAGACCAAGTTGGATTAAAATTCTGATCTTATTAGTTATCAAATAAACCTTAGTATTCAGGTCTCACATGGGTTGTCTTTTGCTCTTATTTTCCCATGAAATTTACCTGATGTAGAAACCATTCAAATTTGAAAGGTTTTGAACACACAAAGGTTGTATTCCCTAAAACCCATTGCTCCTTTTATGTTGTCCCATGGTCTGGTCTTGTTTGGTTCTTTGTTTTTTTTTGTTTTTTTTTTTACAAGAAGCTATCAGACTATTAATAGATTGTTACAGACAAAACTTGTGTTCGTTATAACTTCATGGTGTGTTATGTATTTAATTTGAAATGTAAAATTACTACTACTATACATACTGTTGAGTGCTTTTTCAAATGTCTTTGGAGACAGAAGTCATAGCTGGGTAGGAGTAGGCAGGATGAGATAACTTGAAGCAGTTAACTTTACCTGCAATTTCTATAGGGATTATTCTTCAAACAGTATTATTCAGTGCAGCACTTTCTCTTCACTTGTGAAAGAAGTATGAGTAGAGGTGAGACAACTGTATTCCAAAAGACACAGTCACTGGATGCTGCAAACCTAGGCAGTCATTCATATTTTGGTGCTCAATGTGGGGCTCGAACCCACGACCCTGAGATTAAGAGTCTCATGCTCTGCAAAAAGGACTGTCGTGGTTCGGCCTCGACGGCAACAAAAGCGCCACGTGGTGTCTGTTGGCTCTGACGCCCAACAGTGCTGGGGAGAGGATGGGAAGGAAAAGGCAGACTCGTGGGTTGGGACAAAAACTGTTTACCGGAACAGGTATTACAGGGAAACAGTAACACGATGGAGGCTACAAACACCAGTATGATACCGACCGCAGCCTCCGCCGCCCCGACCGCCACCAGTGCTGCTCCGACAACCACCGACGCCCCCGAGATGCACCCCTGCGCCGCCCACTCAGATATACGCCTGCACTGTGACGTCACCACGCCCACTTCCGGTTGTGGCCCCTCCCCTTGCCGGCCAGCTCCCTGCTGCAGCTGGGGGCTGTTGCACGTGGGGTGGAATAGCTGTGCCAGATAGAGGCAGGGGAGAATCAACCCCGTCCCTGCTGAAAACCAGGACAATGAGTCAAACATGCAATGATTCATGGATATGTAATATAGTTCTAATAGTTCAGAGGATATGCAAATTCTGTTATAAATTGGTAAATCAAAACTGGGTGAAGAACTGGAAATGTTTAGGACAAAAAAAAAGTAGTACACATATAGAGAAGGGATAAACATAATGTTTATTACTCAAAACCATGAAATTCCTTGGACTTAGCTTCCATGCTGAACCCTATATACCTCCAAGGAAAACCCATGTCAGGCTAATTTATAGAGTAAATATAAAAACCAAGCAAACAAGCAAAAAACCCTTTCCACCTTAAAAATCAGACGTGCGGTACCATGTCTGTATAGCTCTTTGGACTAATTGATGCAGAAAAAAAATGTTAATGGTGAAGTGAAAATAAAGAAAATTAATATATTTGTAATTGAAATTGTGTCTGAAAGTATCATCTCATGTTGCCAGGTGTTCAGATGCTCATAAAATTTAAATTCAAATCCAAGACAAGAAAGAGAACAAATAAAGGAAAAATAACATGTAAGCATAAGAGGTAATTGTAAAGTCAAGATAAATTAATGGGTGTGCAAGTATCTATTTTTATTCTGACATTATTGGTAGCCAAATATTTACCACTATCAGTCCCACCTTATTAAATGTTATAATTAATGAAATGTGAAATGTTGTGGATATGTGAATGTGATAAACTACACTCTAGCATAAGGAAAAACTGTAGAAAAAGACAAAATAAAGCTTGCTATATCACAATTAATCAGGGCAGTTCGTCATTTTACCAGCAAGGTAGAAATAATATGTTGAGTATGACATGTATGTGACATTTCCAAGCGGGGTAAAAATAAACCAAAGCAAAACAAAACAAAAAACAAAAAACCCCACCACAGTTAAATTAAATTAAAAGATGATAAACAAATAGACAATTCTTATTTTTTAGCATTTAACTATATTCTAGAATTTCTAAATGTGTATTCTCTGAATACGTCATTGATATCATAATGAAACCATAATAAGGAGATACCATCCCATCTCTTTTTTTACAGATTTATAGATGCTGTTAGCTCACTGTCCTTCTTTTCATTGATGTTCACCATTGAAGGAGTGCATTGATTTTACTGTAGCTTTGTAGATCAGTCTTCACTCAAAAGGCTCAGTGAAAAATGACATTTTGTTTATTCCTTATACTCTCTTTCTTTTTGTTCCATTTATCTTACTTTTCAAAACAGAAGTGTTTCACTGTTCTTATTTACTGAAAAGTTTTTTGGGATTGGGGTTTTGTTGTGTTTTGTTGTGTTTTGTTGTTTTGTTTTTGTTTTTGTTTGTTTTGTTTTGGTTTGGTTTTGGTTTTTTCTGTAATAGATGTTGGTGTAATCTCAAAATGCAAAGTCATGCCAACTGTCTACAGCAAGCTTTCACATTCACTCCAAGTTGGTGGTTTTGAACTGTACTTATGCCATTATTAGATGGGAAGATATATCCTGGAAAGTTCCAAGATAGGAATCACTACAGATACACATCAAGTGGTTGCTAGCAATCAGTAGCACAGGTTACTTCTGTTGTTTCCCAAAGCTATCCAAGAAGTATACTTCTCTTTAACTGTGTCATTATGAATATGATACACTGCAGTTTGCTGACAGATCACAATTTTTCAAGGTTAACATTGAACTATATGTATGTATGTATTTCTTTTAATCTTCTGTTTCTTTTCACGTTCTTGATCACAGTGATTCTGTGATGGGAGGAAATAATCCCATCATTTTTGAGGAACATCACACAGAGTGCTTTACAAAAATACATTATTATGCATTTTTGCTTCCTTTTTTTAGGATACTTCAAAACTGTTATTTAAAGAATGCCAATTATCTGCTTTTTTATATTTAGTAATCGTCATGGTTTTTTTCTCCTCTGTCTCTTGCCTTGCTATTCACTGAAGAACTTAAAGTGTGTAACAGCTGTTTCATGCTGACCGAACAAGTGGGATGTCTTGTTGAATAATCATAAATGAGCAAATTTCTGAAAGATATGAACCTACAGAATCATCTTATAATAAGGAGATATATATGCTTGTTTATATCTTCGCAAACTTCATCATACTCTGAGAAGACAGACAACAACAAAGTCTCTCAAGCTATAGAAAAATCACTAATTGCAAAAAAATTTACCTAGATCAGTTTATGTTGCATGAATTACCTGCTTTGGGGTTGTTTTAGGTCAAGAAGATTTAAAGGTGGTACAAGGGTTTATAGTTATATGATGATATACATGATGTTGATGGACCAGTATCTGGCTTTGAATGTGTAGAATCATAGAATATGTAGGGTTGAAATGAACTTTTGAAGGTCAGTAAGTTCAACCCTCCTGCAGTAATCAGGGACATCTTTACATTGATCAGATTGATCAGAGCCTCATCAAGCCTGACACTGAATGTCTCCAGGGATGAGGTCTCCACCACCTATCTGGGCAACCTATTCCAGTGTCTCACCACTCTCATTGTAAAGAACTTCTTCCTAATGTCTAAACTGCTCTAGTTTAAAACCATTGTCCCTCATCCTACCACTATATGTCCTTGTGGACAGTCCCTCATCAGCTTCTTATAGGCCTCCTTCAGGTACTGGAAGGCTGCTATAAGGTCTCCCTAGAACCTTCTCATTTCCAGGCTGAACAACCCCAACTCTCTCAGCTTGTCTTCATAGAAGAGATGCTCCAGCCATCTGTTCCTCCTTGTGGCCCTCCTCTGGACCTGCTCAAACAGTTTCATGTCCTTCTTGTGCTGTGTACAAGTAGAACAGTGAATGTGACACGTAAATCAATATGGGTTTAGCTGAAGTTACTTAATTTCCTTCTTAGAAAGCAGATCCATATAAAAATATAAAAATATTTGGAAATACTCTTTCTGACACAAAATCAAATTGATTTTTTTTATTGCAAAAATAATAATCTTCATCTGGATCTTTTTATTGTACACAGAAGGGTAGCTGTTTTATGTATACCAAATCTGTATGATAAGTTATAAACTGGCCATAGAGTACACAGAATTTTTTCCAATTCTTTTTATTGTGAGAGGCATGCAAAAAGATTGACATGCAAGGTAAATTCTGACTGATAAATAAAAAAAGTATCTTGCAAGTTAACATAGTACAGAAATGTCAGTGTGTTCTTCAGAATTCAAGAGCTGGAATAATGCGGACAGCTTTGAGAAGCTGATATGAGTTTGCAGGACTCTCAGAGCTAGAATTCCAGAGCTACTCATTAAAAACTTAGCCAATTCTTTCTGTTCTTTTTTTCCTCCTGTTTTATCCCCTATGACCAACTGTTATACAAGTTTAAAGGGAGTTGCTGTCAGTCCACCATTCCATCTTTCATTGATCTTCACCATTGAAATATTGCATTGACTCTACTGTATCTTCCTACATCAGCCTTCTCTCAAAAGGCACATTAAGAATCTTCATGTCATTTACTCCTTATACATACGTTTTAAGCACTTTCATTTACTTACTTTTAAAAGCAGAAGTGCTTTGTTCTTATTTTATTTTATTTTATTTTATTTTATTTTATTTTATTTTATTTTATTTGAGATCCTTCTGTTTGCAGATTGATAAATTTTCCACTTCTCTGGATTATGTTTATAATTACCAAGATGAGATAACTTTGTATTTCAGCAACATTGTTTAAGTCCTACTCAGGATGACAGAGGTGCCAAACACCACTATGAACATACTGAAGTTACAAATCACTAGTAGATGAAAGCTGTAGACAGAAATAATGATAAATTGAATAAATTGATTCAGGCATTTTGAATAAATTCACTACTAAACCATTTGTATTGTAGCAAATTGTGTAGTGGGAAGTAACAATTGAAAATGTCCTTCAAATCTGTATTGATCAATGAAGTTCAATGGTGGGATGTACATCACACAATATATTGAGATCACAGCAGTATCTTATAATTTTTGTTATTGGTTATTCATCTCATTAACTGACATAAGATATATCTTAAATAATGGTAACACACAAAAAATACTCCTTAAACAGTTTTCAAACAATTCATAATTTGAAATGTTTCAAAGGCAAGAAATGTACAAGGATGATAGCGTCATCTACCGTAGAATTTTTTAAGGACTATCTTAGCTGCAGCTAGTCATGACAAAATCAACAGACCTATGATTATGAATATGAGCTTGCCTTATATTTTTTGGGACAAACCAAGACAAAACTTCCCTTCATTGATTTTTTTTAACCAGAATAAATTTTAAATTATTACTACGAATTTCACATAAAGCTGCTCTTGTTCATGATATTCGTTTCCGTACACACAAGACAAACTCACTTAATGGACTTCACTTTGACTAAGAATTAAAGGAGGTAAAAAATAAGGCAACATTAAGCTACCAGAAAACATGTCTAGTTAGTTCTACTAAAAGAAAGCAATTTTTTTTTATTCTTATAAACCACATTTCTTCTTATATAGTAGTTAACTGAAAATAGCAACAAAGAAGAGCTGAAAATAACATTTTTTTGCATTAGTAGTGAGAAAGCATTCCTGGAATTTAAGAGTTCATGGGCAGTAATTTTACATCCCTACATATTTTAGATATTTTGTGCTTCTCCACTCTTCTCAGATAGTCTGTAGTGAATTGTGGTTTTCATCATGTTGACTGTCTGCTGGCTTTTGTGTTGTTTTTTTATCTCTGTGCATGTGCATGTAAGAAACATATCTTTTTAGTTTTTCTGACAGGATACATTTTGCATGGGATTTATTTATAAAGTGACAGGAATAGTACTTTTACTAATGTAATAATGCATTTTAATACACATCCTTTCTGAATTTGATGTGCCATTAGATAAGAATTGGATTCTTCCTTGGGAATGTTTCTGAAATCTAAATATAAAGTAATGCTGAGCTTAGATGTACTAGAAGATAGAATAAACATTTCATTTGTCATGAAAACAGAATGACTCAGGGGTTGAGATGTTTCTGGTTTTGTTTATCACACACTTTTTGTCCACGTCGTAACTTTGATTTCAAAAATTCCTTACAAAACTGTTGACAAATGTGCCCTTTTTCCTTTACTATTATTTCTCTGCCCATTCTTTATTTTTCATTTTAGCTATTCTCCTTAACATTAAAACTTCTGAAAACAGATACACATACACATATGCAGAATAATATATAATGTGTTTTCTTTAACTTTCATCATGAATAAAATAATAAAATAAATATAAATGTCTTTTCTAATGGCTGAACAGGAAAGAATGCAGGTATATTTGTTTAATTTTGATCCTTATCTTTGAGGAATGACAGAATACATACCTGAGAAATGTTCCTTACATGTACTTTAAAGACTGAAGTTCGTTAACCCTACATACTTCTGGAGAGATGACGAGGATTGCAGGAAAATATGATAAAGTTTCCCTACACGAACTTTTAATTGAAAAATATGAAAAAAAAATTTGGAAAGGAGCACCTGTCTAGGAAGAGACAGTCCAAATGCTGTGCAACTAACTTCTGCAGGAAATGCAAGCCGTTGAAAAACACAGCATTTTTTATGTTGTTCCAAAAGTTCCATCTTTATCTTCTTTTTCATAAACAGTAATACATTGGTGATGCATATGGTGTAAACAAAGATAAAGATCCCTCATGACTCCTACTCAGGTGTACAGTTTTCTCCTGATGAGAATAGAAGAAAAAAATAACACATGGCATATACACACTTCAGGTGTATTTTTTATCACCTCATTTATCACTTCCCTTCTCCATTGAAGCTGGCAGAGGAAGTAGCATGAATTCAAACCAGTACAGGCTTGGAAACTAAGCAAACTCATCAAGGTCACTATCTTAGTTAATCATTAGCATAGCTCATAAAATCACTGGATATTCGCACCTTGTGTTGCAAACAGAGCACACTACTAATTAAAGGCTGGATTCCCAAAGGAACCGAGGCAATTCCCAGGTAATTAACAGATCTAAAAGATAATGTTGCAGTTACACTGTTGACCCAGAAGAGAAGTTGGAATAGTGGGTGATACAGATTCCTTTCTACTGTAGAAACAGGAGCAGAAGCTTGGCATTTCATATGGTATAAATTACCTAACACCATTGGGGATCAATGCCAAAAGACAGGGAAAGAATTACTAATTCAGTGATTAAAGTAGTCTCCTAGGATGAAAAAGCACCCTGTAATTTCTTACCCAAGCAAACTCATCCTAAAATAACCAACAGCATGTGGTTAGGAAATCTGTGACCCAGAAAACAGATTAAAGTTCCTGTTTTCAAGAAGCCAAACTAACAAGAAGCGTGCTTTGAAACAGGGTCCATTTGAATCAGACTTCTCCCAAAGAGATTTTTCATTTTACAGAGAAGGCCCTCAGTGTCCTAGCAGATGACAAACTGACCATGAGCCAGCAATGTGTCTTCTGGCAAAGGCAGCCATCAGTATCTTGGGCTGCATTAGGACAAGTGTTACCAGGGGGCTGAGGGAGGTGATCTTTCCTCCTGAAGCAAGTCCAGAAAAGAGCCACAATGTCAACTGAGTGCTTGAAGTATTTGTCATATGAGAGAGAGAGAGCTGAGAGAGCCACGACTTTTTTAACCCGGAGAAGAAAAGTTGGATCTTATCAATGTGCCTAAACACCTGACTGGAGGAAATAAACAAGACAGAGCTGGACTCTTCCACATAATGGCCAGGGACAGAAGAGGCAAGGGGCACAAAAGCTATCCCTGTAAAGGAGACATAGGCAACTGTCATCACAAGTTGGAATTGCTAAGAATATTAAGCTGGGGTTATCCCTGTCCCTTCATTTTCATGGATATATTTCACCCATAATGTTAATTGTCAGAATAGGTTTGAAGTGCTGAAGCTCCTCTCAGTACAGAAAAATCAAGCAACAATTTTCATTGTTAAAATGTTTTCTAAACTCTACTTTAAAGTTGTCAAGAAATGCTGTCTCATTTTCGCTTCACACAGTATCCAGGTTCATTATTGTCAAGAAGCAAAATGTACTATACAGTTTCTGCTCCAAGGTATCAAATTTTGGCCACAGGATACTACGACTGTGTTAGTGGCTTTATATGCTTTCTAAGCAGTTATTGTTGCTATAACTGTTTGATGCCTAAGTCAGTAGAAGGTCAGAAGACCTGTCTGTAAAGTAAGCCCCCTGCATTTGACTACAGAGTGTCTTTTATTAATTCTAAGGTCATTGCTGAACAGTGATTTTAGGAGGAAAATACAAGAAATGGTACAGTAAGACACATGTAAGTGACAGTTTTCAAAGGGGGAGGAAAAGTTGTAATTAGAAATAAATACAGACAATATGTGAGAACATTATTGTCTCGTGGCTTTGAGGAATTTTTTGCTGAGCGGAAAAGCTACCATTATAATTATTTTATGTATCTGATGGTATGTGAATTTGTATTTAATTTCACTTCACTCTTCTGACCTGTGCTATGAGAAATTAGTGTATTGTGAGTCACCGCCTTTGAACCTGTCATTCCTCTGACACAACCTCCAACAATTTGTGCAAAACTTCTGATAGGAAAACCTCAAAATAGAATTTAAGGACACTCCCTTTTCAAGCCACAGCCAAAAAAAATATGACAGATTGTCTGCAGTCCTCCAGTTCAGAGAACAGTTTGAAAAAGGGAATGTGAATGAATCTTCTCACAGTGAAGCATTTTGGCTTAAACAGACCAACACAGCTCTGTCATCCAGCCAGCATGGCAGTTATACTTAGCTAACAGAATTAATAAAGATTTTAGTCCTGTGCATACTCATACTAATAAGACTAAAATTATGAAGAAAATTCCTGCATATTCAGAGCAACAGTTTTCTTCTGATGTACTTCAAAATAATCTTGATGAGGATAGGTCCCCAAAGCAGGACTCAAAGTCTCTATAAGTCCATAAGAATATTTTGTTGTGCTAAAATGTGATGTGTTGGTTTTGTTTATTAGGATATGTGTTGTGACTCATGTTTAAAATATTTCCTTTGTCAGTGGTGTTTTCTTAAAATCTTTCCTAGATAATGATTAATATGATTTCAAGTATATTTATTTTAATAAGCACAGCCTCTGGATTTAATAAGTCAAATATTTTTCTTCATGATTCTGTGTGTCTTCTTCGTGTTTTATTTCATAGTACAAAGTGATCTTTTCAACCTCATACTTTATATTTGTGCATTACCAATGATTGCATCCAATAGTGGTATAACTCTACTGCAACAAAAGATAAAAAAGAAGGTAAAACCAATAACAAATCAGTCTTACTTTTATCAAAATCTTAGAAATAAATTAGTATAGATTGGTAAGCAAAAAAAGTGGAAATACACAAATGTAAAGAGATGATCTCAATTTCTAAATGACCTTCCTGTGTATCTTTGAAAATACTAAGCACATACTTGAGACTGTATAGTAAACTATAAAAGATCTAAAAAACAAAATTAAGTATACTAGTAATGCTCTTCTTTGACCCAGGTGATTTCAGATATTCATAAATACTAGCACAAATATTAAATTTACCACAAAGTCCACTTAAGGAATTTCCATCCTAGTCATGCTTTGGACTTCCCGCTCTTCCGGTCTTTATTCGAGCCCTAACTCATCATACAGTCTGTCTGGGTGTTTAGTTGTGCCTAGTAGTAGACTACAATTGTAAGTATACTCTTGGTTGTTGCTACATGATTGATTGCTGTCATATTACTGATTGATACTATATTATCAATTGTTAACAGTAATTGGTGATAGCTTATATATATATATATATTTACACACACACTTTATCAATCATAGGTATGCTCGGTGGTAGTGGTGATTTTGTGATAGCTGCTTCCTAGTTGTAATTGTTTGCAGTATTTTGGGCCATCTGTAATAAAGTAGAGAAATTTAGAGGAATTCCTTCATTTTTAAAGCCATTTTTTCTCTTATTTGTCTTAGTAAAAAACCTTAGGTTTTATGCTTGAAAATAATTTTAACATAATATTCAGAATTACATTTTTTAAAAACTAGATTCAGAATTCCCTAAGGTTTTTTTTTTTTGGTTTCTGAGTTTATTACTGCTGAATCTGTTTGGTTTATTTATTTTTCCTCTGTCTTGCTGTAAATGTATAAGAGTATAGAGTGTGGGAAGACTAGAAGAAGAAAGTTATTGTAATTAATAAAAATTTTGTGTAAAAAATGAACACAGCAGCCCTTTTCTAATGGAGCAGGTGAAAGAGGAAAAAGACGGATGAGAATTATTTTAGGACTGTCTTCACCCTGATGTCTCCCTAAATGTCATGCTACTTGTTCTGATTACTACACTGTGCTACAGAAACAAAAAGAAAAATATTTTGATTTTCTAGCATTTATTTGTAGAATGAGTTTAACTAAAACTTTCCAGGTTTTTAATGTTACTTCAAGTGTTTCCTTGTGAATCCGGGTAATTTTTCCCTTGTCTCACTTTTATTTCCTTTTCCAGGTTTAACTTTGAAAACTATAGATGTATGTGTTAAGCATGTCTGTGCTTCTATGCATGTAAGTTATTTACAACATGCTCTTCTGAAGATGATTTTTATGGTGGAATTATAAGCCCTTTAAAGGCAGACTTTTAACTAGATCCACACTGCTAACCACCACTGTAATATTACAATTTTTATAGTAGAAGTAATAGCAATCTACAGACTGTGTCTCAAACAGCACCATAAAAACTGAAATACCATGAAATGAATTTTTGTTTATTCACTGTATAGTGCTATAGCAATGACTTGTGAATTGAATCTGTTTTCCACAAGCTTTATCAGCTCAAACATCAACTGTGTTATTTAGCTTCATCTGTTTATGCACATCAGTAGAAGTGAAATTCATTTATTGGTATATTTATATCTGTTACGCAATTGCATATTAAAGTCTGCTTTTCAAAGTATCTCCTAAAACAGCAGACACTTTATTCAACACAATCAAAGCATTCAGATATTTTCTTGTGAGAAGAATCCCAGAGGTTTAAATCAGATGAGAGTAAAACTTTTAAGTTTTTACATGATCAAAGATTTTGTGGCTAAATTTAGAGACAGAGATAAAAATAAAACAGTGAGATGAAAAAGCAATGATTTCTATTATCTAAGTTTCTGGCTTCGCACTTATTGACTGCTCCAGATATGCTAGGCCCCTGTTCTTCAACCACCCAGCAATGAAAGTGCAGCCAGACTGGAAGGACTCTAGTAACACAGGACTCCTTTTGGATAGTCCTCAGTAGGAATTTATTGACATGATTTACTTATATGCAAAACCTCTGGAGAAGAGCGTGTATTTTGAGGTAGGATTCATTTACCAATCTATTTATCTAGTCTGCTGTAGTAATCTGGGTTTCTGATGTAGTAATTGGAGAAAGATGGTGTATCGTAACAAATTAATTTTGTCCAACATGGTAGAGTAGGAGAGGAAGAGCTGCTTTAAAAGTTGCTGCTAGCATACTTTACTTTTAGACAGCTGAGTACAGGTGAGAGGAATTCATAATCTTTGCGGATACAGAAAGGTTCTGCTAATGATTTAGCTTTATAGATCCATCAATACTGATAGTAAAGATTACAATATTTCTTAATTGCAAATATTTACTGAATGATGTAACTAAAAGTACAGTTTAATCATATAATTGCACCTACTATTTAACAATTTGTACTTTTGAATGACTGAATGTACATGTGTGCAAGAAAGGGGTTTTTTGCATATAGATAAAAAGTATAATTTATTCAGGTCTGTTCTATGAAATAAGTATGAAGTTTTTCCTACCTGTACATATGTATAAATTGTTAACAAAGCCCGTTTCAAATCATATCAAATGACCCTGCATGGGGAGTAATGTAAATTTTACAATCAGTTTCACAGAATGATATGGGGTTGGAAGGGACCTTTGGAGATCATCTAGTCTGACCCCCCAGCCCACAGTTGTGGAAATAGACACAAAATCCACAACTAACTGAGGTCACTGGGAGTTTTGCAGCAGGCGAAATAATCTATCTAGTAATCAGTAATGGGATGTGTTTGTAAGAAAAAAGATACATCCATTCTAATAGTGTGACTCTTTCCCTAGGCTAACTAGCCTCTAAATCTGAAAAGTGATTTAATTTGTTCTTATAAACACCACTGGCTGAACTCTATCTCAAATGAAAGTGCTTTATTAAATTAAGTACAAAATTATGTTGGATTTTGAATTTTACTGTTCTTTGAAAGAAAAACAGCACTTTTCTCTATTACAGTTTTTTGTTTTTCTCTTTTTTAATGTACCAGTTTAACTCATGACCATCTCAGCAATACCTATTTCCTGGTAATTTATCTAAGGAAACAGTAAAGCCTTGAAATCTTATGATTAATTGGTGTGTTATCTTCCTACCATAAAATTAACATATAAATATATATCTATATGCAGGGCTTGCTGTATCAAAACCTCATATGTTAGATACTTATGAAGTGTGTGCATGTGTACACATACGCATGTATCTATATTTATAAACAACCTATTCTTGTATTACTGGCAAAAACAAAAACAAAAGCAAACAAAGCCCAAACAAAATTATTAACTGTACTATTTTAGTTCAAGGTATGTACTGAAGATACAACAAACCACTTTCATTCTGATTTAGCCACCTTGGCTCTTTTTACTTCAATGAACGTTTACAGTGTCTTCCTGATTTAAATTCTTCTCACCTATCCTCCATGAAATTATAAAAAGTCCAGTCCTTAATACTTAAACTTGTATTGATTTTTCTGAATGGTCTGCTTCTTTGACATTAATCTCTGAGGGGAAATAAGAGACTAGAAAAAAACTAGAACTTTTTGCTTTGTTATCAGAGTTCTCTGAAATAAGAAGTGTTTTGAAACAATTACTATTTTCCAGTTGAAAGAAACGTGTTGCATACAGTCTTATTTATAAATTTAAAAAGTTAAAAATGGCACCCCACAGGATTTTTATACATGAAGTTAAAGCAGCTGTCATTTTTGTATCATAACTAATCAATTATTTCTATGAAATACTGCAGTAATGAATTTAAAAGCGGGTTTTGTGCACATATTGAAATATTCTGTTTTGAGCTCATGACTCCAGCAGACTGAAAAGAAAAAGAAAATTTACAAATTCTAAAAGCGATCATGTGATTTCATATAGCTAGTTTAAGTCATTTGTCAGGGGGAAAAGTAAACAAAACAAAACAAGCTCAACAGTATTTTAAAATGAGAAATATTTGAAATAATTTACTCAAATTTACTTAAAACAATTTTTTTTTTACTGGAATTTTCCTATAAACCAATAAGTAATTATTCTGCTTTGAAGCATGATAACATCACAGAGTAAGAGAAAGGAATAAAAATATTAATTGAAAATATTTTAGGTAATTATATATTTTTAATTCTCTTTTGTGATTTCTAATGTGGATTTTAGTCATTCTGAGACTGAGATGTACAAGATAAGTCTTAGCTTTTGTCTTTCTTGTTCCAAGAGAGATTTGTAGCAATTAAAAAAAATGATATTATACTAATAACTTTAAATTTTGTTAAATCTTCTAATCAGGCATATTTTCTGAAGGAATAAAAAGAGTTTTTTAGAACTACTGGACTATTGAATGCATCTACCTATCTACCTACTAATCTTTTTAATATCTGTCACTAACAGATCTGCTTCTTCCTGATTTCTTCTCAAGCTCTATATTTCATTTTTTGTTCATGAACTTTCTTTAGAAGTGAAATAATTTAATCCAAAACACCCAGTAAAAATTAGAAAACTGTGCAAAAGTTAGCTATATATTTATCTTTATATGCACATGACTAAATACTATTTTATTTGATGCAGGCCGTTATTTTTTGTTGGTTTGTGTGTCTTTTTTTTCTTTTGGTTTGGTTTGGTTTTTTTTTTTTAATTGTCATTAGTAGATGACAAAATTGTCTTTTTATTTTAAATTTCAGTTTTTCTAAAGCTTAGTATGAAAAACGTATGCATATATATATATGTATATATATACACCTTTTTTTTTTTCATTAATTGCTCCAGAAATAACATTCAAGTCAAGGCCAAAATGCAATTAGGTTAAGAAGAGCACAGCATGAAATAGAAATACATATACATATTCATTTCAATTTTAGAAAGCCAGACAATCAAAAAAAAATCCAAATTTTGTGTTATAAAACATTCATTACCATCATCAGCAAAAATAACTTCTAAGCTTTTGCATGAGTTCTCTGAGAGTTTTGCTCGACTTCACTATTGAAATTAGGCCAGAAATATGTTTTATGTAAATACATCATTAGGGATAATGCTGTGATTATACAGAACAGATGAAAGCTTATACTGTGCTGTATAATATCAAAGTAATGTCTCTTTGACCATGGAATACACATGGTAACAGAGTGTATAAATATGAACTTTGGCTTGGGTTGCAAAGGAGGTCAAAGATTAGGTATGCAGGCCATTAGTGTTTAATTTCTAGTTTCTACCATCATTATCCTACTCTGAACGCTGTTATTGCCTTTTGATGAAAGAATTTCTGTATAGTAATCCCATCACTGACTCAGTCTATTTGCATTACTTCTTCCCAGTGACTGGTTTCTGCTATTAAGCACCAATATTTAATATTCTTTTCCATTTAATTTTGCATTATTTTCAGCTCTGCCTTATTCTGAATTCTTACATTCTTTGGATTCATTTTGAATAGACTTTATCCTGTATAAAATAGGCATCTAAAATCTGAGTAAAAAGTTGTGAACAAGACTGAGGTGTGACAAGGTTAACTGGAGAGGTTCCAGTTGACTGGAGGTTAGCAAGTGTGATGCCCATCCACAAGAAGGGATGGAAAGAGGATCTCGGGGATACAGGCCTGTCATTCTGACCTCAGTGCCTTGGAATCTTATTGAACAGATCATCGAGTGCCATTACATGGCACATGTAGGACAACCAGATTATCAGGTCCAGTCAGCATGGGTTTATGAAAGCCAGTCCTGTTTGACAAACTTGACCTCCTTCAGTGATCTGACCTGCTTAGTGGACGAAGGAAAGACTGCAGATGTCTACATGGACTTTAGGAAAACCTTTGACACTGTTTACCACAGCATTCTCACAGAGAAACTGGCTGCTCATGGCTTGGGTATCAAACTGGCTAGATGGCTGGGCCCAGAGAGTGGTGGTGAATTGAATCAAATTCAACTGGCAGTCATGAGAGGTGTTTAACGGGGCTCAGTGTCAGTTTCTCAGTACCAGTTCTGTTCAATATCTTCATTAATGATCTGGACCAGGGGATTGAGTTCACCCTCAGTAAGTTCGCAAACGACACCAAGTTGGACCGATTTGCTTGAGGGAAGGAAGACTCTACAGAAGGATCTGGACAGTCTGGATCAATGAGCTGAGATCAATGGTATGGGTTTCAACAAGGCCNTGGAATCTTATTGAACAGATCATCGAGTGCCATTACATGGCACATGTAGGACAACCAGATTATCAGGTCCAGTCAGCATGGGTTTATGAAAGCCAGTCCTGTTTGACAAACTTGACCTCCTTCAGTGATCTGACCTGCTTAGTGGACGAAGGAAAGACTGCAGATGTCTACATGGACTTTAGGAAAACCTTTGACACTGTTTACCACAGCATTCTCACAGAGAAACTGGCTGCTCATGGCTTGGGTATCAAACTGGCTAGATGGCTGGGCCCAGAGAGTGGTGGTGAATTGAATCAAATTCAACTGGCAGTCATGAGAGGTGTTTAACGGGGCTCCGTGTCAGTTTCTCAGTACCAGTTCTGTTCAATATCTTCATTAATGATCTGGACCAGGGGATTGAGTTCACCCTCAGTAAGTTCGCAAACGACACCAAGTTGGACCGATTTGCTTGAGGGAAGGAAGACTCTACAGAAGGATCTGGACAGTCTGGATCAATGAGCTGAGATCAATGGTATGGGTTTCAACAAGGCCAAGTGCTGGGTCCTACACTTGGGTCACAACAACCTCATGCAACAATACAGGCTTGAGGAAGAGTAGCTGGAAAGTTGCCCAGTAGAGAAGGATGTGAGGGTACTGGTTAACTTCTGGCTGAATATGAGCCAGTGGTGTACCCAGGTGGTCAATAAGGCTAACAGAATCCTGGTTGTATAAGTGCGGCCAGCATGATGCAGGAAGCGATTGCCCCTCTGTACACAACTTTAGTGAGGCCACACTTTGAATACTGTGCTCAGTTTTGGGCCACTCACTACAGACATTGAAGTGGTGGGGTATTTCTAGAGAAGGGCAACAACGCTCGTTGGAGCACAAGTCTTACGAGGAGAGGCTGCGGGAACTGTGGTTGTCTAGCCTGGAGAAAAGGAGGCCGAGGGGAGACCTTATAGCTCCTCATAGCTACCTGAAAGGAAGTTGTAGCAGGGTGGGTGTTGGTTTCTTCTCCCAAGTAATAAGTGATAGGACAAGAGGAAGCAGCCTCAAGTTGCACCAGGGGAGATTTAGGTTGGATATAAGGAAAACTGTCTTCACTGAAAAGCATTGTTAAAACAGTGGAACAGGCTGCCCAGGGAAGTGGTTTTGTCACCATTCCTGGAGGTGACAAAAAGACATGTGCTTAGAATGATGGTTTAGTGGTGGACTTGGTAGTGTTTGGTCAATGGATGGACTTGATGATCTTAAAGATCCTCTCTAACCTAGATGATTCTATGATTCTAGACATTTAAGGCTGCCTTTGTATATGCTTGTGTTCCCATTCTTCTACTGTGAAGATATTCTAGGATAGCTACTTTAGATATTATGAATCACAGTCTTTGTTTCTGCTTTTCTAGATATCTTAATTTAGTTTGCATTTGCTTCAACAGTCTATATAATTACAGGAATTAAAAACTTAAAATATTTCACTGAGGAACTGATCAGTAAAGCTGCTTACAATTCTGTGAAATCTCTATTGCACCACTGACTCCAGTATCACAGAAGTGTATCTTAAATTTAAGACACACAATACTACCAGAGAATTGAAAGACTGAAAATATCTGGAAAATATTCTGATATCACCATTTCTAGAAAGCTAATTGATAAAAATCAGTTATGCTAATATAGACATAGGAAATAAACCCATTAATACCATATCCGTCTCTATTGTTATCCAGGGGTGTAAACTGTACCCTTCAATATGTAGTAACACCCTCTTTTCAGTTCTGTATTCCTGTTTATCTGGATATGATTTTCTCACCTTTTGTTTAAGATTTTGTAATCTGTCATGAAGCTGGTTTAACAAACTCTTTTGAAATGATCATGCAAGACCTTCGGCTATCACTGAATATTTTATTTTCAATATCCTTACTTACCCAAATCTATTTTAAGTTTCTAAAGTGAACTTAATTTGTGTTGAGTGGCAACAGCTCACATTTGTACCATTTAGTAATCAGTGTACAATGAGGAAAATGTGCAGATGCATTTTGCCATTGATTTTAGTTTATCATTTAGGTTTCAGATGAATACTTCTCTTTATTCATCTTCAGTTAATACCCATTTCTACTGTTACAGAAATCCACCTTCTGCCTCAGTGCTCTGGAAGCTGATTCAGAAAGTTTTGCATCATTAACTTGGTGTCGTGGTATTCACCACATGCATTGTCCAGAATATTATACTAAATAATATACTAAATACTAAGTAAATAAAATCATACAGGTGTTTGCTTCAAGTCTTCTGTTGAGGTGGAAAGGTTTTTTGCTTTTCTGAGATAGTCACTGGGCAGTAGAAAAGACTTCAGCACTTTTTGAGCTTCTCAGTTAGCTGTTCATGGAAGCACTGTCATAGTGCTTGTTTCCATCTCTTAAACTAGATCCATGCCTTCTACGCAATGTTTGTATGTTGCTACTTTCATCTGGTTTGTAAAGTTCACGTGTCTAAACTTCATGCATATGGTATATTGTATCACATTAAATAGCTATATGGTCTATCCACATTAGATAAAGAATATACTATTTTCATAGATTAGCTAACAGAGATAAAATCCAGTTTTATCAATTAGGATATTTAAAATACAAAATATACCCACCTTTTTTTCCTACTGAATGCCAGATAAAAGTTGGAGAGAGCTTTCTTTTCACGTTCTTTGAGGATCTGTGTAAGAGAACAGCTTCCAAATCTACACAAAATTAGCTATGGGAGTATATTTTGTTTCCTTATCCAAACAAAAGACATAAGAATATGTTGTGGGTTCAGCTTGGCTAGCTGCCAAATGGCCACCCAGGCACTCTCTCAGTCCCCATCCTCAGCAAGACAGGGAGAGAAAATAAGACAAAAACTTATGGGTGTAGACAGAGACAGGGAGATCACTTACCAATCAACATCACAGGAAAAACAGACTCAGTTGGAGAAGATCAATAATTTAATTTTTCAATAAAAATAAAGTAGGACCATGAGAAATAAAAACTAAAACTCAATGCCATGTCTTCATTTCTGACTTCTGTATCTCCTCCTGCCTCTGAGAAGTGCAGGGGAATGGGGAAAAGGGGTCCTCTCTACCAATCCCTCCTCCTCACACTCTTACCCTGCTCCAAGGATCCCTCCTATGAGACACAGTCCTTCACAAACAGCTCCAGTGCAGGTCCTCTCCACGGGGTAAAATCATCCAGGAAAGAACTACTCCAGCACAGGTCCCCCACAGGCCACAACTCCTGCCAGGAACCTTTTTCTGCATGTGAACTGCATGGGATGCATCTTCCCTCAGGACATGTCCATCTGCTGCAGAGTGGGATCCTCCACTGGCTAAAGCGTGGATATCTGCTCCGCTGTGGCCCTCCATGGACTGCAGAGGAGTCTCTGCTTGGGTACCTCAAGCACCTCCACCTCTCCTTCTGCTCTGGTCTTGGTGTCTGTAGGCCTGTTTCTCACACTCTTTATCCACACTCCTCACTAACCTTTGTGGTATTTTGCTCATTCTTAAATATGCTTTCCAGAGGTGCCTCACCCGTGGCTGAGGGACTCAGCTGTGCCGTGTGGTGGGTCCATTGGACCTGGTTGGAACCAGCTGTCTCTGGTTTGGGGCAGCCTCAGCCTCTTCTCACAAAGCTGACCCTACAAACCCCACTGCCAGTACCCAGACACGTGACCCGACACAGAATATTGGGTATATTCTTCAAGTACATAAGTGAATAATTTAACACTTACATTCAGCAGAGGCAGGAAGCTTTTGGCCTTGAAACACTGTTATCGTCACTCAGTGCCCACCCCAATAAACTCTTCCTCCTGTAGTCCTTCAGCTAAGTCTTGCCTTTCCCTCAGAAAGGTACATTTCATATTCTGAGAAACACTGGATTGGAGATTTATTTTATTTCTCAAAGACAGTGAGTTTATACGTGTGTGGAGTTTTGTGTTGTTTTTTTTTTTTTTTTTTTCAGGCAGTCTTTAATAGACGCCATAAGAATGACTATGGGAAACTGAATTTCATAGGCTTTTTTGAATTATATTTTCATTTGGATTTTCAGAAGGGAATTTTCTGCTTGTTTATTTGATGGGGCTGTGGTTAGTATTGAGACTTAATTGATTTTTTGTGATATTTTATTGCTTTAGCTGTGAAGAAAAAGATCGTGAAACATCTGTCTTTCAAGTATGAATCTTGGTTTCCAGGATGGCATTATTAGATTAGAAACAAAACTACTTTCACTATGGAGGAGATAAGGTAATTATCATCTGTTTCCCCTTCTGAGTCTGAATGTCTGGGAAGAACTGTGCGGGCAACCACATGCTGCCAATTGCAGAATTAAGGTCCTACTGTGAAAATCACGTAGGGAGAGAAACTGCAGGCCAGAACCATCACACGTATACAATTTTTATTATGGAAATAGTACCAATGAAGACAGTGAAACTTCAAATGCTTAAAGCTACATGCATATTTGAGTGCATAGTGAAGCAGATGTGAAAATCTGGGGCTGGAGCAGAGGTGGTACAGTGGGAAGTGAAGTTGTGACTGTGGTAAACATCTTGGAGAACTTCTTCCATGATCACAGAGGAAGTTCTAACTTCACTACCTGATTACCCTTTCTCTTGTCTTGAGGCGGGTATAACAAATCTCTATGAAACCAAACGTAGCAGGAAGCTGATCAAAAATGTTTTCTCTTTGATTGCAGTCTCTGAAAACACATGGTAGTAGAAGGACTGAGAGTGAACCAAATGCTAAGAGACAGAGTTTGGGGGTGCTTTTTAAGTCATTGCTCTGCCGAGTTTTTTAACCTGGAGGTTAAAAAGGAGGACAGATGTTAGCATTTTCTAGAAAGTGGCGAAGCAGTACCAGTGTTACAATGTCAGGTAGGCTCAAGATAACAGATACAGACGTACATATTTAAGATCAACTTTTGCACACTGTGGTGTGTAATTTAAAGGAGAGATGTCCAGAATAGTGGATGAATGTTTGTAATTCAAATTCTTGAAGTAATAATTGAGTTATAAATAATATAGTGTTTGGCTATTATCGCATATAATTACATTTGCTTAGTTTTAATAGTCTTTATTTGGGAAGGAAGGAGTTCAAGGAATATCCACTGATAATAATAATAATAATGTATATGTAATAGGATACAATATTTCTGAATTATGATTGCAGAATAATAGATATAAATATTTTTTTCTTAAAGACATTGACTGCTTAGACCTGAGAAAATGAAATTGCAGACTGCTGGATACAGACGTTAGGTTTGCTGTGTGTTTTTAATGTGTCAGGTAAAATGGAGTAGTCTTCATCAGGGCTTTTTAATGCAAACCTAATATGTTAAACACAGATAGAGAAAGAAATATTAAATTACATTATGTTAAGTAACCATATACTTGTTCAAGGCTACATTTTATTCGCCTAGAAAATGTGCAAAAGTCTGTTTCTCCCTGTAACTGCTTCTATAAACAAAATCATGCTTCTTTAGAATGAACTTGAAGTTGTGCAGCTTACACGTAAACATTTATAATGTAGGATAGTCTATTGATTAAAGTTATTCTCTCAGTTAAAAAACTTAGAATAATCATTGATAATATAGTTTTAAGGAAGTGCATGTGATAATATAGTTCTAAAGGCAACATGAATGTTAAGACAGACTTTGATGTGTTCATTGAGCTTCAACATAGTTACTAAAGAATTTAATTTTTTGTAGAAACCATTGTGAATATTTGCATAATTCTAATATGCTCAAAATATTGATTAACTAAATTGAAAAATGGAAATTACATAAAACATACTTAATGATCTGAGTAATATCACATGAGCAATGAGAAGAAAGCTGTATGTCTTATGTATCTGTTGACCACATTAGTGTTCACAAAGCAATATTTTTGAAATTGTAAAGTAATTTTAAAAACTTGATACTCTTAAACACTTGAAAAATAGGAATTGTGTTTGTTCCTTTTTTTTTTTTGAACTTCTAGACAAATGGTATGTCTGATTTTAATCACTGGAAGCAATAGAAAAAAAAATAAAAATGAAAACTAAACAACTAATTGTTGTGGAGGGTAAATGACTCCATTTACATAGTTGAAACAAAATCAGAACTGAAATATTTTTTTATTTAGTAATGATACTTATTAATTGAGAGTCAGTGAACTATGTATACAGAATCAATATCAGTAGTACAACAGATAAACCATGAGACAGGAGATTATGAATAAGCACCCAGAAACAGCTTCCCTCAGCACTCATACCGTGGGAGGGGGCTCTGCCTGTTGCAGGCAAAGGTGGTCATGCGAGTGGGAGGGCTGCAGTCAGTGTCCAACCTGATGTGTCACATATCTTCTATCCCTCCCCAAGATGCCTCCCTTCCCATTGCAAATTACCATGCTTCTTTTAAACTTTTTTTCACTTTTCAGGGGTGACCCATTAGACACCTCCACATAAATAAAGGTATAAAGATATTTATTCTTGAAACAGAAGTGTTCAAGTCTATGCATTTGGTCATGCCAGTATCACAGCCTTAGATTTTAATTCTGAAAAATCAAAATATTTTGTTTCTGACTGCAGCTGTAATGGAGTGACTTCCTTCAAAAAAATAGATTGACTAAAGATATCCAGAACACTATCATAATTCACCTCATCCTAAATCAAGAAGGTGGCAACAAATTAATCAGAGATGATTGAACTGATGAGCATCGTATTTAACTCATCCTTTGTCTGTCTAAAAGTCCTATAGTTTCTACCCAGTATCTGTTAACCTTCAAGATTTCTGCCACAAGATCTTTCCTTTTTGTATTGGACTTCTTAATAACTTTGCCTTGTAATAGAGATTTAAGTTCTGCGTTTCATTCTTCTTTCTTGTAAAAGTCTGATGACAGAACTGTACCTCAGCAACTGTTGAAGATAAAATCAAAACACATATGAAGACTATGAAACATAAGAATAGGTGGTGAGAGGGAAAGAGTTTGTTTCATGCATTTTTGAAATAATCTTTGGTAGTTGATCTTTTGTTTGCTGACTGAGCCTTCCTAACCCCAGCCTTTCTGAAGGAAGCCCATTCTCATTCAGGGATGATGCTCTTCTGAAATGTGATGTTGGTTAAGTACTGCTTTTGGTTTTTCATAATTACTCACCTAATGGTAATTAATCCACTTCCCAAGAAAGAGAACAGTCTGCCATGTCTGAAATGAGAAACTGAAACATGCAGTAATGATTTGCCCTGACGAGTGTCATAGTCCAAGGAATCACAATCTTAGTGTGGTGCTCAGAAATTTGATGAAAATACCGCAGAACTAGTAGTATTGACTTTCAACAAGTTTTTTAAGCTAGATTTCAGATGAATATTTGGTGCTGAAATTAGATAATTCTGTCCTAAAGCATGATGTTACATTACAAACCCCCAGACTATATCAGCATTCGGAAGTTCAATTTTCACTTTAATTTCTTTTTTTTCATGTTAAAGCACCAGGTAGTCCTGGAGTTTCTTACTTTCATATTAAAATGGAAAAAAAAACCCCAGACTTCTGATGGCAGGATGAAAGAAATTTTTTTTTTCCCATTGTGTTTTTTTTTTTCTTTAACTTGACTTGCATTTTTAATCTCTTAATTTCTTTTGTTTATTTTTTGTGTCTGTTCCTTTCTTCCTTACTGCTGTTCTGTGCATTTACCTTCCTGCACTGACTTCTAGTGTGCTTTGAGCTAGTTAGTGTTAATTGGAATGAATGTGCTCTACATGGTATCTTTTGTAAGAGTTTTAATACTTCCCCAAAGTACCACAGTGTTTCATGCAATTAGATTGTTCCAGTGAACAAACATCCCTTCTGTTTTCTCTAAAAGGCGATGACTTTGTATGTCCCTTTTCCCAGCAGTTTGAATGGTATTTTTGATGTGATGATAGTGAACCAGATGATCTTTGGATCTTGAAAGGAAGAGATCTGCTCTTTTATATATCCGTAGAAGGTAGTCCTCTTTTCCTAGGAAGTCATAAGAACATTCTAGTAGCAGTTGTACTGCAGATGCAGTTATCTTGTGCTTTCCTCTTTGAAATATTCACTTCCTCTAACCTCTCATTTTATATCTAGTAATTACACGTGTGCATGTATAACATCTACTGTCCAGGGAGTCCCTTCTGTGGTCAGACTTTTAGACATGATACTTACAAATGTTGTTAATAGCTACATTTTTTGCAGGAACTTTATTAGTGAGGAAAAAGGACAGGCAGCCTTCAACCCCCATGTGTTTGCATGAAAATATGGATGGAAAGAAGGGAAGATTTATCCAGTTATATTCAAAGATCTGACTGTGAGAAACTGAGAAACAAGCAGAAAGACCTAGTTTATTTGAAGAACCGCATGGTGCTGAGATGAGGAGCAGGGGACAGAGAATCTGGAGTCAAAAGCCTGAGGCAGGACATGTTGCATGTCAGCATGGGGTTTTCTTTTTTCCTCTAGGAAATAAGGAAATAGGCCTAGCCATATGGTCTTTCCTAGAGTTTTGTTAAGCTTCAGTGAACACTAACTGAAACAAAGATGTCTGGAACAAAACATTTATGTCTTAATCTATGAATGTTTTCATTGAAAAATTCAGACTGATACTAACTTGGAGGGAGGTTTTCAGAGTGTGTTCATGTTATGTCTGCAAAGAGCAGGGAATTCTCTTGTATTCTTTACAATCTCTCTTTAACATTCTTCACAGAATCACAGAATTGTTACAGTTGGAAAGGACCTCTGTGATCACCAAGTCCAACCATACACAAAACCACAACCCTTTCCCTACAATCCCAGCCACTAGAGCATACCTTGAAATGTCACATCCACAGGTTTCTTAAATATCTCCAGGCATGCTGACTCCACCACCTCCCTGGGCGGGCTGTTCCTGTGCCTAACCACTCTTTCAGTACAGTAATTCTTCCAGTCTAAATCTCCCCTGCTGCAACTTCAGGCCATTTCATCTGTGTGTGTGGGAGCACCCAGCCAAACCATTTTCAGAGCTCAATAGGTGAGATTCAGGGAGTTGACATTCCACTCAGCTTCATCTCCGCCTTGCCTTGTCTATGCAGAGATAACCTGGGGGGAGCTGCAAGAAAAGCTCAGCCTGGGGTTGTCTCAAGATTGCATCACAATAAGAACTGAAACCGAATGAAGCCTTAACAAACAAAATGCCTGAGTCCCATCCCGCCATTGTTCCCCTGACTTTGAGTGCTAGACATCGCAAAATTAGCAACAGAGACTTAGAAACCACTGCACCACCAGAGGTAAATATTCCAGATAGGGTGCTCCACTCAGGCTTAATCCTGCCCCCCACTGAGCCAAGAAATATAAACCATAAGGTTTGAGGAGAAAAATGGGGGATCCTCCAATGACACAGCTGACCTGTAGGAGATTCGTCCCTTCCTTGTCCAGTATGCTGTACAGGGTAACTCCCCAGGGACTGAGTGACCTTGCTTGAGAGAGAGGGTAAGTGATTAAGAAACATATGCATGGTATATGGCATGCTATTAAGGTTGTGATTCATGAACTCTTTTAAGATATTAATATCTAGTGTGCTTGTGGTTTACGTTGTTACTTTTCGGGATGACTTGTAGGTTGTAATAGTGTATTTCTCTAATTGTTTTAAAATTGCAATAGTGTATTTGCCATTGTACACATTGGACCTGCAATAGTGGTGTACTGGACCTGTGAGTGAAGTCCAAATATATTGTTAATTTGAACCTCTCAGTGAAGTCCTTTTCCCTTTTCACCACACTCTGGTCCTGTCATTATTTACTAAGGAGAAGAGGTCAGCACCAACCTCTCTACAACCCCCTCTCAGGTAGCTGTAGAGGGCAATGAGGTCTCCCCTCAGCCTCTACTCCAAACTAAACATGTCCGGTGCCCTCAGCCTCTCCTCACAGGACTTGTTCTCTAGACCCTTCACCAGCTTGGTAACTGTCTTCTGGACACACTCCAGCACTTCAATGTCCTTCTTGCACTGAGCAGCCTAGAACTGAACACAGTACTCGAGGTGAAGCCTCACCAGTGCTAGATAGAGGCACAATCACTCACCTAATCCTGCTGGCCATGCTATTCCTGATACAGGCGAGGATGCAGTTGGTTCTTTTGGCCAGCTGGGCATACTACTGACTTATGTTAAGCTGGCTGTCCATCAATGCCCCCAGGTCCTTTTCTGCTGGGCAGCTTTCCAACCACTCTTCTCCAAGCCTGTGACACTGCATGGGGTTGTTGTGACTGAAATGCAGGACTCAGCACTTCTTGTCTCAAACTGGAGATGGAGAATGTCCTTGCATGTTATGCGTATCGCAGAATCATAGAATTATCTAGGTTGGAAGAGACCTTTAAGATCATCTAGTAAAACCATCAACCTAACTATGATAAAAAACAACTCATCACTTAGCTGCATCACTAAGCACTATGTCAATCCATCTTTTAAAAATCTCCAGGGATGGTGCCTCAACTACTTCCCTGAGCAGCCCATTCCAATGCTTAATAACCCTTTCAGTGAAATTTTTTTCTTGATATCCAGTCATCTGAACCTCCCCTCGTGCAACTTGAGGCCATTTCCTCTTGTCCTGTGACTTGGGAGAAGAGACTGACCCCCACCTCCCTACAACCTCCTTTCACGTAGTTGTAGAGAAAGTGATATGATCTCCCCTTAGCCTTCTTTTCTCTAGGCTTAACAACCCCAGCTCCCTCAGCCTCTCCTCAGAAAGCTTACTCCCCAGCTTCATTGCCCTTCACTAGACTTGCTCCAGCACCTCAATGTCTTTTTTGTTGTAAGGGACCCAAAACTGTGCACAGTACTCAAGACAGGGCCTCGCTAGTACCAAGTAGAGGGGGACAATCACCTCACAAATCCTACTCACCCCTCCATATATAAAAGAGTTGTCAAATCCTCTTCCTTACAAAACCAAAACCCACTCACCTTCATATGAAATGCATATTTCTATCAAATAATTACAGATGCAGATAAGATTTTGAATTTCTCTGATTCCAAAATTAACCGAACACAATACTGTATATTCAAAGGTACATATTGGAGTTTGCTGCTAATTTATTCTGATATTTTCCTGAATATTAAATTTTGCCTGATGCTTTCTGCAATAATATCTTTCATTGTTTTTCTCAAACATACTCCAGCATAAAATATACTTTAAAATTTCCTTCTGCTTTTAAATTTTACTTTTATGAGAAATATTCAACAGATGTTAAGAGTAGATTAAAATTAAAATATCTTGAGAAATTCGTGTATTTGAACTGTTGTAACAAAATGCTGTGTTTTGCCTGTAAGCCACTGAATTATATCTAAGATTTTACATCAGTTTATTTATATAGTGAATAATACCTCCGAACTTGCGATGAGACAACCCTAACTGAGAAACCCAAGGAAGAAACTATTCACATACACATAAAAATGGGGATAATGCATATTTTTCACACAGAAAATCAGAAAATACTGTCTGTGAATCATGATATCACACTTGCTCTAGCAGACTCATAAGCTAAAAAGCCATATTTTCATTTAATGGTTTTTGTGACTATTAGAAAAGTTCCATGATACAAGCTGTTTTGGTTTATCCATAGCGGAGCATAAGATGGAAGGGTTCAAGATAGAGTTAATAACAATATTTTCTCAACTCTGAGAAGCAGACTAAGGACAACTTGATCTCATTGATGACTGATTTAGTAACAGAAGTTGCAATTATCTTTATTGATGAATGTTTGTAAAAGAAAATGCAGTTACAACAGGAACTTTTCATTTCCAAAAAGGGAATCTGGCAGGATATGAAGTACCACTGAAGCCAAAGACAAAAGTGTCACAGCCACTTTTAATCAAGTTTAGAGGCTAACCCTCAAATACAAGGAAATTTCCATGTAATATTTCAATACAGCATTTGTGTCTCTTTCCTTCTCTTAGTACTTCCTAAATTTATTAGACTTAAATGAAAGGAAAATGAAATAGGAATTAGAGTTTGAACAATGACGCCTTTCTAATTTCCCTTTTTAAAAAAACAAAACTGACCTCTAAATGCTATCATTCAGTGGAATAAGAACTCCAGTTCCGTATATTCTTTACTGATGTATTGCTTGGTTGCTTGGTTTGGTTTGGTTTGGTTTTGGCTTGGTTTGTTTTTTTCTTAAAGAGCTCTATTGTAACTAGTAACTGCTCTGTACTATTCTTTTCAACATAAATCATCATTTTTTAAAATATCCCTAGAATAATCAACACTTTCCTTAAAAAATTAAACTTGGAGTTCTGTGTTATGTACTACAGGTGCTAGTTTATGTTTTGAAGATGAAACTTCACAAGGTGGAATAATTTCTCAGAAAATCACATGGCTGTAATTGGAGCAAATTTCTTTCCCTTCCATTGCCTATTTTGCATGCAATGCTATCTAAAAACAGATATATTTATTAAGAATAAAGTCCATTGAGATCAATAGAGCAAGCTTGAAGGGTAGACTATTTTTTCACTTAAATGTACATACCTGAAAATGCAGACTTTCTTGAGTTTTTATTAAGTCTGGGTTTTGTTCAAGATTGTAAATGGAGTTAGAGAAAGACTTTTTAAACTGTCATCTTCATAGTCCTTGAACTGACACTGAAAAACTGTACCATGGAAAGGAAAGTTAGTTTTTGGTTTTTTGTTTTTTGTTTTTTTTTTTTTCATTTGATCTAATAAGTGGAGTCTGAAAATATCGTTGCAGTTTCTTCATGCTATTTTTTCTGATGCAAGCCTACAACACCAATTTTGAACACCCCACTCAGTTTATCTCAGTTTATGCTGTGATTTACTAAAAATTTTCAGGATAAACTGGCATTTGAACAAAAAAGAAACAATATAGTATATTTATCACTCTGTGCTTCTGAATACTTTTTGGTTGTACATGACAACATGAAGCAGGTGTCCTTGTATAAAATGACTTTCATTTCATTTGCTGGTCATTTGTATGAGTGGTAGAGTTGATATTTTAGCCTTATATCTCCTAATTGTGATTGTTACTTCTATGGTATAGTTTACATGTCAGCAATATGAAACTCAATGAACTATGAGTAACAAACGCACTACATTGTTTTTCAATATGCGGTCTGAAATGGGATTCTGAGGAAGAGAAAATATTAAAACTGAAATCAGAAAAGGAAAGATTAGTTTGCATTTAAAATCTGCTGTCCTGAGAGAATCTCATCAGTGTAATGTGGGGTTTATCTGCTCTCAGTTTGCAAGCATCTCTCTGTCTTGAATCACTTCTACTTTGATGTTGTGGAACAGCAATTTTTAACAGCAGGATAACCAAACAGATTTGACCAAGTTTAAAAAAAAAAAAGAGACTATTAAGAAGCAGGGGAAAAACAAAACAAAACAAAACAAAACAAACCCCAAACCTAATGAATCAAAAACAGGAAAGCATTGTGTATCCAACTCAAGAAAATAAAGAAATTTTATTTTTCTTGGATTGACGTTACTGTATACTAGATGCCTATTTTCTTTATACCCTTCCATGCTGTTTCATTGTTGCTGAGGATTTATACCAGTTTCACTAATATTGTAACTCCTACATCATTTTCACTGCTTTTATTGTAATTCATCATCCCATGTGGCATCCGATCATACAAGATACCTTCTCCTGCTGCTTCTTATACAAGGTTTTATCCTCCCAGCCCTTCTTTGTTGTGGATTCCAGCTTCTCAGTAACAAGCTACATTTCTAGGACTTCACTAAAGCATAAATATAATATACAAAGGATTTTAAAAATCAGATAGTTTCTTTCACAGAATAAAAGAAAACAAATTTGATGGTAACAAAATCTTGATGAGCACATAATCAACGAGACAGATAATAAAGTGCTTCAGATTACCTGCCATAATATTTTAAACCTAGACTGCATCTACCTTGCAACTTAAGCCCATTTATTATCATTTTATCAGCTAGGACATTCATCAAAGAATCTGAATCTAAAAGAAAGGCAAACCAGACGTAATAATTTTAGCTTTTTCTCTGAAGTGAATCACAATTTAAAACCTCATGATTAACCTCATTGTTTTCTTCTAGGCTTTCACACAATGGTTTACAGAGTTTCTGAAGAACCATGGCTAAGACTGAGCAGAGTAATCAAGCTGATGCCTGCCTAATTTGGGGAAAAATTGGATATATTTGTATTAAGACATCCAAATATACCACATAACCTGTTTAGTAAGATTCAAAATTTTTTTTTTTTTTTCAATTTGTGATCCAATATAAAGACCCAAACTCCTTCTTCCATAGTGTTACCCATCCCATTGTTCCTCTTCCTGTATTGATGCAGTTTGTCATTCCTGCATAAGCATGTAACTTTCAGAACTTTTTATCACTCCTATTGATTTTTTATAAAAAAAGTATTTCACAAATTTGGCTTTATTTAAATCTTAGATGTTACCTTTCAGTATCCCTGCTGTCCTTCCCAGATTCTCTTTTTATCAGTAAATTCAATAATATGCATTCTATTCCATCCTCCATGTCATGTGGAATTACAGTTGACAAATGCTTCCATTATAATAACAGGTTATTGATAATTACTCTTTGGAATCAGCTTTCTTCACCAGTTTTATTATCAGCTTATCATGCATTTCCTTTGGAAGTTTTAGGAAAGTCAAGAGAAGTAATTTGTTGAATCTCCTGTTCATAAGGCTGCAATTTTGTCCTAAAAACAACAAGGTCACAAAGAAGTTATATTTTCTTTCTGCAGTACTTAAAGTTCCCAGCTTCCTAGCAGTCATTTGCTCTCAGTTCATCTCTTTTCCTTTATTGAGCAATGGAGTAATGTTTTCCTCAGTCTCTTGTTACACTGAACGTACTTGCAGAGTAAATTCTTGTTGCACTTTTTTTAACTGGTGGCATGTTAATCCTTTGCTTTGCCTTTCCTTCTTGATAAGTACGTACCATGCATCTGATCGTGTCCTCTGCAGTAAGATCTGCTTTTGCTCCCTAATGTTGCCAGATTCCAGTTAAACTCCAACCCCTAATTCATATGAATTGAGCCGTGGGTTAGTTTTTCATCCTGAGTCATATTCCTACTGCAATTGTAATGACAGTCTTTCAAATTCTAATTTGTTCTTTCTGCGCTCTGAAATTGTGACAGTTGAATTCAAAACCGTTGTGACTGGTTTGGATCAGTGTCTGAAGAGGTGCTTCTGCTCCTCAAGTGGGAGAGGTGTGGATTACTTGTCTGGGTAAATGATTGCCTCAAAACAGTAATAGCAACTGGCTGAGCTGAACTAGCCCTAATACACCGGTTCTATTAACCTCAAATTACCATTACAGATAAGCACACATTTAGATAATGCATTGTATGAATAAAGCATGCTACTTTATTAAATCAATACCAGAATAACAGGTCTTCCAGTAGGGAAAATGCCACCAATTTTCAAAGTCTATGCAAGATGATTTGTAATTAAATTACCTCCAATTTCTTAATATTGACCTCAAAAGTATTCAATAAGAATAGTGATAAATAGTATGTTTTCAGAAAATAGCAAACCATTGTGATAAAATCTATTTCAAAGCTATCAACTGCATTTAATTATTCTGAAAGTAAATCAAATTGACCTTGTATAAATCTACAGAGAGGCATTGATTTTATGAGGGAAACACACAAGTTAACTCCTACGTGTCTTTGAAAGACTGGTAGATGAACAGAACCCCTTCAGTTGTCCCACTTACCATATTAAAAAGAAAAAAAAAAAAGAATAAAATAATATTCTTTTATTCTTAAAAAAGATTAAAATAATTGACTGGATTCCAGGGAGAGTGGAAGGGCAAGAAATTGCCTTTGCAACAGCACATACTAATAGACTGGCTTTTATCAATGTTGATATTAAATATATCATTGTCTCACATGAATAGTTATGCTATACTCAAGTTCAGTCTGCCTAATAACTTTAGAATACTGAAACATTATCAAAAATTTGGTCTCTGTAATGAATCTTGAAAACCTGTGTAGATTACACATAAACCCAGAAATATGCCAAGACAGATATTTTCATTCCTATATACAACTGGTTATATAATTCACCTTGAAAGTCGGTAGTGAGTTTACCCTCATGCCTCATAATTTCAAAATTATTTGCTAATGAATTGTGCTCTTTTTTTTTTTTTTGAAACTGCTTTGAAAATAAAATAGAACATCTGTGATTTATTCTTTATTGCACGAGACTTGTTTTGAGATCTTTTCTTGAAACCTTTTGCAACAGAAAAAAGCTTTTTACTCACTTTTTACCTTTCTTACTCTTAAAGATCAGGGAGTCTGTCCCTCCCATGTAACTTTTTCTTTTTTTTTTTTATTTTTTCTTCTTTTGCAGTGGAGCAACTTTTTTATTTAAAAAGAATATAAAAGCCAAAGGAGACAAATGGCTTATTCTCAGTCTGTCTGCAAGGAGAGAAAGAAGACTGACTTGGAAAATATAAAGAAAGATTGTGAGGACTTTCGTAAAAGATTGAACTAATATTCCCTTTAGAGTACTCTGGAGAAAACATGGAAAAGAATAAGATGTCTTGGAGAAGATTCTTTTATGAAGGATGAAATAATGAGGACTTGAGAGTAAATGCATCTGTGCAGTCAGAGAGATGGCATTCTCAAGGTATCAGCTACTCTGATCTCAGCCAGCAAATCTATGAGGACAGCAAAAATCTAACAGGTCTTATAAGTTGAACTCAACGCAGAGAAATTTTTTTTACATGATAGCAAGAGCCTAACAAAAGGCTCAAGGTAATAAAAAACATTGAAGCATTTATTATCCTTTTACAGGGAAAATGTTGCAATAACAAGAACGTTCCTTAGTACCTATCATTTATTTTAATAGATGTTTTCTATGTGGATTCAGATAAACCTCAGAATTTTCTGTGCTTTTGTTCACCGTTTGCATTTTCCTAACTTTTAGGGTTATTTTAAGGATAAAATCTGTCCATCCAAACACTATGTAGGTTTAAATTAAACAAATGACAACTCAGTGCAAAACAAAATAACATTGGTGTGGTCAATGGTGTTTCTATAATTTATGTAACTTAAATCGGTGGGTCTAAGTGAATTTGAATTATCCTCTCAATCCTTTTGGTTTTGAAAAATCATCATAGAGTCATAGAGATTTGAATTTAATGCTAGCTACTTCATTGGAGGTGTCAGTAATCACAACCTGTCAGAGCAAGAGGCTATTTAGCCACGTTTTGAGATTCTTTGCCCAGGGACAGTGTGCTGCTAAAATGTCATGTGCTGACAAAGGAAGATTAAATGAATTAATGAAATTGCATAGAATTTATGACAGGTTTAAGAATATTCAGAGCTGCCAGTCTTGGAATATAGGCAATTTCTTAACAAGAATGTCAGTTCTATCTCCTCCAATTCTTGTATATTTTATATCTTCTTTATGTATCTCTTTGAAAATGTTGCTGGAGACAGGGTACTGGCTTAGGTGGATTTTTGGTTCTGTCCACATACAACTGCTTTTGTAATCTCTAAGTAATGAGGATTTTTACTAAAAAAGTACCTTCTGTGTCAAGTTTGATAAAAGATGACTAAAAGTTTGTCTGTTGCGTTTCTTTTCCTCCCACTGTTTTAGCAAGAACTTCGTTACTCCTACTACTACTTTAGTACTTTGTTAGCTAAAATTGTTCCTACCTTCCCAACTCAGACTTCTGGTTTATCTCATATTGCTGAAATCTCATTCTAATTGACTGACTCCATTCATGGGAATTGTACTACAAAACTTTTCTATAACAAGATATGTAATCATAAAGAATCAGAGCTGAATGGAGTATTTTTGTTGCACAGAGTACATAGAAAACAATGCAGTTCAGAATGAACAGATATTTATAAATATCAAAAATGAATATGTTGAAAGACTGATAAGGGGAAAAAGAGACAAGGGAAAACAATCGCTAGGATGTCCCTTTAAAATGTGTCTTTCATATTAAATTTTGGCTCCAATTATGGATTTATGTTTTTTAAATATTTTATTTTGGGGTCAAAACATCTATGTGATTTGGAACAGTGTTTAATAATTTTTATTTTTGGCTGCAATCCTTAAAAGTCCATTCCCACAAATCGGTCAAAGATACCAGTTATGTGTCAGACTGTGTGATAAAAATAAAATGTTAGTTTTGTTACCTGAAGTTTTAACTATCTTTAGACAACTAAAAACTGACTTAGCTATTAACTGCCATTTTACTTCTGTAACTCTTGCTTTAAGGACTAATTTTCCACCTGTAACGATCTCCAGATTGCCTGTTTTCAGTTTCTATTATTTAAAATCGTGCTTGTCTTACTAGAAGATTAAATATATAGCATGCTTAGAGAGACATCGCTAGTAAGTAAACATTTTTTTTTCCTCTGTGGGTATCAGAAAGAGAAAAGTTTTATTTTTAGATTTCTTTCCATGGCACGAAAGTGTAGAAAAAAACAGTAAAATATCTGACACTGTGAATTATGAACAAAAAAAAAAAAATCTGACTGGTTCAAAGTTTAACAGTAGGCTGATTTTTTATTTTACAGATGCTCTTTTTTTTTTCCTGTGTGGAACATTTCTATTTAAGTGAAACAGTAGCTCTGAATACAACTAACTTAACATAGCTGTGTCCTGCCCTGCCCTCAGCACTCAAAGGAAGTTAATGGGAGATGTTTTGGGTGCAACCAGAAAAAAATTACTGCTGTAGAGCAATTTTAAAGCCTAGTTGGATTTAGAAACTATGAAATACAAATCCGTATATAATACATGCATAATATAGAAGGTATCTTTAGCTATTTGTTGCTATATACTGCTATCTGCCCCCTGGGAAAAAAAAAAAACTAGTTCCAAGGTCCTTGCTTGTAATGAATATAAGTGATTTTTTTCCTCTCCCTACTACAGGAAAACAAAACAAAACAAAACAAAACAAACAAATGAACAAACAAACAAACAATCAAAAACCAACAACAACAGCAAAACAAAAAATAAAACCAACAACCTCAAAATATCGCAACCCATAGTCTAAAAACATTTCATACTGATGACAGATAGGTCATCATATAGTGCAGTTTGGAGTGAGTAACTGCTGAGACCACTCTGCAAATTACTAATATTCTTGCAATCAAGAAGAAACTAATTTAAAGAACTTAACACTTAAAATTATCACTAGTATAATTAATTAGTAGTAGTCTTGTAGGGGGGGGAAAAAAAAAAAAAAGAAAAAAAGAGGATACCATGGAATATTCGTAGGGGATATTTTTCTAACAAAGTTTTTAATAAACATGGAATTATAGAATCATTTAATTTGGAGAAAACCTTTAAGTTCTTGAGTCCAATCATTAAATGCATTGCAAATTCCACCACTAAATCATCTTCCTAAGCACCACATGTACCCATCTTTTAAATACCTCCAGGAATGGTGACAAACACAGTTCCCTGGGCAGCCTGTTCCAATATTTAACAACATTTTCAGTGAAGACAGTTTTCCTAATACCCAACCTAAACCCTCCCTGGTGCAACTTGAAGTTGTTTCCTCCTGTCCCATCACTTATTACTTGGGAGAAGAAACCAATACCCACCTTGCTACAATTTCCTTTCAGGTAGCTATAGGGAACAATTACGGATGAGGGAATTAGAACCTTAGTGTGCAATTTGCAGGAATACTCTAATAATTCTACTTCCATAAAATGTGGACTGCACATATGATTTATAAGTTGTGTAGTTCTGGAATACAGATGCTTGTAAAGCTGGACTATAAGAAACACTGTGATACAAATAAATTTTAGTATACAAAGATGATATCTCCCTAATGACAATCTGGTGTCAGAACTCAACATGATGCCACATTAGGATGTGGTTTAAGCAGTAGTTCCTATGAAGAAGCTGATGTTCAGAGCTAATGTTCTGGTTCTAAGCAGGGCTGGTACAAAGAATCAGTCCAATGAGAGCTGATAAATACAGATGTAGGCTGGAATAAAAAAGAGATGACAGGCTATGTTTTGAGTCAGTTCACAAGGATTACATGGCTACACTTATATCTCAGATGTGTAGAAGTTCCTAAGATAGACCTGAGTTGGGCTAAGGTTTGGCTTTGAAGGCAAGTGTCCTACATAAATCTCATTTGCAAGTTCCATTCCTGTCAGTTCTGGAGTCTGCTGCCTACTGGCAGCAGAATAGCTGGAATATCTGCCTAATCTAGTCACCTCTAACTCTTCTGATATTTCTTCTACCTCCTATAACCACACCATAAGATAGCTATACTTTTGATGTACAAAATCCTCATTCTGATTAGACAGGCTGGCATTTTGTTTTTTTGGAATTCCCTGTTACGATGATGTGAGTTGTAAATAACCCCTTAATTTCGTAATTGGTCTACACAACCTCAGCAGACTTGCATTAGGAATCGTCATACCAAATTGAGAATAAAAGTAGTTTTCCTGTAAACTACTTAGTAAAATGCAGCTAGCTATAAGCAGTACTGTTATAGGAGAGTACACTGACAATTTTAATAATGCTACTTCTAATGCCTCTTAATATGCTTTCTTTCAATATAACTGGAAAATCTGTGGAGCAGTGAACAATGTTCAGAAAAGGAATACACAAGTACCATTCTTGTCTCAGTAAACAATTTAAAGCAATAGGGAGCCCACTTGAGATAGTGCAGATTTTATCTTTGCTTGCCAAATATAAATACAATAATGAATTTTGTTTTCACAAACCCAATTTTGCAAGTAAAATAAATAAAAGGAATTTGAAATTGCTCAAAATCATTTACTCAGCAAGTGTTAATGTCCTGAGTGACAGAGATTTTGTGAATAATTCATTACAATATTAGCATATCAGAGCAGCTATTTTTCCCAGAAAGATACCTTGCCAAACATCTTGGACCTTTGATTTGAATTTCTTTGTGCACACTGGTACCTTATTAATTTGTGTTGGATTACTAGAGTTAATGCAGAGAAAGAAACAGCT
The DNA here is from genome assembly GCA_013400375.1 of Thinocorus orbignyianus. Classification (NCBI taxonomy): domain Eukaryota; kingdom Metazoa; phylum Chordata; class Aves; order Ciconiiformes; family Thinocoridae; genus Thinocorus; species Thinocorus orbignyianus. The sequence goes on from VXBW01000079.1 coordinate 264,962, forward strand.
TATTTCAAAATTTTAATTCTGTAGTTTCTTACTGTACAATCAGAACAGGAAAATAAACCTGTATCATACAAACACAGCTGTTCCTTCAATCTCCTTCTTTTATTTGCAGATATTGAGCTTGTATTATAACACGGTGTGAGATGATGGAAGTTTTTTTTGCAGCAATTTTATGGTTTGATATATTTCTTTTTGATCAAAACTGCATGAAAATCATGTTGATGGAATCACATTTCCGAGGTGCCCCAAAATGACAGTGAATGAAACTAATATAAGAAAAAACATCCTGAGACTTCAGAATAGGAACCATTCCTTCATGGTGATGCCTGATAATCTCTGTATTCAACAACCAGTCAATCTTTCTGTTATTAACACTCTGATTTTTTTTCATATTTATATTTAAATCTCAGCTTATGTAAGGTAAATTCCGCTGGCTTATGCATGGAATATAGCAATGGCTGTCAGCACAGATAAATACTTTGTTCATCAAAATCAAAATGTATTCAGGCTTGTTTTTCAATTTAGAAGAAACAGTGATGACAAAAGGCATAGCTCAAATAGTTGGTGCTTCTAAGTTCTCTTACCCACATGATAAAAAAATAAATCTAATAACAACTTTAAGAATACAGCTTTGTTATAAAGATGCTATATCATCTTTTCAGAGTTACTTGTTAGAAAAGTAATCATTCATATAAGATATGATTCTTCAAAAGTATTTTCTTTGACTTTTACTGCCAGAGTTCTGCTTCACATAGAATCAGTTGTGGTATATAGTTAGATAGATTCAATAAAAAGAGAGAGAATGAGTGCCTCCAGTGACCAGCGTGTATCAGAGTACCGCATTTGCACTGGAAATGTTAAACAGTAATCAGAGAGAAGATAAGGGCTGTGTTGAATAAATTAGACTGCTGAGAACAAGTTGTGAATGGGAAAAAGAAATCACCAATCTGTGATTAATAAAGGGCAGAGGGCAGGGACTAGAAGGAAAAGTACACCACAGAGGTAGACTCTCACTTTTATTTTGTCAAACAGGCTGGCCTGAAATAATGTTTTCTCTCAAGTTGGTTGCTGGAGTGCTTTGTTTCCATTTTGTATAAAAATATTGAGGAGGAGATTTGGAAGCTGATCTCCCATGTTTCAGGGGAACATAGGCACCCATGAGATGATGGTCCCCTAAATTTCTGCATTAAGTTGCAAACCGTCTTTTTTGTAATGAAGGAAAGAGAATATTTGATGCTGAAAACATCTGAAGGGTTAAGCCACTTCCTGACCATTTGAAGTTCAGTGGTCTACAGCCAGCTGAAAATCTTTAAAGAATCGTAGAACATGAATTTATGGGAAATGAGGGAGGGAATCACCTTGCAGTCAAATATTTTCTCTGCACCTGCTTAAGCAGCTAACTATGAAGAATAGAAGGGGCTGTAGTGCTGGAAGATCTGGTTGTTCTGTGGTGAAAAGGGAGGAATAGGAAAATCATATTCTACCTTTTTTAAATGGGAAAACGCTCTAGCATTAATAGCATTAGTAAACATATGTCTGAAATACAATTAGACATAATTATGAGCTGGTGATATGCTGATCAGACTAAATGACTTACCACTCCATATTTAGAAAAAATTGTATATGAAAGACAATCAAATCTTTGATCTTCGAAATGACACTTTTATCATAATGTTCCTTATGGAAATTTCAGAAAAATCTTTGTTGTTGTTGTTATTTAACTTATTACTATAACAATCAAGTATGGTAGAATTAGGCATTTTAAATCCTCTACAAACAGGTATCAAAAAGAACTTAAGAAACATCATGGTATGGTCCTGAGAAATAAAGTTTGCGCCATACATGGTGATTGGAAAATTCTGTTCCAACTTTTTGTGAACTTATGTTTTCAGGTTTTTTTATTCGAAAGAATGAAAATTAATAGTAAAAAATTTTGTGTATTTTTTACGTGAAAGAAAAACATACACATATAACAAAATACTATTTATGTAATGGGAATGTAAATTCATGTTTCAGTTTTAACCAAGCTTTCATTTCCTCATGCATATCTATTTTATTAACATTTTTCAGTCTTCCTTCATTGATGTTATACATCCTAAATAGACTCATTGATAAAAGACAATATATATTACATAAGATGTATAAATCTCTGAAGGGCTGTGGCTGAAGTACAAGACAGTAAATTTATTTTTTTATATGAAAGAAGGTGGAATTGAAGTAATATTTGAATAATATATAACTAAGTTTTTCTTTACTATTTTAATTTGCTTATGCTCTAAGTAGCAGCTAAGAATTCAAGACACAAATAAGATTCCATCTCTTTTTTATATTACGGCTTTATGCTTTCTGTAAATCTTCCTTTCTTCAGACAATCCTGTGATCAAGTCATCTCACTTGTTCCTGTCCATCTGATCAAGAGCATACACGATGTGAGAACATTTTAGTTGTAAGTGAAGCCTCTAACATTGCAAATATTTCTGTTGTCATTAGGTAACTAACTTGTAGTGAAAGCATAATCTTCTTATATATCTCTGGACTTTTGAAAAGTTCTTTTCACTTAATAGCTTGTGTTTAGATAGTAATGAGGTGTTTGGTTTTTTTTTGTACTTTGAATCTCTGTCTTTCTACCTTTTAATAACAGTGTATAAGTTCTGTAGAGATATTTGGGTAATTATGTATTTGCACAAGTTTTATGATACCTCTTTAACATGCAATTAAAGCATTTGAAATTAAAATAATCTTTAAAAAATATTCTGTATGAACCACAGAACACAATGTTATAGAATAATGCTGGAACTACCACCTTCCATCTGATGTGAAGTCTGCTCCAAACAATACCAGTTTCTCAAAGCTGCCAATAAGTGTTCCATGGAAATCAGACGTGAAGTAATCATATTACTACTGAAATTTCTGGCTAATAATTATCTTAATTCAGGTCCCACATTCTTCAAAAATTTTCAGGATTCTCTTAGACATAGTGAATATTATCACTCTGAAAGAGGCATTCCTATCATACAATATATGGGGCATACTTGATCAACTCCTCTCTTCTGGAACACTGAAAATGTGGTCATTTACCAGATGGAGATATACAGAATGCAGACAAGTCCTTTGAAAGTCTATTGAATGCACAGATTAATCAATTTCCAAAAGCACAGTACAGTCTATTTCGATGAGTGAATTTCAAGTCATTACTCAGGCCTTCAGGATTTTATCAGTACTCATACATCATGAGAATGAGATCATCTATACTAACAATTTTGTAGAATATGTGTAGCATATTACTTTTTTTAGCATTTGGCTTGTTCTGCCCGATGTCCTTCCTAAAGAACTCTTGGGTTCAGTTTAGCTATTAGAACAGTCCATGGACCATTTCCAATAATCTGTTTTCCATCAGCTGCCTGAAATTGAAACCTAAGACAATTTATTGGCAGAGGTGTGGACCATTCTGTCAGTTACTGTTAAAACTTAGTATTGAGCTTGGATAGATTTAATTTGTGTTGTATATAGGCACATATCTGTGTATATATATATAAAAATATACATAAAATAATCTATTATATGACCATCTACAACTGAAGAACTCTGAAAGTGATTTAATGTGCAATCTTTAATATATTCATGCCCTCTCCATACTATTATTATTAGTATTATTAGCCCATGTCAAAGTAGAATGTGAAAAAAATTACAACTGTGAATGTCCTGAAGGTCTCACGGGAAATATTCAGCATAGAATTGAGTCTGGATTACTTACATCAGTTTAACACTACAAATCCAAGTGCTGATACTTTTTTTTTTTTTTTTTCCCCTGCAAAGAAGTATGGGTATATCACTGTCTGTTTCTCCCTGGATTTTGCTATGAAAGAAACACAAAATCAGAGCAAGTCATTCCATCCCATGAAATCTGAGCTAAAGACTTTTCAGAAAGGTACTCTCTGAAGCATTTGCAATGGAAATTGACAGCTCTGTGAGGTCCTAAACCACATTTTCTTGCAGGTATAAGAGTTAAATCCAAATAAGCCTGTACTATACTAGATGGGACATGCTTCTTTGAGTTTAACAGCATGTAAGGAAATACATTTTCCACTACATTACTTATATAATTTTCCAACTTGAATGTTGAAGGGGTAACACTGTATATGTGTATTTATGTATCAGTTTTATGTAAGATCTTTTGTGAGTGTCGTTTCAAATTAGGAATGGATTTTGAATCTATTTAAAATGTTTCTTTCATAAACAATTTTTGATTCTTCATTGAATAAATTTGTCATACACAAAGAGAAAAGATTTTTTGGCAAGAAAACAGATCTTTTTTTAGTCTGAAAAACATACTAGTGAAAGAGCTCAATTCAACTAGATAGTCCTAAAAGAGCACTTTTTGTCATGCTATCAGATGACTTGGAGGAGTAAGTCAGTGACTCAAACAGTTGCAATATCTTTAATTACAATTTTGTGGGTTTTGTCACTTTTGTAGACGTGTTGCTTGGTGGGAGAGATTTTCTTCCACCGTGATATATGCTTCCATAGTACTCTTCTCTAGTAATTTCGTTAAGAGATTGCCATCCAAGAAGCAATGTCTATTGAACATTTGTCTGAATATTTATCTGAAAAAAGAGAGTGTCTGACCTATTGTTTCTGTGTTCTGCTGTTGCTACTGTAACGTAAGCAACACTTATAGAACTTATAGGGAGAACACAAGCAGGGGAAACAGAGGTGGGATAGTCGTGTTATCAGAATACAAGCCTCACATTGATTAGTCTTATTAATGGAAGATGATATTTGGTTTTCAGTAAAATATCTTATTTTTTTCCTGGCATGAGTGTTTCTTGTGTATTTCATTTCAACACAAAAATTTTAATTTTATGAGGAAAAATAGGTGTATCACTAACTATAATAGATTTTTTAATTGTCCTTCAACATCACTGATATTTGGTATAATGGCATCAAATACTATTTGAGAAACATATTTCTATAGCAATCGAAATTAATGAAGCCTGCTTTTCTATGGATGTGTGTATTTTGGCTCTTTTCTTTCTTTCTTCACTTCCAAAACTCTCTCATGTCACTTCCTACCTTGACTGGGCAACTGGAAAAATGTCCTCCAGTGACAAGAGCATTGACTGCACAGGTTGACCTCCTGCACTTATCAGACCCAGGCAGGTGCTACCTCTCATATCGCGTAACTCTTCTTCCAGGCAAGCAATAATTTGAAAGACTGATAACAGAACACGTGTAATCCTCTTGTCTTCAAGATCTCCACCTATCTGCCAAGCTTAGTCAAATATAAACAATTAGTTTTGAAGGTATTGAGGATGGGATGGCAAAGAGAGTTGGAGAGCCAGCAAAATTATATGTCCTTTGTTTACTTTAAAAAACAGGCTAAGGATCTTAAATAAAAACCTCATATAGAGTGAATTTTATCTTCTGAAGTACAAATGCTAACTATTCCTAAAAAATAGTGCTTTTCAATAGTTGTGGCGGATTGACATTTGCTGAATGCCAGGTGCCCACCAAGTCACTCTATCACTCCTGCTCCTTAACAAGACAGGGAGAAAATATGCAAAAAGTTCATGAGCTAAGGACAAGGTGATCATCTACCTACTACTGTCAGACTTGACTTGGGGAAAATAAAATTAATTTATTGTCAATTAATAAGACAGTAGGACAATAAGAAATAAGAATAAGTCTAAAATCACTTCCTTTCCACTCCTGCCTTCTTTCTGGGCCCCCAGCTTCTTGACCTCTGCCAGAGTGGCATGAGGACATAGGGAATGGGATTCGTAGACAGTCCATCACACTTCATCACTGCTGTTCCCTCCTCAAGTTCCTACCCTGCTCCAGTCTGGGGTCCCACCCACAGGAGACAGTCCTTCATGATCTTCTCCAAAGTGGGTCATTCTGATGGGCTGCAGTTCTTCAAGAACTGCTCCATCATGGATCCTTTGCATGGAGTGCAGTCCTTTAGGAACAGACCGCTCCTGTGCGGGTACCCTGCAGGGCCATATGTCCTGCCAGCAAACCTGCTTCGGCATGAGCTGCAGTTCCTGCCAGGACCCTGCTCCAGTATGAGGTCTCCAAGAGGGCACAGCCTCCTTCAGGGAACATCCACATCATCTAGTGGGAGGTCCTCCATGGGCTGTACAGTGGATATCTGCTCTACCATGGACCTCAGTGAGCTGCAGGAGGACAATCTGCATCGTCGTCTTCACCAAGGGATGCAAGGGAATCTCTGCTCTGATACCTGGAGAACCTCCTCCCCCCCCTCCTTTTTCATTAACCTTGGTGTCTACAGAGTTGCTCTCACATATTCTCACTCCTTTCTCCTGGTTGCTGTTTCACAACATTTTTAAACTCTTCTTAAACACGTTATCACAGAGGTGCCACCAATGTTGCTGATGTTCTCAGCTTTGACCGGTGGCGGGTCCTTCTTGAAGCCAGTTGGAACTGTTTCTGTCCAACACGGGGGCAGCATCTGGCATCTTTTCACAGATCTGCCATGTTACATTAATAATTGCCTCTTACATTAATGTTTCTGCTGTTCCTCTGAAGAGGTAACCATTTACTCTTTTGAACTTATAGTAATTTATATAATATTAATTATATATTATATAATTAATATTAATTTGTATAGTATCAACAATTTTATAATGAACATTTAAAAATTATTATAATTGAATTTATAGGCTGAGGAGTTCTAGATTTGACGATCTTCTTCATGTGAATGCATAAGTATGCACCTACTTATCACTCCCTTTTAGAAAGAGAGGGGCAATAAGAGAAGTGCCTATTTTTCTAAATAAAAAGAGAATATAGGAGAAAATTACATTTTTCATTTCATTGAAAACAAAAACTAAAATAAAACAAGTTCAAAGTCATCAGCTGTAATTTTCAGCTCTTCAGGAAGTTACTATTTGCCAGATTTTTGAAAGGCCTCACTGCAGTAGCTGTTGGGTTCTTTTCTAAGTTTGGCCATAACTATAGCATTGGGAATGATAATGTGCTGAGCTGTATGGAAAATCTTGTTGGTGCAGAGAAATTGAATGAAATAGTTTGGCTCTGAGCCCTGTAGAATTGCAGATTCAACATCACCAAGCTCATGGTTATAGTTTATAGAACCTGACTGTACTCTGGTTCAAAAAAATGAATATTTTTTTGTGGATATAAGCAAACATTTAACCATATAATTCATCTTAGACGTATCCTGGGAAAAAAATCCCTGAAAGCAACTTTTTTTTTAATAGCCAGATGTTAATATAACCTACTACAATACTAAGTGCAAACTCCAGGATGTTTCTGGTAATGTGTAGGATTTTTGTTGTATTTTCATATTTAATTGTTTGGGGTTATATTTTTCAGTTTAGAAAAAGAAAGAAGACAGAAAGAAAAAATAATTAGGCCAAACAGCAGGCAAGAAACTAAGCTTTCTAAATTAAATTAAGAATAACATCCTATAAACAGGAAAGGTTGCTTAAGTAACTGTATTATTATTTTAGAAATATTATAATTTTTGCAGCTTTGTGTGTTTGATTTTTCTTAACATTAAAGATAGACCATTTCCACAATATAAATATTCCTTAGTACTTGCACCCTCAGTAAATGTTCTTCTCATACTGTCTGCCTAATCATCGACCACTGTAATTATTTCTCTATCATTTGTGTTTAATCATTGTCTTCACACCTTGAATATGAATGTGGTTTTGATCTCCTTCTTTTTCACATCCTCCCCCTTAATGTCAAAGTGGAGACAAGGACAACATGGATAATAAAGACACAGAATACTTTCTGTTTAAGATAGATCTTTTTCATATCCTTCCTAAGTCACATTATCTCTAATAATCTTGACTAGCTTAATGAAAATGGTTAGAAAACAAAAACATCACTCTTTTTCTCAAAATAAATGACTCAGAGGAATCTAAGGAAATTAGATTACAGATTCAGAGCAAATAGAAGGGAGTTTTCTCAGATTAAATGTGAAACTAATTGTACAGGATCTTGTGGATGTCAGTAATTTTCTTTTTTTTTTTTTTTTAGCTTACTTTTGTTTGTTTGTTTGTAAAAGGGAGATGTGTTACTTTGAAAAGACAGCAGATCAAGAGAAGAACAGGTTGAACTTTCTTCTGCTGACTATGAGCAGGATGGGAGAGTAGGGGGGAAGAAATGACAGCCTTTTAGACATCAGAATAAAGCAGGAAGGTAGACATAACTATTGCCATATTACAACAAAAGGAATCAAGACAATCACAGAGGACAATAGCAAGTATACCAGAAATCTTTGTTAATGTGAATATATTGTATAAAATAAAAATGGCAAACCACAACAAACTTGAACACAATACCTCATACAGATGATTAATACACAGCTTGTAGAGTCATTTGAATTGAACAAACCACTGACGAGTTGTTGAACAGTGAATAGTAAAGAGACTGAACATATTNAATCTGCATCGTCGTCTTCACCAAGGGATGCAAGGGAATCTCTGCTCTGATACCTGGAGAACCTCCTCCCCCCCCTCCTTTTTCATTAACCTTGGTGTCTACAGAGTTGCTCTCACATATTCTCACTCCTTTCTCCTGGTTGCTGTTTCACAACATTTTTAAACTCTTCTTAAACACGTTATCACAGAGGTGCCACCAATGTTGCTGATGTTCTCAGCTTTGACCGGTGGCGGGTCCTTCTTGAAGCCAGTTGGAACTGTTTCTGTCCAACACGGGGGCAGCATCTGGCATCTTTTCACAGATCTGCCATGTTACATTAATAATTGCCTCTTACATTAATGTTTCTGCTGTTCCTCTGAAGAGGTAACCATTTACTCTTTTGAACTTATAGTAATTTATATAATATTAATTATATATTATATAATTAATATTAATTTGTATAGTATCAACAATTTTATAATGAACATTTAAAAATTATTATAATTGAATTTATAGGCTGAGGAGTTCTAGATTTGACGATCTTCTTCATGTGAATGCATAAGTATGCACCTACTTATCACTCCCTTTTAGAAAGAGAGGGGCAATAAGAGAAGTGCCTATTTTTCTAAATAAAAAGAGAATATAGGAGAAAATTACATTTTTCATTTCATTGAAAACAAAAACTAAAATAAAACAAGTTCAAAGTCATCAGCTGTAATTTTCAGCTCTTCAGGAAGTTACTATTTGCCAGATTTTTGAAAGGCCTCACTGCAGTAGCTGTTGGGTTCTTTTCTAAGTTTGGCCATAACTATAGCATTGGGAATGATAATGTGCTGAGCTGTATGGAAAATCTTGTTGGTGCAGAGAAATTGAATGAAATAGTTTGGCTCTGAGCCCTGTAGAATTGCAGATTCAACATCACCAAGCTCATGGTTATAGTTTATAGAACCTGACTGTACTCTGGTTCAAAAAAATGAATATTTTTTTGTGGATATAAGCAAACATTTAACCATATAATTCATCTTAGACGTATCCTGGGAAAAAAATCCCTGAAAGCAACTTTTTTTT